>CM042672.1:46967153-47347487 GCA_023638005.1 Forsythia suspensa | reverse complement strand
TGAAACCTCATGATTTTTAATTAATTAGAAGTTCTTTTTTGTTTTAGTAATTAATTGCTTTTGGGTTGATTATTCTTTATGCGTTTTCTATTATTTTAATGCCGATCACCATTAGAATATATTGTGATCTATATTGAAGTCGAGAATTCAATATAGATTAAGCACGTGGTATTGAATAACATAGGGTCCAATAATAGATAGAGATTACTATTATGCTTTATGAAATCTATTTAGGTGTTCTTGAGATTTTAATGCATGTGTTTATGTTCAAGCTTAATTAGAGATAATGAAGTTCGGATAACATATAGAATTGATTGACCATCAGAGAGGCTTTTGATTAATTTAGGAACACCGATTTTCAATCTATGGTAATTATAAGCTAAAACGGTTAAACGGATATTTGATTAAGGAAAGTGTTGGTGGATTCGCAAATCCTAGTGTTAGTAGATCTTGAATTCGTTTCACTATTTTAAAGTTAATTGTTTGATAATTTAGTTTTAATTAAAATAGTATAGAATCACAAAAATCCAAATTGAATCTGTGTTTCTTTTATTGTTAAAATTTAGGTTATACATTAATTGGTTAAATTAATATCTGGTCTTCGTGGGTTCGACACTCTATTTATCACTTTATTACTTGTCAACGATCCGTCCACTTGCGGGATTATAATCGCACAACAAGTTTTTGGCGCCGTTGCCGGGGACTAGTTTATTAATTGCTACATTAATTGATAGTTTAGTTTTTAACATTTTTTTTATTGTTATTTATTTTTATTTTTATTTTGATTTTGATTTTTAGATTATTTTCTTTTATTATTTTAGTTCTTCGGATATCCTTGAAGTTGTATATATTTTCTAATTTTTCGGTGTTATGTGCATGCCACGCTAAAAGATCTTGATCTATTTGATTTAGATCCGTAAATTGAACGAAGCTTTTACCGACGACAACGTGAAAAACGAGAAAAGAAAACACAAGCAAGACACAATGGCGCACAATCAAGTGCATGATCGATAAATAATCAACCACCAATAGCTCGACCGTTGAAGTTAGTGAACGAGATATTCTTATGGGTGAGTATATGATGCCACCGATTGTTGAAAATCGGTCCAAGATAGTCTATCCACCTTATGGACACGACAACTTCCGTTGAGGCCGATGTGATGAATTTATTCTCAACAACCTGCCGCTTTATGGGATGAGATGAAAATCCTCATTACCATATTTCTCGCTCGATGAATTCGTGGCAATTTCAAATACCACGGTGTTAACGAAGCTAATCAAGATGAGGCTCTTTCCACATACATTGAAGGATAAAGCTAGAGAATGGCTAGATTCTCTCACCGAGAGCATTACTACTTGGATGATTTGATCCAAAATTCACATTGAAATATTTTCCTCCGACCGAGTAAACAGATTAAGTATGAAATTTCCAATTTTCAACAATCGAGTTGGAAAATTTTCACGAGGCATGGGAAAGATTCAAACAATTGCTCCTAAGTGTCCAAGTCATGGTTTCCTTTAGCGATTTCGTAATCATTATTTCTATTCGGACTAGCTCCAACTAGTCGCTCTTCAAGAGATTCTGCAGGTGGTCTATCCAAAATAGATCCGACGGTGACCTTTATGATCTATTCAAACCATGAGTGAACAATTTATTATGTGCCGTAAAGAGGATTGCTAAGAAAGCAGGATTACATGAGGTGGACACCAATTCACTTTTATTGGCAAAATTGATGCATTGGCAAAGCGATGGAATCAATAAAATATTCTCATTCACTAATATGGTTCGGATGCCTTTACCAATCTGTAACATGTGGAGCAAACCATCAATCATCGAGTGTCCTTTGACCAAAGTTGATATATCATCTCCGAGCAAGTTGCATATGCTCGAATTTTCCGGCAAGAATAATCCTTATTCAGACTTACAATCCGGATGGAGAAATCATCCAAACTTCTCATATGGTAACACTCAAAATATTCAAAATCCACCAAATCGGGAATGCCACAAGAGAAAAAGGAGGACCGAAGAAATCCAATCGAATCAAGGAGATAAAGGAGAGGAGATGCAGAAAGGATGTTGCTATCAAGAATATGGAAAATCGACGGCTTTAAATTGTTGGTGAGAGACAACCAGCACATGACCAAGCAATACAATCAATCCAAAGGAGCAAGTAAATGCAATTACCACGAGGAGCGGTGTTCGACTGAATATCATGTGACTAGGCCTGTAGAAAAGGAAACGTGTCCACAAAGCGAGAGAAAATAAATTAGATGGAAGTTGCACGCAGGACTCTCCACCACTATATTCCACCACCACCACGTCCCTCCTATCCCATTTCCTCAAGGTTGCGAAAACATAAGCTAGACCAAGAATTCAGAAGTTCCTAGATGTTTTCAAAAGCGCACATCAATATACCATTCAGATGCCTTAGCTCAAATGCCTAGCTATGCAATTTATGAAGGACATTCTGCAAATAAGCAAAGTTGGAGGACATGAAACAACACTTACGAAGAATGTGTGCCATATTGCAAAACAAGCTACCAAATTAAAAGACCTGGAGTTTTAATATTCCTTGCACTATTGGTAGTTTATATTTTGATAAAGCTTGGTGATTTAGGTGCTAGTGTAAATCTAATGCCTTATTCTATTTTTAAGCATTGGTTTAGTGAAGCAAGCCGAAAGAACACTCCCGATAGAACAATCAAACGCCTAGAGGAATCGGAAGACATATTGGTGAAAGTGGACAAGTTCATTCCCCGATTTTATTATTCGATATGTGTGAAGACGAGATGGCCACTCATTTTGGGTCACCTTTCTTGGCTACCGGTGGGCAAGAATTGATGTTCCAAAAGGAGAACTTATGTGAGTGAATGATGAACACATTACATTCAATGTGTTCAAAGCAATTAAATTTCCAAGCTCTTGATTCGTTGAGATTGATGTCAGACCTAGGGAGGGAGCTTAGATGATAAAGTTGTTACCCAACACCGGGAGGCACCACTTGAGAAGAAGAATATGTGCAGAAGAGGAGTTTCATCCGTCTTCCGTGACCAAAGCGATGAAGAAGGTGAAATTTTCTTAGTTGAATTCGAGCATGACGGTAAAACAAAATCATATCAAGATGATAAAGGAAAGATCAAGCTCGGAAGGTAAATAAAAATTATATGTGAGTTGATCAAAGTAAGAAGAGCGGCCTCCAAAGATTTATTCAAAGTGTCTTGAGCGATTACCACGACAAAGTCAACCTATTGACTTTAAAGAAGCGCCAATGGGAGGCAACCCATTTTTCTACCCTTTTATTTAAATTTCAGATTATTTCAATTTTAGGATTTCAATTGATAATTTACACGCTTTAGGTTTCTAGCATTTAAAGTAGGTTTTAATTTTTAAGTTTTGAGGCTACAATCATCGCCATCTTGCATAAGCGTTTTCCATTAATTTAATTTAAAAAAAAATTTAATTTTTACCATGCGATCGCAGGTATAACCCTCTCTGACGATGGCCCGAAAGTTTCCCGATTTTTATTTTCGCGATCGCAGGACATTTTGTCCATCGATCCGGACTGCTTCCAAAAAAAATTAATTATTATTAATAAATTCTTTTTCTTTTCTTTTAGGGTTACAACCTAAGGACTGGTGGATGACATTCAAGCAAAGATTTGTCGACCAACTACGGATCTCTCCACCAATTGTTCATACCATATCTTCTTCAAGACCATCCGATCCACATCCGGGTAGTCTCGATCTTATATACTCCTTTAAATTATTTTTACATTGGGGACAATGTATCTTTCAAGTTGGGGTAGTAAAAAATGTTTGGTCCGATGAATACTTGATATTGATTGTTAATTTATATAAAAAAAATTATTTATATTTATTTGTTTGCGTATTTATATGATATGAATAGTCTTGCCGCTAATGATGCAACTTTTATTGTTTAGCTTTAATCCATGACTTGTGAACAAATTATTACTATTGGTTAAATGTGAGACTATTTGACCATGTTTGATATTGTGTTGTCGGCCGTTAAAATGATTTTTAGCTATGTTGGTGCACTTAAGTTGAAAATAATAGGATACGTTTAAACTTAAAAATCATCCGTATCTCGAACAAATAACCAATATAGTGAGAAAGTGTGGTAATTAAACCGTGATAGTGGCTATCTAGGTTATGATTGATTCCATGTATGTTGAAAATTTGTGTGGAGCACTTTAGACCGCTTGAGGAAACTAAGTAATGACCGAATGTTAGGAATCTAATTTCACGCATGAACTTATTGCACAAGGAACAAAAATTATTATTATTTTTGCTTAACTCTTTTCGTAGCCTAATTGACTTGAGTGAAAAGGTCCATAGGGTTTCTCAAAACCCGATGCCCTAAGGTTCGAAAGACCTTGGAGTCATCGACCCAAGCTCGTTACATGAGTCATTTAGAAAGCTTAATGGATTGAGTTTTGCACTTTATTAATATCTTATAACCCTTCGTAGCCTATTTGACCGAGTGAAAAGGTCCGAGGGTTTCTCAAAACCCGATGCCCTAAGGTTCAAAGACCCGAGTCATCAACCTCAAGCTCGTTACATGAGTCATTTAGAAAGCTTAATGGATTGAGTTTTGCACATAAGATCTATATAAAAAATTTATTTATTTATTTAAATTTAATTTTTATTTTTGTCAAAAAAAAATAAATAAATAAAATAAAATAAAATAAAAATTCTTTGCAAAGTAAATATGGAGATTAGATAACTAATGGGTTTGACTTATTTAGTAGAAACTTTCGGTCGAGAGTGCTCATAAATTGGAGAATCTTCATATACTTAGGTTGTCACAATTTTAGTTTTCTCAACCAATTCTCAACAAGAAAATAATGAGCAATGTTACCTTTGAACCAAAATCTCGGATTTGAGAGAAAACATCATTTGGGGAAGTGTACCTTACGAGAGGGAAAGGAAAAGTTGACCCATGGTTGGGCTATCACCACCATAGAATTTAAGTTAATCGATTAACGGGTCTCACACACGTATCAAGTGTGGTTTGAGTATAATCACATTTGCAATAGTAATACCGAACACTCGCATGAATTATAAGTTTTCTTTTTGAAAAAGTCAAGCAAGAACGGCAAGCTATTTATATTGTGAATTGTGTTATTACTTATTTCTTTAAGTGCATGATTGTTTTTAGCTAGTTTATTCGAGGACTAATAAAAGTTCAAGTTTGGGGTATTTGATAAGTACTATTTTGTACTTACCTAGGCTCACAAAAGGGATGATTATTAGTACTCTTAGTTGTTTTCGTTTAATTGCATGTTGTTTTCTTATTATTTTAGGAAATAATCAAAGTCAAGTGTAAATGGGATGAAAAGAGCGAAAGAGAAGAAAAGATGACTAAATTGAACAGATAAAGAGACTTGAAGGACTTGGGATGCAAATATGAAAGGAAGAAAATCAAGAAGGCGTCCAAGATAACCATGCGATCGCATGGTTATCCAATGTGCGATCGCAATATAATAAAAATTCAGAGATGTAAAACCATAGAACCATGCGATCGCAGGTTCTAAACCATGCGATCGCATGGGCATACGAGGCACCAGTTTGGCTTTTCGATGGGATTGAAACTCTACACTTCCAAGATAAAACAACAACTTAAACACACGTCTTGGAGTCTTTTAGAGCATTATAAAAGGCGGATGATAGCCATAACAAAGGAGACAATTTTGGGAACAAGATACAAGAGGGAATAGAAGATCAAGGCACGGATTGAAGATTCTTCAAGAGTCACGGTTGTAATTATTTCTTCTTCTTTTCTTTTCTTTCGACGGATCATGATGAAGTCAATTATTGTTATAATTGACGAAATCATGTCCGCTAATTTACTTTTCTAGGATGAACGATGAAACCTCATGATTTTAATTAATTAGAAGTTTTTTTTGTTTTAGTAATTAATTGCTTTTGGGTTGATTATTCTTTATGCGTTTTTCTATTATTTTAATGCCCGATCACCATTAGAATATATTGTGATCTATATTGAAGTCGAGAGATTCAATATAGATTAAGCACGTGGTATTGAATAACATAGGGTCCAATAATAGATAGAGATTACTATTATGCTTTATGAAATCTATTTACGTGTTCTTGAGATTTTAATGCATGTGTTTATGTTCAAGCTTAATTAGAGATAATGAAGTTCGCATAACATATAGAATTGATTGACCATCGAGAGAGGCTTTTGATTAATTTAGGAACACCGATTTTCAATCTATGGTAATTATAAGCTAAAACGGTTAAGCAGATATTTGATTAAGGAAAGTGTTGGTGGATTCACAAATCCTAGTGTTAGTAGATCTTGAATTCGTTTCACTATTTTAAAGTTAATTGTTTGATAATTTAGTTTTAATTAAAATAGTATAGAATCACAAAAATCCAAATTGAATACTGTTTCTTTTATTGTTAAAATTTAGGTTATAAATTAATTGGTTAAATTAATATCCGGTCTTCTGGGTTCGACACTCTATTTATCACTTTATTACTTGTCAACGATCCGTCCACTATGGGGATTATAATCGCACAACAATCCTTTCAAAGCAGTTATTAAAGATTCATGTGCTCATGACAATAACACTACAACCAAAATGATATATATATATATATATATATATATATATATATATATATATATATATATATATATATATATATTGTGGAGCTGATTTTGTTTTTATTGACCAAAATAATTCCACCAAAAATTGATTTTTTAAATACTACCAAATGCATTTGTAACAAACACTTGAATAAAAATTTCATATCATTTTAGAGATCCATTATCAATTACAAATCTTAAACATATAAAATAATACTAAAATTCTCTATAAAAAATAAATAAACTCATCAATGTATTTGATAAGTGTATTTATACACTTATATTGATTCCTTAATGAAGAATTTTATATAATTCTAAGTATTTTAAAATCGATATCTATTAAGTTTTGTTCATTTTGTGATTGTAGGACAAAATCCACGAACTCAAGTCACATTGGTAAAATCGACGAGTAAATGAGAAGAAATTGAGTTTTTGAAGTAAATATCAAGAGTCAAATATTAGAGGATGAGAAAGAAGATAAAATCAATAGATTTAAGGAGACAATGAAGAGTTAAAGTGAAGGATCAAATACCCAAAAGCCAAGAAGCGAATTGAGAAACTACAACCGAAACATGTGGTCGAGCCATCATTTGTCGTCTTATACCTTTCATCACGATACTTGCCTGTGCATAAACGTTTCTACAAAAAATTTGTCAGAAAGATTTCTCCCCTACAAAAAGAACTTTTTCCTACAAATTTATTTAGTATGGAATATAAAATTCTTGTAGTGATTATTGCTCTTGGGTGTCCAAGTCGATCATGCCAAATATCACTTATATATAATTTTTGTCGAGTTTATAGAATTATGAATTTTCCAAATCATTACAAGTTAGACATGTGAAATTTTGTGACAATAAAATATTGGTTGATTGTGCAATCCTATATATGTTGGGAAATGGGGCAATTTAATTTCCCAAAAAAGAAGCAATTTAATCATCTGTTGGTTTGTAAATTTATTAATTACTATAAGAGTTGGACCTTGGATTTGTTATCTCATTTATCTTACTTTGTAGATTTTTGTTAGATCATTAGATAAACACATGCAATGACTTCCTGACAATTTGTAAAGAATTGTTTCTCGTCAAACCTCTTTTTATATAAAACATGATTTTCCGATATTGTTTGGATCAATTTCTATGAAAGTGTCTTAATATAATTGTATGCATCAAGATTTCTGCGTAACTCTGTTACTGGTTTCAATTTTGGTGTTATATAACACCAATTGTGTTTTTTTTGCTGATGACTACTGTATCATTTTTCACCCGTGTTTACAGCTTGTAGTCTTGACAAAATAAAAGTGGAATATGTCTAGTATACCATTTGAATTTAGACGGGTTTTAGAAATTTCTATTTATAATTAATTTATATCTATTAAAATGTATAAATCTATTTTAATTAATTTTTATAATCACCGACCATAGAGATTTTCTCCACAAGAATAAAAAGATTTTGTCTCATTACCACATCTTCACTATTCATCTCCTCCAAAAGTTGCTATTAAATTATCTTCTTCAATGCACCATCTCCAAAATCACATCTTCTCAATTCATCCTCCTCAATCGATCATCTCCTCCACCGATCATCTCTAAAATATGTTCACCGCTTCAATCCATTATCATAATAGAGCTTACAATCGATTCTACCGTAAAAGAAGAGATATACTAGTTTATTTCTATCGGAATGTGTGGTAATCATCATTTATTTAAAATTTTATAATTTATCTATCACTTCCTCTTATAAATGAGAACAACAATTTTTCAATCTATAACCGTATTGGATATGCTTCTCTCTTGCTTTATTTTAGTTGTCAATATACAATAATTCACATTGTGCTTTCCCACCTCAATGGCTTAAAGGGCCCTTGGTTCAATTATTGCATTTCGGTTTTAATGCTTTCCATCTTTCCTCGGGTTACGGCTTAGAGTCCATTTGGACTCCTAGCTTATAGTCTATGGATGACTTTAATGTCCTTCCTCAGGTTCTTCGTCAATTAGTGTATATACGCACGCTTTCTCTCATTTAATTGTTATATACTTTCTATTAACATGTTAAGAGTAAGGTGAGAGAGAGAGAGTTTATAAAATTTGTAGAATATTCGATCTTGTGCTCATGCTTTTTTGGGATTTTCACGATTCGATTCAAGGTAAATATTTATGTGTCTAGGAAATTCACTTTACTTTGTACTTTTTGAAACCCTTACCATTAATTGAAATATTTTCATTCTAATTTCTATTTTGAAACCCCAAATTTTATTTTTCTTTTTCTCTCTCCTCCAACCATCATTGCCGTAGTGAGGTAAGTTTATTCTTTGTTTTTGTACCATAATTTCGGGTATACTTTTTATTTATTTATTTAATAGATTTTATTATTATTTTCAAAGTCTTTCACTGAATGATGTAGAAATTGTGATATTTTTATTTATACTTTGTGAATTATAATATCTTTTATTTATAAAAATCATTGAAGTTTTATATATTAAGGTAAAGTGAGGTTGGCTTATTGTAGGAGGGTAGTAGAACTACTAACTCTCGTGGTACTAGTATTCATCTTAGGATTTTCTAAACTTATGTTAGCCATTTGTATTTCTAGATCCACTAACATTTTTCTATATCTTTCGCATTTTCTCCGTAAGTTTCAAAGAATTTTTCTTCAAGCTCTTGTTTTGTTTCATTCATGAAATTATATACGATTCTAGAGTTTGTGGTTCTTCTTTAGTGTAAAACTTTATATTTTTTGTTATAGTTGTTGATATTTTAATATTTTCATTAATTTTAAAAGATTTGTCAAATATCTTTTAATTGTGTATTTATATTTTGATTTAAGTTATATGGTTCAAGTAGTTGGTAGAATTTATTATTTTGTTCAAGAAATTCTTCTATTATGGTTTCGTGTTCTATTAGTGAATTTTGTTTTATTTTATTCATCATAACAATATTTTCTTTTATTAGTATCTTGTCTTCTTTCTCAAATTGAAATCCTAATCTATTCCCAATTTCAATAATTATTTCTTTATAATCTTTTAATTCATTTTCATATTTATTAATCTTTTTCTAAAGTTAAAAGTTTTCTTAATATTTCTACTCTTCTTTTTAATTTTTCTAATTCTTGTTGAGTTTTAGTATTTTTATTTGGTTATTTAACATTTTATATTCCTAAAGTTTATTTCTAAGATTTTGTAATTTTTGTTTATTAGTGTTATTTAATATTTCAATTTGCTAAATTTCTTTTAGAATTTCTTGATATTTTTCTAATAGGCTTTTCTCCAATTAATCCAAATTTATGTATCAAAAGTTTTTATCCAATTAATTTGTTCAAATATATTAATTTTTATATTTTGTTATAATTATCTCGACATAATTATAATTTTAATGTGGCTCGATACCAATTCGGTGAGAAACCTTAAAATTTTTAAGACTTTTTAAAATTTAATTTTAATAGAGTTTAAAAGTTTGTATTAAATAACCTAAACTTTAGACTCTAGTAAAGTCATAATTGCATGTATAAACATGACATAATTACATGACATAATTGACTGTATATAACAATATTGCATGATATTTTCAGGAAGTCAAATGGATAAGCTGCTAGAAATTGTTACAAATGCTGAAATTGTTACAAAAGCTGCCACACTGCTATGCCCAGACTTTGAGGAAAATACACAAACCCTTCAAAGAAAAATAGAATTGCTGAAAAGTCGAAAAGTTGATGTGCAAGCAGATTTACAAAATACTGGAAAAACGCAAGAGAGAGGTTGAAGATTGGTTGATTAATGTCGAAAACAATATAACAGAATTTGAAACCTTGGAACAAGAAATACAATGCAGCAGATTTTATTCACGACAAAAGTTGGCTGAACGGGTTGAAAGAATGACTAAGGAAGTGATGGAGCTTGATGAGCAAAGTCATTTTCCTAAAGGGCTTTTTCTTGAGGTTGATGAAAGTATTGGCCAGCTAATGTTAACACCCCACACAATGGCCAAGCATTTCTACAAAATTTCGATGACATTTGGGCGTCATTAATGGATGACAACATCTTAAGCATTGGCATTTATGGAATGGGGAGTAGGCAAAACAACTCTAGTAATGCACGCCCATGATAACCTCTTAAATGAACCCAAATTCTTGGGTCATGTTTATTGGATCACCGTCTCTCAAGAGTTCAGCATTCACAAATTGCAGAGTGACATTGCCCAAGCACTGAAACTACATTTCATGTGGGAGTGACGAGAAGAAAGGGCAGCTCAACTATTTCTGACATTTCAGAAAATGGGGAGTTATGTACTTATACTGGATGATGTTTGGAAACAAATTGATGCAGAGAAGATCGGCATTCCTCCTAGAAGGGATGTAAGTTGGTTACAACAAGTCGATCAAAAGAAGTTTGTCATCGAATGGGCTGCCAAAAGATTATAAAAGTGAACACACTTTCCAAACAAGAAGCTTGGGAACTATTTTTGAAGAAACTTGGCAGAGATGAACTTCATCCAGAAGTAGAAGATATTTGCAAGAAAATGGTAAAAGATGTGGTGGTTTGCCACTTGCACTGTCACATTGGCTGGAAGCATGAGGGGAGTGACTGACATTCATGAATGGAGAGATGCATCAGAAGAACTGAAACAATCGTGTATGGGGCGAGCCGACATGGAAAACGAGGTTTTGCCAATACTCTTGTACAGTTATGATAGACTAAGGGATCCAAAGCTACAACATTGTTTCTTGTATTGCTCCTTGTATCCTGAAGACTTTTCTATTAAAAGAGAGGAATTGATTGAAAATTTCATTTCAGAAGAGTTGATGGATAGAAGATTAAGCTGGCGAGCTGAGAATGACCAAGGTCATGCAATACTAAATCAATTGGAGAGAGCCTGCTTACTAGAAAGGGTTTCGGATAGAATGGTGAAGATGCATGATTTGATCAGAGACATGGCACTAGGGATCACTAAACATAACCGTAGATACATGGTAAAAGCTAGACTTAACCTAAGGAAATACCAGACTTGGACAGAAGATTTGGATAAAATTCCTTGATGAATAACTCTATAGAGGAAATTTCAATTGGCATTGTCACCAATTGTCCTCGACTTTCAACATTGATTTTGAGTGAAAACCTCTGAAGTCGATTCCAGATTGTTTTTACGAAATGTGGCTTACGCACTCTCAATTTAAGTCACACTTATTCAAGATTTGCCACATTCCATTTTCGCTTGGAGAATCTCAAACATTATTGCTCAAACATTGTTCCAGTCTTAAACCGTGCCAACTTTGGAAAAGCTCAGCACCGACACGGCTGGACCTCTCATGTACTAAAATTGAGGAGTTACCCGACGGTGTGGAAAGCTTGACCAACCTCAAAGTCCTAGATTTGTTTCACATCCTTAAGCATGATCCCTACAGTGTCTTGCATAGTCTCTCTCTTCAAAGAACTCGATCGCCAATTCATATAGGAGTACCAATAGAAGAAGTTTTGGCATTGAAACAGTTGGAAGATTTTTGTGGCGTTGTTAATAGCGTAAGTGATCTCAATCGACTTATCACGCTTTCTACAAAGTATGATGCCACCCGCTTTCTACTCTATTTTTCTAATCTCGAAATTTGATGAACAATTTATTCGGGAAGCATCACGTAGAAAATTGGTATGTTTCAAGCACGAGAGTCTCATGGATTCCTCTTAGGCAAGGGAAGATTTTGCACGAGATATTGAAGACCTATGCTTTCTAGAAGCGGCTTGAGTGGTTCCTGGCGGATGGTTTCCAAATGTTGAATAATGCTAGATACGAAGAAGTGCGATGTATCCTTTGAGGATGAAATAGAATGCATTATAAGGTTACCGCTCACGGAAGAGGAAGAACAACAGCCTCTGTGGGGTCCCATTCCAAAGCCTTGAAAAGTTATCACTTTTTGAGTTGCCAAATTTCATTGGTCTCTTCATGTGGAAGGAAAAGCAGTTGCACCTCTTTACCCGGAATTTTTACCCACTCACACATTTAATGATTTCCCATTGTAATAAAATGAAGAAGCTTATCCTTGAGTTTGATGCAGACCCTCCCGAACCTCCAAAATTTGGGAGTAAGGTTTTGTGATGAAATAGAAGAGATAATAACGAAGATGATGATGGAAGTCCGGTTATAAAATGTGAGTGTTGAAGTCACCAAGGTTAAAGAAATTAAAGCTATGCTGGCTACCAAAATTAAAGAGCATCCGCAAGGGATGATGATTTGTAATTCCATTGAGAATATTAGAATAATGAAGTGTACAAACTTAAAGAGAGTGGCTCTCTCGATGGACAATCATCTCCTCCTCCATCTCTTAAAGAGATTAAAGTACGACAAATGAGAAAGAATGGTGGGAATCATTGGAGTGGGAGCATCCCAATGCCAACAATTTCCTTCAACCCTTTGTCAAATTTGATCCTTCTCGTTGTACTGATTGAGAGTACGATACAATCCTCCTTCCTTCACAAATGATGTATTGATTTTAATCAAAGTTCCCATTCATTCACAAATGACAAGTGTCTTTTACATGTCACTAATTCTAATAGTTTTTTCTTTTTATGTTCTAATATTAAATCCAAGAAATATATTTTAAATAAATTTTTATTTTATTTTATCTCTAAGACATAAAAAAAAATAACTTTCTAAATTTGATGTTCAAATACTATTATTTAATTGAGTTATCGCTTATTAACTACAAATATTTGAGTTCCAAATGTATTCTTTATATTTTAATTTATCGTTTTATTATTCAAAAATAAAAATACATAATGCGTAAATTAATTTTATTAGTATTTTTATGTTAAATAAAAATATATGATAAAATGGTTCAATGTCACAAAATTATATACGTCATTTTATTATTTATTTAACTTAGTTTTTATTCAAGTTTTCGGTCACATAGAATTGTATATACTTAAAGTACAATAATTTTACATTTTTCTCATGAAAAATTTAATTGACACGATTATAGTGATATATCTAATATGTTAAATTAAATATTATTTAATAAATGTACCGGATCATTTGTACATTTCAGATTAAATTAATTACAATTTTCTCTAATTAAACCTAAGGAAACTAAGGGCATATATGTCTTTTCATTGAATAATGACTAATTGCTCGTCATAACACATAAATTAGGACTTCATAAAAAAAACAAACGTTATGAACTATTTATGCACTAATGATAAGAGTCCGCTTTGTAGATTATAACTAGTTTATAAACCAATTTTGGTTTATTTGACCAATATTGATTTATTTGAGTTGAAATTGTTGAATTTTCATGTTCAAATATGGTTCTTGAGATGGAGAAACAAGGAATCTTTTGTACAAGAAGAGATCACTTCATTAGTTTGAAATAGTTATTGGGTTTGTGTAGATGCATTAACGTTTTAATTTTAAATGGGGTGGAGTGGGGGTGGGGTGGGGTAGAAGATTAATTTTGTAATTATTTTTTCCCTTAAAGTTAGAACTTTGTTACAATTTTTATTTATGATAGTAGAATATAAAAATGCCCCATGAAATAAAATGAGTGGAACCATTTGGACCAAAAAAAAAAGCCGAATAAATAAGTTAATTTGACTAATTGGACAAAAGGACAATTACAACAAAGTTTGAAATAGGGGCTACACCCAAAATAAAAAGTTAGGTCCTCAACCCATGAAGTTAAAAGATAGGGACTATTTGTGCAGAAAAGTTCTATTAATTAGATTAAGTCCTCAAAAATTATATCTTAGGTCCTTAATTACATTACACTTTGGTCCTCAAATTTTTAATTTTCAAGAAAGATCCAAAATTGCATCTAAGTCTTCGACTTTACATCATTAAACTTTGGTCCTCCAAATTCTTGATTTTAGTAGCAAAATAAGCAATGGTCAAAAGTGCACTTTCGCTAAATTCTTGACTTATTTGACCACTAACTGAAACAGAAAGTCAATGATTTAATTAAAAGTGTACTTATTTTGACCACTAAAATAGGATTTGAGACCAAAGTTTAAATATGTAAAAATTTGAAAGACCTAATATGCAATTTGGAGGACCTAACTAAAAGATAATTGAAAATTTGGGGACCAAAGTGTAAAGATGTAAAACGATTAAGGATATAAGATGCAATTTTTGGAGGACTTAACGAAAGATAATTTAAAATATAAGGATGAAAGTAGCACAAATAGAGAAATAATGGTTGGAATCATTGGAGTGAGCATCTCAATAACAATTTCCTTCAACCCTTTGTCAAGTTTGTTGCCGTTTGGTCGTTTAGTAGTACTGCACTTTGTATTGATTTTTAATCAAAGTTCCCATTCATTCAAATGACAAGTGTCTTTTATATGTCACTAATTCTAATAGCTTTTTTCTTTTTATGTTCTATTATTAAATCCAAGAAATATATTTTAAAATATCGAGCAATAAAATATAAGCCACTCATGTATCCAAGAACAATCTAGATATTTTTGAAAAGAGATATTATTCATGGTATAGAGTTACAAAAGAATAATTGAAGAATTAAATTAATTCAAACTTCTAGTTTTATAATTAATCTTATAAAATAATATATCAATTTATTATTTATATTTATAGAAACCGAGTAGTGATGATAAGAAATAAATCATTGGTAATAAGTCATTGTACTTGATAAAGTAATCATAGACTCTTTTCAGGATTTAACATACAAACATAGTTAATATGGTTGGTTGGGGTTCAACTTTCAAGAAAGATACTAATAAAGTTGTAGTTTGATCAATATCGTGTCGCACTTTTAGTCATTTATTTCCCATCCAAATGCAACTGGGACTGATTTGTTACCGATTTTAAGTTGTCTGTATAGTAAATCTTAAGTATACTAACACCTTTTTAATAAGATGTACTCTTTAGTAATTAACAATATGTCTTGTCTACCAAACATTGTACTAAACATGGTAGAATGATAATAGATAGAAGGTGTATTTTTCCTTTGGTGAACAATAACTTTGTGTTGACTTTCTATTCATCGGATGAAATCATTGGGATTTCATAATCTATAATAACTTTGTGATACTAATTTCGATTCTAATATTCGAGCTTTATCTACTACGTAGACGCCAACGAGTGAGTAGTGTTTAGAGCACATGAACATCCGAACTCGTTAGTGGGTGAAAAATCTGTTCGTTGTTATCTTTTTGTGCATATTTTGTTAAGATTCTTGGGATATTATATGTGATCTTGGCTCATCGTGAAATTTTCCAATTGATTAAATTTTTCTTGCATATGTGCTTCTCCTCAACCCACAGCTTTCTGCCATTAATTCAGCTTTATTATACTTTTTACTTTATTGAGATTGTAAGCAGTCTAAGCTTTTAAACATAATTGCTCCAAGATTCAATCGATTCAAGGTAAATTCTCCATTGATCTCCTCTTTTATTCGAAGTTCAATGATATGATCATTTGTTTCTTTCTTCTTGGGTATACATACTCATCTTGTCTCAGAATTCATAATTACAACTCTTTCATTTTACATTCACTTCCTTCCAAATCGTCTACATTAATTAGTAATATACATGAACAATTTTTTGAGTAAAAATCTAAAAATACAGAGAAATTCTTTATTTTAAACCTATAAATTAGTAACATTCTCTTTTTAATGGTTCTACAGAGTTCAAATTTATTCAAAAGGAATTAATGTTTGAAAATTTCTTGATTGAGTTTATTTTGCCAAATTTAGTGTCTTGTGGTATAATTTGTCAGGGTAATAACAAAAGTGTTACATTGGTATGGTATTTCCAGAAATTCACATGGATCAATTGTTAAACACTATCAGAGGCTTCAGAAAATACACAAACTCTTATAAGAAACATCGAATTGCTGAAAAGTTGAGAAGCAGATGCATGCACGACATAAAATGCAGCATATCTTTCTGGAAAAAAATGCAGAGAGATTGAAGATTGGTTTAATATCGAAAAAAATATAAGAGAATTTGAAAGCTTAGAACAAGAAGTACAAAGCAACATACACGCTTATTCACAACAAAATGCAGAACGAGTTGAAAGAATGACCAAGAAAGTGGCAAAGCTTGTTGAGGATAATGATAGTATTGGCCAGACATTAACAGGCCCATAATTTCTACAAAATTTCAGTGACATTTATTTGGGCATCATTAATGGATGACAACGTCTTAAGCATTGGCATTTATGGAATGGGGAGAGTAGGCGGAAAATGATTCTGGCAAAGCGTACCCATGATAAGCTCTTAAATGAATCCAATACATGCCTCATGTTTTTGGGTACTATCTACCAAGAGTTCACCATTTACAAATTGCAGAATTATATTTCCCAAGCTTTGAAAATAGGTATCTCAAAGAAGAGAGCGACAAGAAGAAAAGCAATGAACTATTCCAAGCAGTAAAGAATAAGGGGAAATTTGTACTTATACTAGATGATGTCTCGAAACAGATTGACACAGAGAATATAGGTATTCTTCTAGGATGGATGGATGCAAGTTGGTAATAACAAGTCGATCACTAGAAGTTTGTCACCAGATGGGCTTCCGGAAGATTATAAAAGGAACACATTTTCTGAGAAAGAGTCTTGGGAATTATTTTAAAAAAACTTGACCATGTTGAACTTTCTCCAGAAGTAGAAGAGATTTGCAAGAAAATGACCAAAAGATGCGGCTTGCCACTTGCATTAGTCACATTGGCTGGAAGCATGAGGGAGATGGCTGACATTCATGAATGGAGAGATGCATCAGAAGAACTAGATGAATCATGTAAGGGCAAGCTGACATGGAAAATGGTGTTTTGCCGACACTTGTATGTTTAACAGATTGAAGGATCCAAAGCTAAAAAGTTGTTTCTTGTATTGCTCATTGTATCCTGAAGACTATGATATTCCAAGAGACGAATTGATTGCAAATTTCATTTCTAAGAGTTGATGGATACAAGATCAAGTAGGCGAGATGAGAATTTATCCACAAGATATTGAGGAACTACTTTGAAGGATCCGGCTTGAGTTGTTGCTTATTAGATTATTTCCAATGTTGAATAATGCTAAAGACTTAAAGAAATGTGACATAGTAGTCGAGGATAAAATAGTGCATTATGAGGTTATCGTCGGAGGAAGAACAACATTCTTGTGTCCCATTCCAAAGCCTTGAAGATTTACTTTATGGTTTGCCAAATTTTATTGGTCTCTAGTGGAAGAGGAGAAGCAATTTCTTCCACATGGCGCTTTTCCTAGCTTAAAATGTTGCACATTTATGATTGTGGTAAAATGAAGATGCTTCTCCTTGAGTTTGGTACAAAACCTCCTTAATCTCCAAAAGTTGGATGTTTCTAATTGTGATGAAATGGAAGAGATAATAGGAGATGATGGCGATATCCTACTGCAAATAGAGCGATAATGCCCTACCAAAGTCACAAGTTTTCTCTTAAGAATCTATCAAAATTAAAGAGCATCCGCAAGGGGACGATGATTTGTGATTCTATCGCTCTATTTCAATATTGAAATGTACAGTATTAAAAAGTTCCATTGCATCCGGATGGACAACCATCTGCTCCCGAGTTCTCAAAGATATAAGGATAGGGAGAGAAGAGAAACAATGGTGGAAATCATTGAGTGGGACCATCCGAACACCCATAATGTCCTTCAACCCCGTTAAGGCTATATTGGTGATATCTGCTAAGAGAAGAAGCTATTTATCACAAGTAAGTATTTTATTTTAACATGATTTAGATCATGATCAATCCTAACTCATGGAAATGTGAAGGAAATAAATCATGGTGACAAAATAACAATCTCGCTTATGAATCTTGTCAGTTTTTACATGGATGTGTACCTAATTATCTGGTTGAAACAAGACCAATACTAAAGCCGTAGCTTGATCTCAACATTGTTCATTGCTTTTCAGCATTTTATCCCAACACAAATGTAATTCGTGGTGCTTTGTTACGTTTTTAATGTTTGCATATCTTATCTTGTACAATATTATCACTTGATTATTGGACGGTATTTACAAATTCTTCTAATAGCTTAATTAGCATAGTTGTTAGTTTTCAATAAATATATCCAATTAAATTCAATTTTTTCGATTTTCTTTGAATTTAGCAATTATCCTTTCAAACAGCTTATTAAAGATTCATGTGCAACTCATGACAATAACACTACAACTAAAATGAAATATATATATATATATATATATATATATATATATATATATATATATATATATATATATATATATATATATATAAGAGCTAATTTTGTTTTTATCGAACAAAATAATTCCACCAAAATTGATTTTTTTTTAATACTACCAAATGCATTTGTACCAAACACTTGAATAAAAATTTCATATCATTTTAGAGATCCATTATCAATTACAAATCTTAAACATATAAATTAATACTAAAATTCTCTATAAAAAAAAAAATTCATCGATGTATCCTAAGTGTATTTATACTTATATTGATTCCTTAATGAAGAGTTTTTATATAATTCTAAGTATTTTAGAATCGATATCTATTGAGTTTTTGTTCATTTTGTGATTGTAGGACAAAATCCCCAACTCAAGTTACATTGAAATCGACGCAGTAAATGAGAAGTATTGAGTTTTTGAATTGAATATCAAGAGCCAAATATTAGAGGATGAGAAAGAAGATAAAATCAATAGATTTAAGGAGACAATGAAGAGTTAAAGTGAAGGATCAAACACCGGAAACAAGCCAATTGAGAAACTACATCGAAACATGTGAAATCAACCTACAAATATCTCCACAAGGAAAATAATACACCATTAGAAAGATAATTGAATTACGGTTCCAACACTTTTTACGGATTGCAATTTGAGTTTACAAGAAGTTATGGCTGTTTGAAAACCAGCCACCAAAGAAGACTTCTACTCGCTCGAAAGGGATGGAGGCTCGCTCTAGCGGAAGTCACCAAAACCACCTGTTCGTCTGGCTGAAGGCAGGGCACCCCGCGGGTGGACAAATCTGCTAACATATCATCAATTTGGTTAAAATCTATTTGTAGAAAATTTTTGGAGACTTTGGGCATAAAATTCAACCATAATTGGACCCATATAAATAGGAGAACTCTTATAACTAAGGAGGAGAGTCGGATTTTGGAGAACAAGAAGGCAAAACACAAGATCTTTATAATAATTTCTTCATTCGGGCAATTTTATTGGATTTCAAGCAAGAAAAATTTGGGATTCTTGGGCAATCCATTGAAGACATTCAAGAGGGCCAATTTAATATTCAAAGTTCTTCTTGTAGTTAAATATTCCGGTGATGAATTTTTATTTATTATGTGTTTTGTTAATCAAACATGATGGCTAAACTTTATGCTAAGAATGATGATGTAAACCATATGTTGAAGTTTTAATTCAAGAATTCTGCTTTTATTCTTGATTTGTATTTGTTTGATTTATTCCATGGTTTTAATATCCGTTTGAATGATTGATCAACGCTTGAATGTGCTTGTGATTTATTTTCACTTCCAAAAGGTTCAAAATAGATTTAGCTCATTATGGTTTTAAACACTAATTAGTCCTATAGAAATTATGAATAATTTCCTATGTTTAGTGCAATCAAATTTAATAATCTTGATAATCTTGATATTGAAAGCATTTTTGTATATTAGTATTCAAAATAGGAATATTTGAAACTTATATGAAAATAGGTTTAATTCTACTCGAAATAGATTATTAGATAACTTAGGATTATCGATTGTCAATTTGAACATAAATTGATTAGAACGTAGGATTTGAGGATTAAAATAGATACTAATGGTAGAGTCGATCCTAACATAACTCATTTACTTTTTCTCCAAAACAATATTTGCACTTAGTAGTTATAGTTTAGAAAATTTCAAACTTTCTTGATCCAAATATTTATTGTGTGTATTCGATTTAAGCTCGAATTCTCGAAATTAAGCTAATGTCTAAATCAGAGGAGCGATACTCTTTACTAGTGACACGTCATCAGTTAATTGGAGAATTTCGGTAGTGACCTTGGTGCAAGCTTTAATAAACTTCATGACCATCAATGAAATTAACCCATCAGTTCTCATATTCAGAAGATATACAAGTACAACCACAAAATTATTACAAGATGAGATTAACATGTTATGTGATGATTAGGTGTGGAGACTACAGACATCCTGGACTCAGACAACAAATGATGTTGCAACATGCCACTATAGTTTATACGAGAATCCAAAAATTTTGATGTAAGCAAACATTTTTATTTAGATTTTATTTCTTCTATACAACAACAAATTAAATAGACAAACATCTATATTACTTATATATTTTGTCTTACTAAAGATAGTTAATTTGAGAATATAAATTCTTCGTTGTTTCAACTTTCAAGCGTACAACAAGCCTGAAGTCTGAAATATTACAGTCAACATTAAGCAGCATTTGAATTTTTTTACATAAAATGATTACAAGCACTTAT
The DNA here is from genome assembly GCA_023638005.1 of Forsythia suspensa. Classification (NCBI taxonomy): domain Eukaryota; kingdom Viridiplantae; phylum Streptophyta; class Magnoliopsida; order Lamiales; family Oleaceae; genus Forsythia; species Forsythia suspensa. Next base: position 47,326,426 of record CM042672.1, on the reverse strand, counting down.
TAAACACATACGCGTGTCACTTGAAATTTTGAAATCCAATATTTAGACAGATCGAATTATTATTTCGAGCTAATGGGCTCGATAACATATTAAAATTTATGTTCAATCTTCAAAGATTGACATTATTAGAGGAGTAGCTCAATTCTTTATATATTGGCATATATTTTTATACTTAATTCATAGAATTTTACTTTTAACAATGTAGCCCAAAGATTTTTCTGAATCGTGATTTTAGCCCCCATCCACAACGTTTATAGGACATGTTTAAAGGGACCCAATACAATCAAGAAATGGAATGTAGGACCAAAATAAGACTAGCATTTTAAAGGAGATCTTTAATAAACAACATTTTGTAATCCTTTTGTTTATCTTCTTGTAATGATCACGTGGGGTATTACAAAATGATAAACAAAGGATTACAAAATGTACGTTTTGTAATGATCACGGGTATTATGAAAGGTCAACAAGATTTTGTCTGCTAAAGTGTATGATTAATTTTACTAATCAGACAACAAATGATGTTGCAACATTTTATACGAGAATCCAAAAATTTTGTTGTAAGCAAACATTTTTATTTAGATTTTATTTCTTCTATACAACAACAAATTAAATAGACAAACATCTATATTACATTACTTATATATTTTTGTCTTACTAAAGATAGTTAATTTGAGAATATAAATTCTTCGTTGTTTCAACTTGCGTACAACAAGCCTGAAGTCTGAAATATTACAGTCAACATTAAGCAGCATTTGAATTTTTTTTTTCTGATTGTATAATAAGACTACTATTACATAATTACCTTAAAATTTAACTGCCATTAATTTTTGAACACTTTGATAACAATGAAAATCAGTATGCTAGTAGAAATGTTTGTTAGTAATTTGTGAGGAGTTATACATGGTAATAATCAAATGTATTTGATTTGTTCAAATGAAACAAATATTCTGTGTCTTTAGAAGCTGTTCCATACAGCCTGCTTTAGTGAAGGCTTCTATTGGTTCAGATAAGATTGCAGTGATTTAAATATAACCTGGATTGAATGATTTGTAAAGATGGAAAATCTTAAGTTGATTTCGATGGCTTAATTATTTTACTGTTGTTTATTTAGGAAAAGAAGAGAAAAGTTGAGTCTGATCAAAGTGGCAGCAATATTTGAAGATGCTAGAAGAGCTAGATATCAGTCACAATCAGTTAATTCCTTCAGATTCTTATGGAGGTTAAGAATTTTTCGTGCCGATCAAACTCCATTAGAAGTGCCATCAATGCAAAACACAAAATCGGGTACGGATATATTGTTTAAGTGGATTTTTGCTAAATTAGCAGCACATTCAATAAAACCTAAGGTGCTTAATTTCTTGTTTTCAGGCTGTTGTACAGTGCATGGCTGATCTCATTAGTGATAAGTGATGAAAAGTTCACGACAAGAAAAGAGGTTTTCTTAGATCTGCCCACTGCCTGCTTTTGGCATTGGATGCTCTTTGGCATTGGAAGGTGATTATATTCCATAAAGTTTATGAAGATATAATGGTGTTCAAGTGTCTTCTTTCATGCATATGTGTTTATAAGTTGCTCGCGCTATATCTATAAGTTGCTAAAGTGATGAATATCTTGCAGAGTGAAAAGGAGCAACAATCAAGATACCCTTGGAGGAGATCCTTGTTGACGATCCGATGTTGGACTTCAAATCATGATGTCCGTTCTAGGTGTGAAGCTCGGACGTCAAATTCATGGGTTGGGAGATGGTCGTCTTCGAGATTAGTACTTCTTCCAATGTGCGCCATATGGAGAAGGAGTAAAGAAGAACGTGATGTTCAAAGGAGGCTCATGCGCCGAATTGAAATAGAAGAATGAAAACAAATTGAAGGTTGGTGGGCAACAATTCAATTCTACACTGCAGTCTTGATATTATTCTATGCAACAACTTTGTAGACAAGATCCTAGTTTCGCTTACCACCGCTACATCCGTCAATATAGGATGTCAATAGACGATGATGCTAATGAGGAAGATGATGCTATTGGAGATGAAGAGAACAACTTTGATGAGGAGAACAACATTGGTGAGAATGAATAGCATATCTAAAAAATAGGATGAAGAGTTAGTATTTTCTTTATTAGATGCATTATAATAGATAGAGACATGTTTACTAAACTCTTTCTAAGTTTAGTTCGTGAATGTTTTTAACCATTTTTGTACAATATTTTAGGTTCAATGTTATATTGATTGACGCTATAATGGTCTTAATTTAATTTATTGTCTTTCTATTTTTATATTATTTTCATTAAAGTGAAAAAATTATATAATATAAATAAATAATTAAATATATAAAATAATTAATTTGACCTACAAATTTTATCATTGTTGGAAAAATAATTTACTTAGCCCATGAATACGCTTTTTCACAAAATATCATTTGTACAAAAAGTAGAACTTAGTCCACAAAATTTTTCACAAAAATTATTTAGGAAAAGTACGATTTATCTCACATAATTTTTGCCTATGTCTACAAAACCTATTTCGTGGACAAAGTCGAATCGAGCCATCATTTGTCGTCTTATACCTTTCATCACGATACTTGCCTGTGCATAAACGTTTCTACAAAAAATTTGTCAGAAAGATTTCTCCCCTACAAAAAGAACTTTTTCCTACAAATTTATTTAGTATGGAATATAAAATTCTTGTAGTGATTATTGCTCTTGGGTGTCCAAGTCGATCATGCCAAATATCACTTATATATAATTTTTGTCGAGTTTATAGAATTATGAATTTTCCAAATCATTACAAGTTAGACATGTGAAATTTTGTGACAATAAAATATTGGTTGATTGTGCAATCCTATATATGTTGGGAAATGGGGCAATTTAATTTCCCAAAAAAGAAGCAATTTAATCATCTGTTGGTTTGTAAATTTATTAATTACTATAAGAGTTGGACCTTGGATTTGTTATCTCATTTATCTTACTTTGTAGATTTTTGTTAGATCATTAGATAAACACATGCAATGACTTCCTGACAATTTGTAAAGAATTGTTTCTCGTCAAACCTCTTTTTATATAAAACATGATTTTCCGATATTGTTTGGATCAATTTCTATGAAAGTGTCTTAATATAATTGTATGCATCAAGATTTCTGCGTAACTCTGTTACTGGTTTCAATTTTGGTGTTATATAACACCAATTGTGTTTTTTTTGCTGATGACTACTGTATCATTTTTCACCCGTGTTTACAGCTTGTAGTCTTGACAAAATAAAAGTGGAATATGTCTAGTATACCATTTGAATTTAGACGTGGTTTTAGAAATTTCATTTATACTAATTTATATCTATTAAAATGTATGCTAAATCTATTTTTAATTAATTTTTTATAATCAATGACTATTATAGATTTTTCTCCGCTATGCTAATAAAAAAGATTTTGTCTGTTACCACATCTTCACTATTCATCTCTCCAAAAGTCATGCATAAATTATCTTCAATGACCATCTCCAAAATCATTACCTTCTCAATTCATCCTCCCCAATCGATCATCTCTCCACCCATCATCTCTAAAATATGTTCACCGCTTCAATCCATTATCATAATAGAGCTTATAATCTGATTCCCCACCGTAAAAGAAGAGGATATACTGTAGTTTTATTTCTATCTAATGTGTGGTAATCATCATTTATTTAAAATTTTATAATTTATCTATCACTTCCTCTTATAAATGAGAAACAACAATTTTTTTCAATCTCCATAACTCGTATTGGATATGCTTCTCTCTCTTCTTTATTTTATTTTACAACATACAATAATTCACATTTACCGCGCTTTCCCACCCTCAATGGCTTAAAGGGCCCTTGGTTCAATTTATTGTATTTCGCTTTTAATGCTTTCCATCTTTCCTCGAGCCTTCGCTTAGAGTCCGGGATTTGGACTCCTAGCTTATAGTCTATGGATGACTTTAATGTCCTTCCTCGAAGCCCTCTTCTGTCATTAGTGTATATACGCACGCCTTTCTCTCATTTAATTGTTATATACTTTTCATTAATGATGTTAAGAGAGTAAGAGTGAGAGAGTTTATAAAATTTGTAGAATATTCGATCTTGTGCTCCCCGCCTACCGCTTTGTTTTGGGATTTTCACCATTCATTCTAAGGTAAATATTTATGCTGTCTAGGAAATTCACTTTACTTTGTACTTTTGGAAACCCTTTACCATTAATTGAAATATTTTCATCTCTAATTTCTATTTTGAAACCCCAAATTCTTTATTTTTCTTCTCCTCCAACCATCATCAGCCAAGTGCAGGTAAGTTTATTCTTTTTGTTTTTGTACCATACAATTTCGGGTATACTTTTTTATTTATTTATTTAATAGGATTTTATTATTATTTTCAAAGTCTTTCAAGCTGAATGATGTAGAAATTGTGATATTTTTATTTATACTTTGTGAATGAGAATATCTTTTATTTATAAAATCATTAAGTTTTATATATTATGGGTAAAGGAGGTTGGCTTATTGTACGAGGGTAGTAGAACTACTAACTCTCGCAGACTAAAGATTCATCTTAGATTTTCTAAACTTATGTTAGCTATTTGTATTTCTAGATCCACCAACATTTTTTTATATCTTTCGCATTTTCTCCTCGTAAGTTTCAAAGAATTTTTCTTCAAGCTCTTGTTTTAGTTTCATCTACATGAAATTATATCGATTCTAGAGTTTGTGGTTCTTCTTTAGTGTAAAACTTTATATATTTTTGTTATAGTTATGATATTTTAATATTTTCATTAATTTTTAAAAAAGATTTGGTCAAATATCTTTTGTAATTGTGTATTTGATATTTTGATTTAAGGTTATATGGTTCAAGTAGTTGGTAGAATTTATTATTTTGTTCAAGAAATTTTTCTCATTATGGTTTTGCTATTTATTAGTGAATTTTGTTTTATTTTATTCATCATAACAATATTTTCTTTTATTAGTATCTTGTCTTCTTCTCAAATTGAAATCCTAATCTATTCCCAATTTCAATAATTATTTCTTTATAATCTTTTTAATTCATTTTCTATATTTATTAATCTTTTTCTAAAGTTAAAAAGTTTTCTATAATATTTCACTTTCTTTTTAATTTTTTCTAATTTTGCCGAGTTTTTAGTATTTTTATTTGGTTATTTAACATTTTATATTCCTCGAAAAGTTTATTTCAAGATTTTGTAATTTTTGTTTATTAGTGTTATTTAATATTTCTAATTTACAAATTTCTTTAGAATTTCTTGATATTTTTTTTCTAATAGGCTTTTTCTCCAATTAATCCAAATTTATGTATCAAAAAGTTTTATCCAATTAATTTGTTCAAATATATTAATTTTTATATATTTTGTTATAATTATCCCGACATAATTATAATTTTAATGCCAGCTCGATACCAATTGGTGAGAAACTCCAAATTTTTAAAGACTTTTAAAATTTAATTTAATAGAGTTTAAAAGTTGTATTAAATACAATTTCCAAACTTTTAGGACTCTAGTGAAAGTCATAATTGTATGTATAAATATGATATAATTATATGACATAATTGACTGTATATAATAATATTGCATGATATTTTCAGGAAGTCAAATGGATAAGCTGCTAGAAATTGTTACAAATGCTGCTGAAATTGTTACAAAAGCTGCTTACACTGCTATGCCCAGACTTTGAGGAAAATACACAAACCTTCAAAGAAAAATAGAATTGCTGAAAAGTCGAAAAGTTGATGTGCAAGCAGATTTACAAAATACTGGAAAAACGCAAGAGAGAGGTTGAAGATTGGTTGATTAATGTCGAAAACAATATAAATAGAATTTGAAACCTTGGAACAAGAAATACAATGCAGCAGATTATATTCACGACAAAAGTTACTGAACGGGTTGAAAGAATGACTATGAAGTGATGGAGCTTGATGAGCAAAGTCATTTTCCTAAAGGGCTTTTTCTTTGAGGTTGATGAAAGTATTGGCCAGCTAATGTTAACACCCCACACAATGGCCAAGCGGGCGTACAGCAATTTCGATGACATTTGGGCGTCATTAATGGATACAACATCTTAAGCATTGGCATTTATGAATGGGGGAGGGGCAAACAACTCTAGTAATGCACGCCCATGATAACTCCTCTAAATGAACCCAAATTTCAATAAGTGTTTATTGGATCACTGTCTCTCAAGAGTTCAGCATTCACAAATTGCAGAGTGACATTGCCCAAGCACTGAAACTACATTTCACAGGGAGTGACGAGAAGAAAAGGGCAGCTCAACTATTTCTGATGACATTTCAGAAAATGGGGAGCAAGGTACTTATACTTTGATGATGTTTGGAAACAAATTGATGCAGAGAAGATCGGTATCTTCCTAGAAGGATGGATGCAAGTTGGTTACAAATAAGTCGATCAAAAAGAAGTTTGTCATCGAATGGGCTGCCAAAGATTGCAAAAGTGGGAACACACTTTCCAAACAAGAAGTTTGGGGAACTATTTTTGAAGAAACTTGGCAGAGATGAACTTCATCCAGAAGTAGAAGAGGCTTGCAAGAAAATGGTAAAAAGATGTGGTGGTTTGCCACTTGCACTCGCTCACATTGGCTGGAAGTTATGAGGGGAGTGACTGATATTCATGAATGGAGATGCATCAGGTAGAACTGAAACAATCGTGTATGGGGCGAGCTGACATGGAAAAACGAGGTTTTGCCAATACTTTGTACAGTTATGATAGAGACTAAGGATCCAAAAGCTACAACATTGTTTCTTGTATTGCTCCTTGTATCCCGAAGACTTTTCTATTAAAAGAGAGGGAATTGATTGAAAATTTCATTTCAGAAGAGTTGATGGATAGAAGATTGAGCTGAGGAGCTGAGAATGACCAAGGTCATGCAATACTTAAATCAATTGGAGAGCTCTGCTTACTAGAAAGGGTTTCGGATAGAATGGTGAAGATGCATGATTTGATCAGAGACATGGCACTAGGGATCACTAAACATAACCGCAGATACATGGTAAAAGCTAGACTTAACCTAAGGGAAAATACTCAGACTTGCAAGAATGATAGAAGACGGATAAATTTTGATGAATAACTCTATAGAGGAAATTTCAATTGGGCATGTTACCCAATTGTCCTCGGGACTTTCAACATTGATTTTGAGGAAAAACCTCCAAGTCGACATTCCAGATTGTTTTATTTACGAAATGCGGTATTTACGTGACTCAATTTAAGTCACACTTCTATTCAAGATTTGCCACATTCCATTTCGTACTTGGAGAATCTCAAAACATTATTGCTCAAACATTGTTCCAGTCTTTAAATCCGCGCCAACTTTGAAAAGCTCAGCACGACACGGGCTGGACCTCTCTACATGTACTAAAATTGAGGAGTTACCCGACGGTGTGGAAAGTCGACCAACCTCAAAGTCCTAGATTTGTTTCAAGACATCCTTACATGATCCCTACAGTGTCTTGGTATAGTCTCTCTCTTCAAAGAACTCGACCGCCAATTCATATAGGAGTACCAATAGAAGAAGTTTTGGCATTGAAACAAGTAAAGATTTTTGTGGCAGTGTATATTAGCGTATGATCTCAATCGATTTTATCACGCTTTCTGACAAAGTATGATGCCACCCGCTTTCTACTCTACTTTTCTAATCTCAATTGAGGAACATTTCGAAACATTGGCCGTGAATTGGTATGTTTCAAGACGAGTCTCATGGATTTTTCAGGCTTAGGGAAGATTTTGCCCACGAGATATCGAAGACCTATGCTTTCTAGAAGCTGCTTGAGGATAGTTCCTCGCATGGTTTCCAAATGTTGAATAATGCTAGATACGAAGAAGAAGCGAAGTATCCTTTTGAGGATGAAATAGAATGCATTATAAGGTTATCACTCACTAAGAGGAAGAACAAATGTACCCCGTGGGGTCCCATTCCAAAGCCTTTGAAAAGTTACCACTTTTTGAGTCACCAAATTTCATTGGTCTCTTCATGTGGAAGGAAAAGCAAATAGCTCAAATTTCTCTTTACTCCGAATTTTTACCCACCACACATTTAATGATTTCATTGTAATAAACAAGAAGTTTATCCTTGAGTTTGTTACAGCACTTCCCGAACCTCCAAAATTTGGGAGTAAGTATTTGTGATGAAATAGAAGAGATAATAGGCGATTTAAGATGATGATGGAAGTCCCAAGCTATAAACATGAGGAATGTCAAGTCACCATGCCAAGGTTAAAGAAATTAAAGCTTATTGGACTACCAAAATTAAAGAGCATCCGCAAGGGGATGATGATTTGTAATCCATTGAGAATATTAGAATAATGAAGTGTACAAACTTAAAGAGAGTGGCTCTCTCGATGGACAATCATCTCCTCCATCTCTAAAGAGATTAAAGTACGCCATCAAATGAGAAAGAACAGGTGGGAATCATTGGAGTGGGAGCATCCCAATGCCAACAATTTCCTTCAACCCTTTGTCAAATTTGATCCTTTCAATCGTATTTTCGATTGTAGAGTACGACACAATCCTCCTTCCTTCACAAATGATGCATTGGATTTTAATCAAAGTTCCTAATCATTCACAACACGTGTTGTCTTTTTACATGTCACCACTCCCAATATTTTTTTTCTTTATGTTCTAATATTAAATCCAAGAAATATATTTTAAATAAATTTTTTCAGTTTTTATTTTATTCCCAAAAAATATAATAAATAAATATTCACAAACCAAATCCCATGTTCAAACACTATTATTTAACTTGTTTGTTATTCATTATTGTCTTATTCATAAATATTTGAGTTCCAACTATATTCTTTTATATTTTAATTTATCGCTTTATTATCGCTCAAAAACAAAAATATATAACGCGAAATTAATTTTTTATTAGTATTTTATGTTAAAAGTAAATATAAGGATAAAATTGGTTCAATGTTACAAAATTATATACTTAATTTTTGTTATTTATTTAACTTAGTTTTTATTCAAGTTTTTCATTACACCTAGAATTATATATACTTAAAGCACAATAAGGTACATTTTTCTCTCATGAAAAATTTAATCGACACTTATTTATAGTGATATATCTAATATGTTAAATTAAATATTATTTAATCAATGCAATCTGACTATTTGTACATTTCAGAAGATTAGAAAATTAATTACAATTTTCTCTAATTAAACCTAAGTAAACCATGGGCATATATGTCTTTTTTCATTGAATACCAATTGCTCATAACACATAAATTAGGGACTGCATAAAAATAAAAGCATGTAACTATTTACGCACTAATGATAAGAGTCCGCTGACGAGATTATAACTGGGCCATAAACCAATTTTATTATTCGACCAATATCGATTTATTCTGGAAATTAAATCAGTTGAATTTTTCATGCTCAAATATTGCCTTCGACGGAGAAACAAGGAATCTTTTTGTACAAAGTATAGATTTTCATTAGTTGAAATATTATTGCCTAGGTAGATGCATTAACGTTTAATTTTAAATGGGTGGAGTGGGGTGGGGTGGGTGGGGTGGGGTAGAAGATTAATTTTGTAATTATTTTTCCCCCAGTTAGAACTTGTTACAAATTTTTATTTATGATAGAGAATATAAAATGCCCTTATGAAATAAAATGAGTGGAATGCGCTACGGGGGACCATTTGTGCTCTCTCCAAAAGCTTTAAATAACTCGTTAATTTGACTGAATTGGACAAAAAGGACAATTATTGCCAACAAAGTTTGAAATAGGGGCTACAATCGCAAAATAAAAAGTTAGGTCCTCAACCCGCAGTAAGTACAAAAGATAGGGACTATTTAGCAGAAAGCCTATTTTCAATTGTATTTCAGGCTAAGTCCTCAAAAATTATATCTTAGGTCCTTAATCGCTTTTACATCTTTGGTCCTCAACCTTTAACCCTTATTATTTTTCGCTTGTTATCCAAAATTGCATCTTAAGTCTTCGACTTTTTACATCATTAAACTTTGGTCCTCCAAATTCTTGACTTTAGTAGTTAGTAAAATAAGTATTATTTAATGGTCAGGGGCTGTTATGCACTTTCGCTAAATTTTGACTTATTTTGGACCACTAGAACTGTTGCGTGTAAAGTTTCAACGATTTAATTAAAAGTGTACTTATTTTGACCACTAAAATAAAGGATTTGGAGACCAAAGTTTAAATATGTAAAATTTGAAAGACCTAATATGCAATTTTGGAGGACCTAACTAAAAAGATAATTGAAAATTTGGGGACCAAAGTGTAAAAGATGTAAAACGCATTAAGGATATAAGATGCAATTTTTATGACTTAACTCGAAAGATAATTTAAAATATAAGGACTGAAAGTAGCACAAAATAGAGAAATAATGGTTGGAATCATTGGAGTGGGAGCATCTCAATGCCAACAATTTCCTTCAACCCTTTGTCAAGTTTGTTGCCGTTTGGTCGTTTAGTAGTACTGCACTTTGTATTGATTTTTAATCAAAGTTCCCATTCATTCACAAATGACAAGTGTCTTTTATATGTCACTAATTCTAATAGCTTTTTCTTTTATGTTCTATTATTAAATCCAAGAAATATATTTTAAAATATCGAGCAATAAAATATAAGCCACTCATGTATCCAAGAACAATCTAGATATTTTTGAAAAGAGAGTATTATTCATATATAGAGTTACAAAAGAATAATTGAAGAATTAAATTAATTCAAACTTCTAGTTTTATAATTAATCTTATAAAATAATATATCAATTTATTATTTATATTTATAGAAACCGAGTAGTGATGATAAGAAATAAATCATTGGTACAAGTCATTGTACTTGATAAAGTAATCATAGACTCTTTTCAGGATTTAATATACAAAACATAGTTAATATGGTTGGTTGGGGTTCAACTTCAAGTAAGAAAGATACTAATAAAGTTGTAGTTTGATCAATATCGTACCAGACTTTTTAGTCATTTATTTCCCATCCAAATGCAACTGGGACTGATTTGTTACCATTTTTAAGTTGTCTGTGATAGTAAATCTTAAGTATACTAACACCTTTTTTAATAAGATGTACTCTTTAGTAATTAACAATATGTCTTTCTATCTACCAAACATTGTACTAAACATGGTAGAATGATAATAGATAGAAGGTGTATTTTTCCTTTGGTGAACAATAACTTTGTGTTGATCTTCTATTCGTCGGATGAAATCATTGGGATTTCATAATCTATAATAACTTTGTGATACTAATTTCGATTCTAATATTCGAGCTTTATCTACTACGTAGACGCCAACGAGTGAGTAGTGTTGCAGATAACATGAACATCCGAACTCAAGTTAGTGGGTGAAAAATCAGTGGTTCTCATTGTTATCTTTTTGTGCATATTTTGTTAAGATTCTTGGGATATTATATGTGATCTTGGCTCATCGTGAAATTTTCCAATTGATTAAATTTTTCTTGCATATGTGCTTCTCCTCAACCCACAGCTTTCTGCCATTAATTCAGCTTTATTATACTCTTCTTTACTTTATTGAGATTGTAAGCAGTCTAAGCTTTTAAACATAATTGCTCCAAGATTCAATCGATTCAAGGTAAATTCTCCATTGATCTCCTCTTTTATTCGAGTTCAATGATATGATCATTTGTTTTTTTCTTCTTGGGTATACATACTCATCTTGTCTCGTAATTCATAATTACAACTCTTTCATTTCTTATATTCACTTCCTTCCAAATCGCTCACATTAATTAGTAATATACATGAACAATTTTTTGAGTAAAAATCTAAAAATACAGAGAAATTCTTTTATTTTAAACCTATAAATTAGTAATATTCTTTTTTTAATGGTTCTCACAGAGTTCAAATTTATTCAAAAGGAATTAATGTTTTGAAAAATTTCTTTGATTGAGTTTATTTTGCCAAATTTAGTGTCTTGTGGTATAATTTGTCAGGGTAATAAATAAAAGTGTTACATTGGTATGGTATTTCCAGAAATTCACATGGATCAATTGTTAAACACTATCAGAGGCTTCATGAAAATACACAAACTCTTATAAGAAACATCGAATTGCTGAAAAGTTGAGAAGCAGATGCATGCACGACATAAAATGCAGCATATCTTTCTGGAAAAAAAATGCAAGAGAGAGATTGAAGATTGGTTGATTAATGTCAAAAAAAATATAAGAGAATTTGAAAGCTTAGAACAAGAAGTACAAAGCAACATACACGCTTATTCACAACAAAATGCAGAACGAGTTGAAAGAATGACCAAGAAAGTGGCAAAGCTTGTTGAGGATAATGATAGTATTGGCCAGACATTGTTAACAGGCCCATAATTTCTAACAAAATTTCAGTGACATTTATTTGGGCATCATTAATGGATGACAACGTCTTAAGCATTGGCATTTATGGAATGGGGAGAGTAGGCGGAAAATGATTCTGGCAAAGCGTACCCATGATAAGCTCTTAAATGAATCCAAATACATGCCTCATGTTTTTTGGGTACTATCTACCAAGAGTTCACCATTTACAAATTGCAGAATTATATTTCCCAAGCTTTGAAAATAGGTATCTCAAAAGAGAGCGATAAGAAGAAAAGGGCAGCCGAACTATTCCAAGCAGTAAAGAATAAGGGGAAATTTGTACTTATACTAGATGATGTCTCAAACAGATTGACACAGAGAATATAGGTATTCTTCTAGGGATGGATGGATGCAAGTTGGTACAACAAGTCGATCACTAGAAGTTTGTCACCAGATGGCTTCCGAAGATTATAAAAAGTGAACACATTTTCTGAGAAAGAGTCTTGGGAATTATTTTAAAAGAAACTTGACCATGTTGAACTTTCTCCAGAAGTAGAAGAGATTTGCAAGAAAATGACTAAAAGATGGTGGCTTGCCACTTGCATTAGTCACATTGGCTGGAAGCATGAGGGAGATGGCTGACATTCATGAATGGAGAGATGCATCAGAAGAACTAGATGAATCATGTATGGGGCAAGCTGACATGGAAAAATGGTGTTTTGCCGATACTTGTGTATGCTTTTAACAGATTGAAGGATCCAAAGCTAAAAAGTTGTTTCTTGTATTGCCTATTGTATCCTGAAGACTATGATATTCCAAGAGACGAATTGATTGCAAATTTCATTTCGTAAGAGTTGATGGATACAAGATCAAGTAGGCGAGATGAGAATTTCATCGCCACAAGATATTGAGGAACTACTTTGAAGGATCCGGCTTGAGTTGTTGCTTATTAGATTATTTCCCAATGTTGAATAATGCTAAAGACTTAAAGAAATGTGACATAGTAGTCGAGGATAAAATAGAGTGCATTATGAGGTTATCGCCGAGGAAGAACAACATTCTTGGGGTCCCATTCCAAAGCCTTGAAGATTTACCCCCTTTATGGTTTGCCAAATTTTATTGGTCTCCTCTAGTGGGAAGGAGGAGAAGCAGCCACCTCTTCCACATGGCGCTTTTTTCCAGCCTTTAAAATGTTGCACATTTATGATTGTGGTAAATGAAGATGCTTCTCCTTGAGTTTGGTACAAAACCTCCTTAATCTCCAAAAGTTGGATGTTTCTAATTGTGATGAAATGGAAGAGATAATAGGAGATGATGGCAGATATCCTACTGCAAATAGTAGCGATAATGTCACCCTACCAAAGTCACAAGTTTTCTCTTAAGAATCTATCAAAATTAAAGAGCATCCATAGGGGACGATGATTTGTGATTCTATCGCTCCTATTTCAATATTGAAATGTACAAAGACTAAAGAAGTTCCCATTGCATCCGGATGGACAACCATCTGCTCCGTAGTTCTCAAAGATATAAGGATAGGGAGAAGAGAAACAATGGTGGAAATCATTGAGTGGGACCATCCTAACACCCATAATGTCCTTCAACCCCTCGTTAAGTACTATATTGGTGATATCCGCTAAGAGAAGAAGCTATTTATCACAAGTAAGTATTTTATTTTTAACATGATTTAGATCATGATCAATCCTAACCGTGGAAATGTGAAGGAAATAAATCATGGTGACAAAATAACAATCTCAGCTTTTCTTATGAATCTTGTCGTGTTTTACATGGATGTGTACCTAATTATCCGGTTGAAACAAGACCAATACTAAAGTCTAAGCTTTGATCTCAACATTGTTCATTGCTTTTCAGGCATTTTATCCCAACACAAATGTAATTCGTGGTGCTTTGTTACGCTTTTTTAATGTTTGCATATCTTATCTTGTACACAATATTATCACTTGATTATTGGACGGTATTTACAAATTCTTCTAATAGCTTCTAATTAGCATAGTTGTTAGTTTTCAATAAATATATCCAATTAAATTCAATTTTTTTCGATTTTCTTTGAATTTAGCAATTATCCTTTCAAAATGCTTATTAAAGATTCATGTGCAACTCGATGACAATAACACTACAACTAAAATGAAATATATATATATATATATATATATATATATATATATATATATATATATATATATATATATATATATATATTGTGAGCTAATTTTGTTTTTTATCGACCAAAATAATTCCACCAAAAATTGATTTTTTTTTTAATACTACCAAATGCATTTGTACCAAACACTTGAATAAAATTTCATATCATTTTAGAGATCCATTATCAATTACAAATCTTAAATATATAATTAATACTAAAATTCTATAAAAATAAAAAAATTCATCGATGTATCCCGATAAGTGTATTTATACACTTATATTGATTCCTTAATGAAGAGTTTTTATATAATTCTAAGTATTTTAGAATCGATATCTATTGAGTTTTTGTTCATTTTGTGATTGTAGGACAAAATCCCCCGAACTCAAGTTACATTGGTAAAATCGATTTAGTAAATGAGAAGTAATTGAGTTTTTGAATTGAATATCAAGAGCCAAATATTAGAGGATGAGAAAGAAGATAAAATCAATAGATTTAAGGAGACAATGAAGAGTTAAAGTGAAGGATCAAACACCCGAAGTCAAGAAGCCAATTGAGAAACTACAATCGAAACATGTGGAGAAATCAGAGCACAACCTACAAATATTCCACAAGGAAAATAATACACCATTAGAAAGATAATTGAATTACGGTTCCAACACTTTTTTACGGATTGCAATTTTGAGTTTCCTACAAGAAGTTATGGCTGTTTGAAAACCAAATACCAAAGAAAGACTCTACTACTCGCTCGAAAGGGATGGAGGCTCGCTCAGCGGGAAGTCAGCCGAAAAAACCCGTTTCTGTCCGGCCGAAAGGGCAGCAGGCACCCCGCCGGTGGACAAATCTGCTAACATATCATCAATTTGGTTAAAATCTATTTGTAGAAAATTTTTGGAGACTTTGGGCATAAAATTCAACCATAATTGGACCCATATAAATAGGAGAACTCTTATAACTAAGGAGGAGTCGGATTTTGAGAGAACAAGAAGGCAAAACACAAGATCTTTATATAATTTCTTCATTCGGGCAATTTTATTGGGATTTCAAGCAAGAAAATTTGGGATTCTTGGGCAATCCATTGAAGACATTCAAGAGGGCCAATTTAATATTCAAAGTTCTTCTTGTAGTTAAATATTCCGGTGATGAATTTTTTATTTATTATGTGTTTTGTTAATCAAACATGATGGGCTAAACTTTTATGCTAAGAATGATGATGTAAACCATATGTTGAAGTTTTAATTCAAGAATTCTGTTTTTATTCTTGATTTGTATTTGTTTGATTTATTCCATGGTTTTAATATCCGCTTGAATGATTGATCAACGCTTGAATGTGCTTGTGATTTATTTTCACTTCCAAAAGGTTCAAAATAGATTTAGCTCATTATGGTTTTAAACACTAATTAGTCCTATAGAAATTATGAATAATTTCCTATGTTTAGTGCAATCAAATTTAATAATCTTGATAATCTTGATATTGAAAGCATTTTTTAGATATTAGTATTCAAAATAGAATATTTTGAAACTTATATGAAAAATAGGTTTAATTCTACTCGAAATAGATTATTAGATAACTTAGATTATCGTATTGTCAATTTGAACATAAATTGATTAGAACGAGATTTCGGCGATTAAAATAGATACTAATGATGGCGTCGCATCCTAACATAACTCATTTGCCAGATTTTTCTCCAAAAACAATATTTGCACTTAGTATTAGTTATAGTTTAGAAAATTTCAAACTTTCTTGATCCAAATATTTATTGTGTGTGATAGGTTAAGCTCTAATTGGTCGAAATTAAGCTTAATGTCTAAATCTTCGGTAGGAGCGACACTCTTTTACTACGTGACATCGTCATCAAGTTTAATCGAGCACTTCAGCCGAAAGGACCTTAAGCAGTTTTAATAAACTTCGTACGACCATCAATGAAATTAACCCATCGGTTCTCATATTAGGAAAATATACAAGTACAACTGCAAAAGAGTATTACAAGATCAAGATTAACATGTTATGTGATGATTAAGGTGTGGAGACTACAGACATCCTGGACTCAGACAACAAATGATGTTGCAACATGCCACTATAGTTTATACGAGAATCCAAAAATTTTGATGTAAGCAAACATTTTTTAATTGAATTTTATTTCTTCTATACAACAATAAATTAAATAGACAAAACACATCTATATTACTTATATATTTTTGTCTTACTAAAAATAGTTAATTTGAGAATATAAAATTCTTCGTTGTTTCCAACTTTCAAGCGCATAACAAGCCTGAAGTCTGAAATATTACAGTCAACATTAAGCAGCATTTAATTTTTTTTTTCTGGTTAGCATAATAAGACTACTATTTACATAGTTACCTTTAAAATTTAACTGCCATTAATTCTTGAATTTCTTTGATAACACTGAAAAATCAGTACATGCTAGTAGAAATGTTTGTTAGTAATTTCAGAGGAGTTATACATGGTAATAATCAAATGTATTTGATTTTTGTTCAAAATGAAACAAATATTCTGTGTCTTTAGAAGCTGTTCCACACAGCCCACTGCTTTTTAGGAAGGCTTCTATTGGTTCAGATAAGATTGCAGTGATTGTTATAACCTAAGATTTAAACATTCATATAAATTATATTTATTTTTCAGATTTTTAGTTTTAATTTTCAGTTTTAAGCAAATTTAAAAACTCCTTAATTCCATGATTAAAACCATTTTGAATAACATAAATTTTCATAAAAGTGGAGGTTGAATTTTCTACTATAAAAGGGTGTATTTTCATGTTTTAGACACATTACAAGACACCAAGATTAAAAAAAACACACTATACACTATACACTATACTTATTTTCTTGTTTTGACAACTAGTTAAAATGTTCGTTTTTATCTCATTTTGGTCGTGCCCATAGAAGAAAAATCGGCTGTGAGCTAAAAGGGTTTTATCTTGGAGCCGTGCAATACTGACAATACCCGCATGAATGGAAGGCCACACGAGTTTAGGACAGCAATTTTCGCGACTCTCTAAGGTCAGCCATTTTTAACTCTATATATTAAAATACTTTCTGTTAATTATAGTTAAATTAATTTATTTCACAATTTACTTATAACACAATAATCTAAAGTCATACGATGTGATTTGTGTAGTAAAATTCATTTTTAGTGTGTGTGTCAGCAATTTTCGGAACGTTGAAGAATTTCTAATAATTTTATGGCATGAATTTTTACATTTTAGAAAACTTACATAAACTTTCTTTTCATTAGCAATATTACAATCCTGTCAATATTTTAAGCATATATTTCTACTTTAATAACTTGGTGCAGAATGCTTTACACGTATTTTTAATCTAATTTTGAATTAATTGTGCCATCAATTTTAATTTCAAATTCTTGGCACAATATTTGAAAATTAGATTAAAATGAGTGTAAAACTTTCTACACCAAGTTATTAAAATAAAAATATGTGCTCAATTTTAACTTAGTGCTTGTACGTCTTGGATTTTCAACAAATATAATACAACAACAACAAATTGGTTTAGATTTTTAAGTTCTTAAAAAACATTGCAATATGTTTTAAAGACATTTGTTTATTATTCTTTGTTTTATATTAGGTTTATTTTATTCTTTAACTTAGTGCGTTTACGTCTTGAATTTGCAACAAATATTACAACAACAACAAAAAATTGGTTTAGATTATTAGGTTCCTAAAAAATATTGCTATCTATTTTAAAAACATTTGTTTATTATTAGGTTAATAGAGATTTTATTTGCACTATTTGCCTTTTGATTTAACTAAATATATCCTTCGCTGAAATATTTTGTTGCTTGATAATTAATTCAGTCAAATTTTAATCTTTGGATTAATTGTGATATTTATTATTATTGTTATTATTTTGACTAAATTAATTGTGTTATTGACAAACTTATATCTATACAGTTATTTCTCTTCTTTGCCTTAGTAATTCCTAGTGTAAGAATGGCATCTCGTGAAGATACAATTAGTGCTAAGCTTGAAAATTTTGATGGAAAAATTTTAAGAGATGGCAAAAACAAATGAAATATTGGTTGACTGTCGTTGGCTTAATTTCTTCCATAGAAGAAACTAATGAAGGTGGAGTGTTCACATCATGGTTCAACTCTAAATAAATTGAATTCAATTGTCATAATCGAATTCTTAGTGCTCTTTCTGATAGGGTTTATGATATTTATCAAAATATCACTGGTACTAAAGAGTTTTGGAAAACTTTAGAAGATGAATATGGAATTGATTATGTTAGCGTAAATAAGTTTAATGCATCAACCTTTAATAAATATTTTATGGTAGTTGGAAAACTATTAATGAACAAATTTATGAATTTCAAGATTTGTTACGACTTGTGAAAGAGAAATGGTCAAATTTTAGTGAAGATTATAAGATGTCATGCCTTATAGATAAACTTCCACCCTCTTGGTCGGACTTTGCTAAAGGTCTTAAACATATGCAATAGATTATGACATTAAATCAAGTATTTAATTCTTTGAGAGTAGCGAACAACATATAAAGGTTTTTAAGCCAAGGTGATGGGATGAAAACTAAGGCAAACTTGGTTGAAAATTCTAAAAATTCTACTAATACATCAAAACAGTTCAAGTCTCAAAATATTAGGTTAAAAAAGAACTTTCACCGTAATAAAAAAAATTTACAGCCAAAGAATAATTACACTACGGATGGTAAAAGCAAAGGGAAAGGAGAACTAAAGCTATGTTTTGTGTGCTGAAGGACGAATCACGTGGCGCAAGACAGTTACTTCAGGAAAACTAAGGATTACAAGCCTAAGTCTAAATCTCAAAAAGATCAAGTGAATATGTTGGAAGACGGTGAACCTTCTATTAGATGTGAATCATTAATCCCTTTAGTCAATTTTACTTATAAAAGTAATGATTGGTGGTTAGATTCTGGAGCAAATATCCATGTTTGTTTTGATAAAAGTTTGTTTAAATCTTATCGACTTTAAATGGAGGAAGCGTAACTTTGGGTAATGATACTATTGCTCGTGTATTGGGAATTGGAAAAATTGAGCTTAAAATGACTTCTGGAAAGACTTTAGTTTTAGATGAAGTTCGGCATGTTCCTGAAGTTAAAAAAATTAGTCAGTGGATCTTATCTTATTCAAAGAAGTTTTAAGGTTGTAATAAGAGTCAAATAAAGTTGTAATAACCAAGAATGATAATTCATTGGAAAATGCTATATTAGTGATGGATTATTTAAGTTGAATGTTGTTGATGAAAATTATCAAGATTCTTCTATTGTTCTAAATGTTGAATCTAGTTGTTTGTGTCATAAAAGATTGGGACATGTTAGTCATAAGAAGATCAATAGATTAATAGATCTAAATTTGATTCCAAAAGTTCAAGTCGATAATAGAAAGTGTGAAGTTTGTGTACAAGCTAAACAAACTAAGAAACATTATAAATTGGTTCAAAGAAATACAAATCTCTTAGAATTGATTCATAGTGATGTTTGTGATTCAAATAGATCTCCAACTAGAGCTGAGAATAAGTACTTTGTAACTTTTATAGATGACCATTCTAAGTATTGCTATGTTTATCTATTAAAGACTAAGGATGAAGTCTTTGATAAGTTCAAAATCTATAAAGTCGAGGTTGAAAATCAATTAGAGAGTAAGATAAAAGTCTTGAGATCGATAGAGGAGGAGAGTATACTACGTGAATCGATTTTAATTGTAAATTCTGAAGTTAGTAGTATTTCGAATAATACTATTATAGAAGTTTGGGATGCTACCTATTTTGAAGATTTTTTCCTTTTAAGACTAGGATTCTAAGTGAACACTCTACATCTAGAAGTGTGATTTTAAATAATACTCCATCTAGTTCATTTTTAGAAGTTGAATCTGAACTTAGGAGAAGTAAAAGGAATAGAACGGAGAAAAGTTTTGGAGAAGAATTCTTCACATATTTAGTTGAAGGTGAACCTAAAACATATAAAGATGCTATGTCATCTATAGATACACCTTATAGAAAAGAAGTTATCAATGATGAATATGAGTCAATTATAAAAAATAATACCTGGGTTTTGTGTGATTTACCTCAAGGAAGTAAGGTTATAAGATGTAAGTGGGTATTCAAGAAGAAGTTGAAACCTGATGGTAATATTGATAAATATAAAGCTAGGCTATTAGCAAAGGGATTCACTCAAAGTGAAGGAGTTGATTATTTTGATACATAATCTCCTATTGCTAGAATAACTACTATTAGGACTATGTTAGCATTAGCTACTGTTCATAAGTTGATTATTCATTAAATGAATATTAAGATTGCATTTCTGAATGGTGACTTAAATGAAGAAATATATATGGATCAACCCGATGGTTATAAAGTGAAAAGACAAGAACATAAGGTATGTAAATTGATGAAGTCATTATATGGGTTAAAACAAGCTCTTAAATAGTGGCATGAAAAGTTCAACAAAGTTATATTAGGATATGGATTTAAAGTTAATGGACATGACAAGTGTGTGTATTGCAAGGAAGATAATAATGAGCATGTGATACTTTGTTTATATGTAGATGACATATTAATATTTGGGACAAATCTAGGAGTTGTTAATGATGTGAAGAAATATTTGTCTAAGAATTTTGAAATGAAAAATTTGGGAGAAGCTCATATAATTTTAGGAATATAATTAAGGAAAACATCTTAAAGAATTCTATTGAATCAGTCAAGTGCTATCGAGAAGATGTTAAAAAAGTTTAGGTATTATGATATTAAGCAAGTATCTACTCCATATGATTCAAATGTGCACTTGAAGAAGAATTTAGGTTAACCAGTTTCACAGTTGTAGTATTCTCAATTAATTGGGTCTTTGTTGTATATAGCGAATAGGACAAGACCAGATATATCATTTGGTGTTGGGAGGCTTAGTAGGTATACTAATAATCTAAATAAGGAACATTGGTATGCACTAGAGAGAGTACTTAAATATCTTCGAGGTACATTAGATTATTCTATATGTCATAAAAATTTTCCATATGTGGTTGAAGGATATAGTGATGCAAATTGGATAACTGACAGTGAATATCAAGTCTACTACTAGATATGTATTTATGTTAGGTGGTGCAACTATATCTTGGGGTTCAAAAAGGCAAACTATTATATCGAGAAGTACTCTAGAATCGGAATTAATAGCATTAGATACTACTTGTACCAATGCTGAATGGCTAAGAGATCTATTAGTAGACATACTTTTAATAAGTAAACCAATTCAAGCTATCTCTATACATTGTTACCATAAGATTGTAATAGAACTTGTGAATCAATCTCATTCGAGTAAGAAGGTAAATAAACATATAAAAGCAAGACATAAGTCAGTTAAGGCCTTATTAAAGAGAAGTGTGATTTCTCTAAATTTTGTAAGATTTGAGAAGAATTTGGCGGACAACTTAACAAAGGGTTTACAAAAAAAAAAAAAAAAAAATGTTGATGAATCATTGAGGGGGATGGGCTTAAGCCTACAACGGAAGTCACCTACGGGAGTAACCCAACCTTTTGTGATTGGAGATCCCATGAAGAAGGTTCAATGGGTAGAAACAACCTGTACTGCGTGACTTAAGATAGCACTATATTATTTGTGTTCATCCCTATGATGATAATGCTAAATTATGTGATGTTAGAAAGAGTTTAACCCTGAATGAGTACCGAGGCGGGAATACTCTCGCGAGGTGCAAGTCATACGTGCCCCTGGAGGACTCACCAATGTAAGAGTTGCTATGAGGCCGTAGCTGTAGGATTGGGCTATTCCCTAGAGACTCTTACTAGAATCAAGATAAGAGCGCATGGCCATTAACAGTGCTACCCGCTATGAACTAAGCCTAATTCGATACTGTGTGTGAGACAATTGAAGTTTGGACAAAGGGACCTAATTCAATGCTTAGTCTATTATGACTCCCTCAAATGGAAATTGTCATCACTAAGTGAGGTTCAAGTTCTGAAGACACCTACACCTATTGCACACTATAATGTTGTCATTATATATATTGTTTGAATGTTTAAGTCTTGTGGGGGACTGTTGTAACCTAAAATAAAGATTTAAACATTCAAATTAATTTGATTTAATTTTCAGTTTTTAAACAAATTCAAAACTCATTAATTTCATGATTAAAACCAATTTGAATAACATAAATTTTCATCAAAGTGGGGGTTGAATTTTCTACTATAAAATGAAGCGTAGTTTCATGTTTTAGACACATCACAAGACAACAAGATTAGAAAAACACTCTCTACACTATACTTATTTTTGTTTTTGGCAACTAGTTAAAATGCCCGTTTTTATCTCCCTTTGGTCGTGCCCATAGAAGGAGAATCGGCTATGAGCTAAAATAATTTTATCTTGGAGCAATGCAGTGCTGACAATACCCGCACGAAGGAGAGGCCACACGACTTTAGGACAACGATTTTCGCGACTCTCTAATGCCAGCCATTTCTAACTTTAATTTAGAACAACTTTGATGAGGAGAACAACATTGGTGAGAATGAATAGCATATCTAAAAAATAGGATGAAGAGTTAGTATTTTTTCTTTATTAGATGCATTATAATAGATAGAGAGAATGTTTACTAAACTCTTTCTAAGTTTAGATAGTGAATGGTTTTAAGCGTATTTTTGTGTACAATATTTTAGGTTCAATGTTATATTGATTGGCACGCGATAATAATGGTCTTAATTTAATTTATTGTCTTTTTGCTACATTTTATATTATTTTCATTAAGGTAAAAAATTTATATAATATAAATAAATAATTAAATATATAAAAATAATTAATTTGACCCTACAAATTTTATCATTGTTGGAAAAAAAATAATTTACTTAGCCCATGAATACGCTTTTTCACAAAATATCATTTGTACAAAAAAGTAGAACTTAGTCCACAAAATTTTTCTCGACACAAAAATTATTTGTAGGGAAAAGTCGATTTATCTCACAAAATAATTTTTGCCTATGTCTACAAAACCTATTTAAGTGGACAAAGTCGAATCGAGCCATCATTTGTCGTCTTATATCTTTCATCACGATACTTGCAGACAAACGTCTCTACAAAAAAAATTTGTCGGAAAGATTTCTCCCCACAAAAAAAGAACTTTTCCTACAAATTTATTTAGTATGTGGAATATAAAATTCTTGTAGTGATTATTGCTCCTGGTGTCCAAGTCGATCATGCCAAATATCACTTATATAAAATATTTATCGAGTTTATAGAATTATGAATTTTCCAAATCATTACAAGTTAGACATGTGAAATTTTGTGACAATAAAATATTGGTTGATTGTGCAATCCTATATATGTTGGGAAAGGTGGGGCAATTTAATTTCCCAAAAAGAAGCAATTTAATCATCTGTTGGTTTGTAAATTCTATTAATTACTATAAGAGTTGGACCTTGGATTTGTTATCTCATTTATCTTACTTTGTAGATTTTTTGTTAGATCATTAGATAAACACATGCAATGACTTCAAAATGTATGCTAAATCTATTTTAATTAATTATTTATAATCACCGACCATATAGAGATTTTCTCCGCTACAAGGATAAAAAATACTTTGTCTGTCACTACATCTTCACTATTCATCTCCTCCAAAAGTTGCTATTAAATTACCTTCTTCAACGGACCATCTCCAAAATCTGCTTACCTTCTCAATTCATCATCCTCAATCGATCATCTCCTCCACCGATCATCTCTAAAATATGTTCACCGCTTCAATCCATTATCATAATAGAGCTTACGATCGGATTCCACCGTAAAAGAAGAGATATACTAGTTTATTTCTATCGTAATGTGTGGTAATCATCATTTATTTAAAATTTTATAATTTATCTATCACTTCCTCTTATAAATGAGAACAACAATTTTTTCAATCTATAACCGTATTGGATATGCTTCTCTCTTCGCCTTTATTTTAGTTGTCAAATATACAATAATTCACGTTGTGCTTTCCCACCTCAATGGCTTAAAGGGCCCCTTGGTTCAATTATTGCATTTCGGTTTTAATGCTTTCCCATCTTTCCTCGAAGGTTACGGCTTAGAGTCCAGATTTGACTCCTAGCTTATAGTCTATGGGAAGACTTTAATGTCCTTCCTCGGGTTCTTCGTCAACGTTAGTGTATATACGCACGCCTTTCTCTCATTTAATTGTTATATACTTTTTTATTAACATGTTAAGAGAGTAAGGAGAGAGAGAGAGAGAGTTTATAAAATTTGTAGGATATTCTGATCTTATGCTCCTGTCGCTGTTTGTTTTGGGATTTTCACGATTCGATTCAAGGTAAATATTTATGTGTCTAGAAAATTCACTTTACTTTGTACTTTTTGAAACCCTTTACCATTAATTGAAATATTTTCATTCTAATTTCTATTTTGAAACCCTCAAATTCTTTATTTTTCTTTTCCTCTCTCCTCCAACCATCATTGCCAGAAGTGAGGTAAGTTTATTCTTTTGTTTTTTGTACCATAATTTCGGGTATACGTACTTTTTTATTTATTTATTTAATAGATTTTATTATTATTTTCAAAGTCTTTCAAATTGAATGTAGAAATTGTGATATTTTTATTTATACCTTGTGAATTGTAATATCTTTTATTTATAAAAATCATTGAAGTTTTATATATTAAGGGTAAAGTGAGGTTGGCTTATTGTAGGAGGGGTAGTAGAACTACTAACTCTCGTGGTACTAGTATTCATCTTAGGATTTTCTAAACTTATGTTAGCCATTTGTATTTCTAGATCCACTAACATTTTTCTATATCTTTCTACATTTTCTCCAGAAGTTTCAAAGAATTTTTCTTCAAGCTCTTGTTTTGTTTCATTCATGAAATTATATACTGATTCTAGAGTTTGTGGTTCTTCTTTAGTGTAAAACTTTATATATTTTTTGTTATAGTTGTTGATATTTTAATATTTTCATTAATTTTTAAAAGATTTGCTGAAATATCTTTTAATTGTGTATTCATATTTTGATTTAAGTTATATGGTTCAAGTAGTTGGTAGAATTTATTATTTTATTCAAGAAATTCTTCTATTATGGTTTCGTGTGTTCTATTAGTGAATTTTGTTTTATTTTATTCATCATAACAATATTTTCTTTTATTAGTATCTTGTCTTCTTTCTCAAATTGAAATCCTAATCTATTCCCAATTTCAATAATTATTTCTTTATAATCTTTTAATTCATTTTCTATATTTATTATTCTTTTTTCTGAAATTAAAGGTTTTCTTAATATTTCTACTCTTCTTTTTTAATTATTCTAATTCTTGCTGAGTTTTTAGTATTTTTATTTGGTCATTTAACATTTTATATTCCTCAAAAAGTTTATTTCTAAGATTTTGTAATTTTTGTTTATTAGTGTTATTTAATATTTCAATTTGCTGAATTTCTTTTAGAATTTCTTGATCTTCTTTTCTAATAGACTTTTCTCCAATTAATCCAAATTTATGTATCAAAAAAGTTTTTATCCAATTAATGTGTTCAAATACACACCAAACTTTTGTATTAAATACACCTAAACTTTAAACTCTAGAAAAGTCATTAAAAATCTTAATTAAATACACCCTAGTCATGTTTTGAGTGTTTGATTTGAATAAATTATATAATCAAGTAGTTTTTAGATTTTAATAATATATAATAGTGAATTTTGACTGTATGTAACAATATTGCATGATATTTTCAGGAAGTCAAATGGATAAGCTGCTAGAAATTGTTACAAATGCTGCTGAAATTGTTACAAAAGCTGCCACACTGCTATGCCCAGACTTTGAGGAAAATACACAAACCCTTCAAAGAAAAATAGAATTGCTGAAAAGTCGAAAAGTTGATGTGCAAGCAGATTTACAAAAGGCTGGAAAAAACGCAAGAGAGAGGTTGAAGATTGGTTGATTAATGTTGAAAACAATATAACAGAATTTGAAACCTTGGAACAAGAAATACAATGCAGCAGATTTTATTCACGACAAAAGTTGGCTGAACGGGTTGAAACAATGACTAAGGAAGTGATGGAGCTTGATGAGCAAAGTGATTTTCCTGGAGGGCTTTTTCTTGAGGTTGATGAAAGTATTGGCCAGCTAATGTTAACACCCTCACACAATGGCCAAGCTTTTCTACAAAATTTCGATGACATTTGGGCGTCATTAATGGATGACAACATCTTAAGCATTGGCATTTATGGAATGGGGGGAGTAGGCAAAACAACTCTAGTAATGCATGCCCATGATAACCTCTTAAATGAACCCAAATTCTCGCGTCATGTTTATTGGATCACCGTCTCTCAAGAGTTCAGCATTCACAAATTGCAGAGTGACATTGCCCAAGCACTCAAACTAGACAAGAAGAAAAGGGCAGCTCAACTATTTCAGACATTCCAGAAAATGGGGAGTTATGTACTTATACTGGATGATGTTTGGAAACAAATTGATGCAGAGAAGATCGGCATTCCTCCTAGAAGGGATGGGTGCAAGTTGGTTATAACAAGTCGATCAAAAGAAGTTTGTCATCGAATGGGTTGCCAGAAGATTATAAAAGTGAACACACTTTCCAAACAAGAAGCTTGGGAACTATTTTTGAAGAAACTTGACAGAGATGAACTTCATCCAGAAGTAGAAGAAATTTGCAAGAAAATGGTAAAAAGATGTGGTGGTTTGCCACTTGCACTCGTCACATTGGCTGGAAGCATGAGGGGGGTGACTGATATTCACGAGTGGAGAGATGCATCAGAAGAACTGAAAGAATCATGTATGGGGCGAGCCGACATGGAAAATGAGGTTTTACCAATACTCTTGTACAGTTACGATCGACTGAGGGATCCAAAGCTACAACGTTGTTTCTTGTATTGCTCCTTGTATCCTGAAGACTATCCTATTGGAAGAGAGGAATTGATTGCAATTTTCATTTCAGAAGAGTTGATGGATAGAAGATTAAGCTGGCGAGCTGAGAATGACCAAGGTCATGCAATACTAAATCAATTGGAGAGAGCCTGCTTACTGGAAAGGGTTTGGGATGAATATCGTGTGAAGATGCATGATTTGATCAGAGACATGGCACTAGGGATCACTAAACATAACCCTAGATACATGGTAAAAGCTGGACTTAACCTAAGGGAAATACCAGACGTGCAAGAATGGACAGAAGATTTGGATAAAATTTCCTTGATGAAGAACTCTATAGAGGAAATTTCAATTGGCATGTCACCCAAGGGAAACTAAGGGCATATATGTCTTTTTCATCGAATAATGACTAATTGCTCGTCATAACACATAAGTTAAGGACTTCTGTACAAAAAAACAAACGTTATGAACTATTTATGCACTAATGATAAAAGTTGGCAACCATTTGCGCCAATTTTCTTTGCTTAAATTATAATTTCAGTCAAACATATTTTTTAGGGTAAATTTCACTAACGGTCACTGAAGTTATCTTAAAATTTCAAAACCGTCATTGAAGTTCAAAAGTTGCAGCACTGAAGTATAGAATTCTTTCTCAAACGGCCACTCTGTTAAATTTCCTACTTGAATTGATGACATAGCACAAAATAGACCTTTATTTATTGTATGACAAATCCCAAAGATTTTATATAATATCCACTTTAGTCCTTATAATTTCAATGGATTTTTACACAAATGGTCCCTATCTTTTGCACTTCTCAGGGGTTGATGATCTATCTTTTCATTTTTAGCGATGTAGCCCCTATTTCAAACTTTATTGTACTTTCTCATCCAACTTCGTCAAATTAACCAGCAATTACGGCTTTTTGCACAAATGGTCCTCACAGCATTCCACTCTCTTTATTTCATAAAGACATTTTTGATATTCTATCGTTCATAAATAAAATTTGCAATGTAAGTCCTAAACTTAAAAATTAAAAAATACTCTTCTTCTCCACCCGACCCCAAATTCACGACCACCACTATGTCAACCCTCCAACCCACTACCACATTGACATCAACCCTTCCACATTATTCCAACCAGTAGCACTTCAAGATTCATACGCTATTTTAACACTCAATTCGGACTTCCATATTTGGATTCAACATGCTAATTAAGACTCCATTTCATGATACAATAAACAAATTACCGGATCGTGGTGCATGCACAAACATATATATATATATATATATATATATATATACCAAATGAATCAACCACCAAAACAAGTAATTGGGACCCTAATAAACAAACAAAATGGTTAAGAAAAAGGATTTATCATCTTCTTCACAAAGTGGTAATGGAAAATCTGGATCCGAATTTCATCGAACAACAAAACATGCAATTTTGACACGCCCGAATAAACCATACAAACCGATTAATTTGGTTCTCAACAAAGGGTCGCCGATTGACCATCAATAATTATAAGGGCGTGAGTTTTCCGGAGAGAAGAGAGGCCTTTGCAAAGATTTAAAAGAGGGAAAATGGGTTTTGATGAAATGGAGTGGATTGAAGCAAGTGTTGATTCAATATGATTGGAATCGTAGTGAAGTTAAGGTTCTGGATTCAAAGATGGTTCTTGAAATGGAGAAACTAGGAATCTTTTTATGCAAAGATGGAGATCAAACTTCATTAGTTTGAAATAGTTATTGGGTTTGTGTAGATGCATTAACGTTTTAATTTTAAATGGGTGGGGTGGGGTGGGTGAAGATTAATTTTTAATTATTTTTTCCCCTTAAATTTAGAACTTTTGTTGCAAATTTTTATTTATGAATAGTAGAATATCAAAATGCCCTTATGAAATAAAATGAGTGGAATGCTTGTGGGGACCATTTGTGCAAAAAGCCGTAAATAACGGTTAATTTGACTTTAATTGGACAGAAGGACAATTGTTGCCAACAAAGTTTGAAATAGGGGCTACTACCGCAAAAAAATAAAAGATAGGTCCTCAACCCGCAGAAGTACAAAAGATAGAGACCATTTGTGCAGTAAAAGCCTATTTTCAATTGTATTTCGCTTAAATCCTCCAAAATTATATTTTAGGTCCTTAATCGTTTTCATCTTTACACTTTGGTCCTCAAATTTTAATTATCTTCGAGTTAAATTATCCAAAATTGCATCTTAAGTCTTGACTTTTTTACATCTTTAAACTTTGGTCCTCCAAATTATTGATTTTAGTAGCAAAATAAGAACAATTTTAATGGTCAAAATAAGTGTACTTTCGCTTAAATTCTTGACTTATTTTGACCACTAGAATCTGAGTGTAAAGTCAATAATTTAATTAAAAGTGCACTTATTTTGACCACTAAAATAAAGGATTTGGAGACCAAAGTTTAAATATGTAAAAATTTGAAAGACCTAATATGCAATTTTGGAGGACCTACCTAAAAGATAATTGAAAATTTGGGGACCAAAGTGTAAAGATGTAAAACAATTAAGGATATAAGATGCAATTTTGGAGGACTTAATTAAAAGATAATTTAAAATATAAGGACCGAAAGTAGCACAAATAGAGAAATAATGGTTGGAATCATTGGAGTGGGAGCATCTCAATGCCAACATTTTCCTTCAACCCTCTCACAAGTTTGTTGCCTTCTGGTCGCTCAAGAGTGCACTTTGTATTGATTTTAATCAAAGTTCCCATTCATTCACAAATGACAAGTGTCTTTTTACATGTCACTAATTCTAATAGCTTTTTTCTTTTTATGTTCTAATATTAAATCCAAGAAATATATTTTAAAATATCAAGCAATAAAATATAAGCCACTCATGTATCCAAGAACAATCTAGATATTTTTGAAAAGAGAGTATTATTCATGGTATAGAGTTATTAGATAACACAAAAAGAATAATTGAAGAATTAAATTAATTCCAACTTCTAGTTTTATAATTAATCTTATAAAATAATATATCAATTTATTATTTATATTTATACAAACCGAGTAGTGATGATAAGAAATAAATCATTGGTAATAAGTCATTGTACTTGATAAAGTAATCATAGACTCTTTTCAGGATTTAACATGCACGCATAGTTAATATGGTTGGTTGGGGTTCAACTTTCAAGTAAGAAAGATACTAATAAAGTTGTAGTTTGATCAATATCGTGCCGCACTTTTTAGTCATTTATTTCCCATCCAAATGCAACTGGGGACTGATTTGTTACCGATTTTTAAGTTGTCTGTATAGTAAATCTTAAGTATACTAACACCTTTTTTAATAAGATGTACTCTTTAATAATTAACAATATGTCTTGTCTACCAAACATTGTACTAAACATGGTAGAATGATAATAGATAGAAGGTGTATTGTTCCTTTGGTGAACAATAACTTTGTGCTTGACTTTCTATTCGCGGATGAAATCACTGGGATTTCATAATCTATAATAACTTTGTGATACTAATTTCATTTCTAATATTCGAGCTTTATCTACTACGATAGACGCTCAACGAGTGAGTAGTGTTTAGAGCACATGAACATCCAAACTCGTTAGTGGGTGAAAAATCTCGTGTTCTGTTGTTATCTTTTTCGTGCATATTTTGTTAAGATTCTTGGGATATTATATGTGATCTTGGCTCATCATGAAATTTTCCAATTGATTAAATTTTTCGTGCATATGTGCTTCTCCTCGACCAACAGCTTTCTGCCATTAATTCAGCTTTATTATACTCTTCTTTTACTTTATTGAGATTGTAAGCAGGCTAAGCTTTTAAACATAATTGCTCCAAGATTCAATCGATTCAAGGTAAATTCTCCATTGATCTCCTCTTTTTATTCGAGTTCAATGATATGATCATTTGTTTCTTTCTTCTTGGGTATACATACTCATCTTGTCTCAGAATTCATAATTACAACTCTTTCATTTCTTACATTCACTTCCTTCCAAATCGTCTACATTAATTAGTAATATGCATGAACAATTTTTTTGAGTAAAAAATCTAAAAATACAGAGAAATTCTTTATTTTAAACCTATAAATTAGTAATATTCTCTTTTTTTAATGGTTCTGCCAGAGTTCAAATTTATTCAAAAGGAATTAATGTTTTGAAAAATTTCTTGATTGAGTTTATTTTGCCAAATTTAGTGTCTTGTGGTATAATTTGTCAGGGTAATAACAAAAGTGTTACATTGGTATGGTATTTCCAGAAATTCACATCGATCAATTGTTAAGCACTATCAGAGGCTTCGATGAAAATACACAAACTCTTATAAGAAACATCGAATTGCTGAAAAGTTGAGAAGCAGATGTGCATGCAGAATTACAAAATGCAGCATATCTTTCTGGAAAAAAATGCAAGAGAGAGGTTGAAGATTGGTTGATTAATGTCGAAACAAATATAAGAGAATTCGAAAGCTTAGAACAAGAAGTACAAAGCAACATACACGCTTATTCACAACAAAACTTGGCAGAACGAGTTGAAAGAATGACCAAGGAAGTGGCAGATCTTGTTGAGGATAATGATAGTATTGGCCAGACATTGTTAACAGGCCCATAATTTCTACAAAATTTCAGTGACATTTGGGCATCATTAATGGATGACAACGTCTTAAGCATTGGCATTTATGGAATGGGGGGAGTAGGCGCAAAACGATTCTGGCAAAGCGTGCCCATGATAAGCTCTTAAATGAATCCAAATACATGCCTCATGTTTTTTGGGTACTATCTCCCAAGAGTTCACCATTTACAAATTGCAGAATTATATCTCCCAAGCTTTGAAAATAGGTATCTCAAAAGAGAGCGACGAGAAGAAAAGGGCAGCCGAACTATTCCAGGCAGTAAAGAATAAGGGGAAATTTGTACTTATACTAGATGATGTCTCGAAACAGATTGACACAAAGAATATAGGTATTCTTCTAGGGATGGATGGATGCAAGTTGGTAATAACAAGTTGATCACTAGAAGTTTGTCACCGGATGGGCTTCCAGAAGATTATAAAAGTTAACACATTTTCTGAGAAAGAGTCTTGGGAATTAGTTTTAAAGAAACTTGACCATGTTGAACTTTCACCAGAAATAGAAGAGATTTGCAAGAAAATGACCAAAAGATGCAGTGGCTTGCCACTTGCATTAGTCACATTGGCTGGAAGCATGAGGTATATAGCTGACATTCATGAATGGAGAGATGCATCAGAAGAACTAGATGAATCATGTATGGGGCAAGTTGACATGGAAAATGGTGTTTTGCCAATACTCGTGTAGGCTTTTAACAGATTGAAGGATCCAAAGCTAAA
This sequence comes from Forsythia suspensa, assembly GCA_023638005.1. Taxonomy (NCBI): domain Eukaryota; kingdom Viridiplantae; phylum Streptophyta; class Magnoliopsida; order Lamiales; family Oleaceae; genus Forsythia; species Forsythia suspensa. Next base: position 47,293,805 of record CM042672.1, on the reverse strand, counting down.
AAGTTGTTTCTTGTATTGCTCCTTGTATCCTGAAGACTATGATATTCCAAGAGACGAATTGATTGCAAATTTCATTTCAGAAGAGTTGATGGATACAAGATCAAGTAGGCGAGCAGATTTTGACCAAGGTCATGCAATACTAAATAAACTAGAGAAAGCCTATTTAGTAGAAATCTGGACGGATAGAGAGGTCGTGAGGATGCATGATTTGATCAGAGATATGGCACTAACGATAACTAAACATAACCCTAGGTACATGGTAAAAGCTGGACTAGAGTTAACGGAAATAAAGAAGATACAAAACTGGACAAAAGATTTGGATAAGGTTTCCTTGATGGATAACTCTATTCATGACATTTCACCTGACACGTCACCAAAGTGTCCTAGACTTTCATCGTTGATTTTCAGTAAAATTATCTTCTCAAGTTTATTCCAGAATGTTTCTTTGAGCAGATGCGTGGTCTCTGTGTTCTCAATTTAAGTGAGACTTCAATTGAGCAGTTGCCAAATTCCATATCACACTTGGAGAAACTTAATGCATTATTGCTCGGAGGCTGTGGAAATCTTGTATACGTGCCACCATTGGAAAAGCTCAGGTTACTGAGACAGCTGGACTTAACAGGTACTAGCATTGAGGAAGTGCCAAAAGGTATGGAAAGCTTGACCAACCTCAAAATCCTATACTTGGATTGTTGCAATTTAAAGAATATGACGACTGGGATTTTTCATAGACTCACACATCTTCAAGAGCCCACATTGCCATGTCATGTAGTACATCCAACAGATGTTGAAGGATTGAAACAGTTGGAACTATTTGACGGAAGATTGAATAGTGTATCCGATCTTAACCAATTAATCAAGTCTCAACAAAGTGAAGGGCGACTCAGATCCTACCACATTATTTTAAATGAGCCTGGAGAAGTTTTTGGATATGATGAATATTATCCACCTTGTAAAGTGGTACATTTTGGAGATGACAGTCTCGCGGATTCCTCACTAGGCGTAGATGAGAATTTACTGCCACAAGATATTGAGGAACTACTCTTTGAAGGATCTGGCTTGAGTTGTTGCTTATTAGATTATTTCCCAATGTTGAATAATGCTAAAGACTTAAAGAAATGTGACATAGTAGTCGAGGATAAAATAGAGTGCATTATGAGGTTATCGTCGAGGAGGAAGAACAACAGCCTCGTGGGGTCCCATTCCAAAACCTTGAAGATTTACCCTTTATACACCGGTGGCTCGCCGATCCGCTCGTGGGCTCGCGCCCGGAAGCACAGGAGCCAGCTGTGAGCCGCTCGGCTCGTGGCTCGTCGATCGGCAACGAAATCGTGACCGTTGGATGATCATCCAACGGTCACGATTTCGTGATCATTAATAACGGTCACATTTGTGACCGTTGGCATCACAAAGATTTTTTTTTTTTGTTTTTTCCTTTCATGGTTTTCCTATAAATACCTTATTTCTAAACTCATTTTTCACACTTCAATCTTTTATCTCTCATTCAATTACATACTCAATCTATTATAAATTCTCAAATCTCAATATTAGTGTTCCAAGTAATTAGTATCTAGTATCTTATTATCTAGATATTACGCTATAATATTCTACTTCTACTAATTTTCTACATTTCTATTTTCTAATTTCTACGTTCTACTAAATCTTCATCTTCTCTATTTTCTTTCTCTATTATTCCAAATGGCATACAACCAAGTGATGATGATTTCGGTGGTCTTAATGAAATTCCAATTCCGGATGACATTATTGAGCGGTTTGGTGGTAGCATCATCCAATTGATTTGGAAGACATTCATGACGACGCCAATACACATGAAACTACGTTTGGCTCTAGCACCAAAACGAAAAGCCACAAAACAAAAGGCTAAATCTTGGGAGCATTTTGAGTTGGTGCCAACTGGTAAACTAGTGAGCGGAGTCCCCGAGTTCAAAGCACAGTGTAAACACCGCCGTGAGAAGAAGTTGCTTGGCGAAGAAGGGATTGCACGACCCATCTAAGCAGACACTTCAAAAGTGTCAATACAAACATGGAGGCGTGGATACAAATCGGGCACATCTCCGGTTTGGATCTCCGGGGCGGGTCTAGTGGTCCTACTCTCAACAACCGGATGTACTCACAAGAACTTCTCGCGACCACGAAGGACTACTGGGAATTGATAGCAAATGTCGGGTTTCACTATGCTTGGTGGACAATCCTCATTGGACTACATTCATCCAAAATATCTACAACCAAGGTACGTTAGTATTTTTAGAAATACACTTCGTAGAGATACTATTGTTAGATATAATACTAAAAACAAGCTATTATTAATGATATTAATAATTACAATGGTGTTGTATCTTTTACATCGGACTTATGGACGAGGTTGTAACCAAAAAGGATACATGGTAGCAACTCGCACACTACATTGATAATTCTTGGTTAATGCATAAAAAGTAATAGCATTTAAACAAATAGACTATCCTCATAATGGAAATAATATTTATCAAGTTTTATTAAGTGTGTTACATGAATTTAAATGTGATTCTAAAGCTCGTAGTTTTACATTTGATAATGCAGGCCCAAATAATATAGTAATTGAAAAATTAATGCAACATTGTAATCCACAATTTGATGGTATTTTATTTCATATTAGTTGTGTGTGCCATGTGTTTAATTTAATTGTACAAGATGGATTACAATTTATCATACAATTAGAAAAAATTAGATTTGCTATTAATCTTTATAGTTTGCCAAATTTTATTGGTCTCCTCTAGTGGGAATGAGGAGAAGCAGTTTCACCTCTTCCACATGGCGCTTTTTCCCGACTTAAAATGTTGCACATTTATGATTGTGGTAAAATGAAGATGCTTATCCTTGGAGTTTGGTACAAAACCTCCTTAATCTCCAAAAGATGGATGTTTCTAATTGTCATGAAATGGAAGAGATAATAGGAGACGATGGCGGAGATCCCATCGCAAGCAAACAAGAGGCGATAATGTCACCCTGCCAAAGTCAAAAGTTTTCTCTCTTAAGAATCTATCAAAATTAAAGAGCATCTGCAAGGGGTCGAATATTTGTGATTCTATCGTGTCTATTTCAATATTGAAATGTACAGTACAAAGAAGTTCCCATTGCATGTGGATGGACAACCATCTGCTCCCAGATTTCTCAAAGATTTAAAGATAGGGAGAGAAGAGAAACAATGGTGGAAATCATTGGAGTGGGACCATCCGAACACCCATAATGTCCTTCAACCCCTGTTAAGGCTATATTGGTGATATCTGCTAAGAGAAGAAGCTATTTATCACAAGTAAGTATTTTATTTTAACATGATTTAGATCATGATCAATCCTAACGTGAACTGTGAAGGAAATAAATCATGGTGACAAAATAACAATCTCGCTTTTCTTGTGAATCTTGTCGTTTTTACATGGATGTGTACCTAATTATCTCGGTTGAAACAAGACCAATACTAAAGCTGCAGCTTGATCTCAACATTGTTCATTGCTTTCCGGGCATTTTATCCCAACACAAATGTAATTCGGTGGTGCTTTGTTACGCTTTTTTAATGTTTGTATATCTTATCTTGTACAAGATTATCACTTGATTATTGGACGGTATTTGCAAATTCTTCTAATAGCTTCTTAATCAAAGATAGTTGTTAATTTTCAATAAATATATCCAATTAAATTCAATTTTTTCGATTTTCTTTGAATTTAGCAATTATCCTTTCAAACAGTTATTAAAGATTCATGTACAACTCGATGACAATAACATTACAACCAAATATATATATATATATATATATATATATATATATATATATATATATATATATATATATATATATATATATATATTGTGAGTTGATTTTGTTTTTATCGACCAAAATAATTCCACCAAAAATTGATTTTTTTAAATACTACCAAATGCATTTGTACCAAACACTTGAATAAAAATTTCATATCATTTTAGAGATCCATTATCAATTAAAAATCTTAAACATATAACATATTACTAAAATTCTCTATAAAAAAAATAAAAAACATTCATCAATGTATTCTGATAAGTGTATTTATACACTTAAATTGATTCCTTAATGAAGAGTTTTTATATAATTCTAAGTATTTTAGAATCGATATCTATTGAGTTTTTGTTCATTTTTGTGATTGTAGGACAAAATCTCTGAACTCAAGTCACATTGGTAAAATCGACGAGTAAATGAGAAGAAATTGAGTTTTTGAAGTAAATATCAAGAGTAAAATATTAGAGGATGAGAAAGAAGATAAAATCAATAGATTTAAGGAGACAATGAAGAGTTAAAGTGAATGATCAAACACCCAAAAGCCGAAGAAGCGAATTGAGAAACTACAACCGAAACATGTGGAGAAATTAGAGCACAACCTTTGGTACAAATATCTCCATAAGAAAATAATTTACCATTAGAAAGATAATTGAATTATGGTTCCAACACTTCTTACGGATTGTAATTTTGAGTTTCTTACAAAAGTTATGGTCGTTTGAAAATCATTCACCAACAAAGCACTCTCTACTCGCTCGAGCGGGATGGAGGCTCACTCTAGCGGGAAGTTAGCTGAAAAACCACCGCTCGTCACTCGAGCGGCCGTGGCACCCGCTTCGGGTTGATGATCCGCTAATATATCATCAATTTGGTTAAAATCTATTTTTGGAAAATGTTTGGAGACTTTGGACATAAAATTCAACCATAATTGGACCCATATAAATAGGAGAACTCTTATAACTAAGGAGGAGTCGAATTTTGGAGAAAACAAGAAGGCAAAACACAAGATCTTTACAATAATTTCTTCATCCGGGCAATTTTATTGGGATTTCAAGTAAGAAAAATTTGGGATTCTTGGGCAATCCATTGAAGACATTCAAGAGGGCCAATTTAATCTTCAAAGTTCTTCTTGTAGTTAAATATTCCGGGTGATGAATTCTCTATTTATTATGTGTTTTTGTAAATCAACATGATGGGCTAAACTCTTTATGCTAAGAATGATAATGTAACCATATGTTGAAGTTTTAATTCAAGAATTTCTGTTTTTATTCTTGATTTGTATTTGTTTGATTTATTTTATGGTTTTAATAGCCGTTTGAATGATTGATCACCGTTTGAACATGCTTGTGATTTATTTTCGCTTCCAAAAGGTTCAAAATAGATTAGCTCATTATGGTTTCAAACACTAAGTCCTATAGAAATTAGGAATAATTTCCTATGTTTAGTGCAATCAAATTTAATAATCTAGATATTGAAAGCGTTTTTGTATATTAGTATTCAAAATAGGAATGTTTTGAAACTTATATGAAAATAGGTTTAATTCTACTCGAAATAGATTATTAGATAACTTAGGATTATCTATTGTCAATTTGAACATAAATTAGATTAGAATGTAGAATTTCAAGGATTAAAATAGATACTAATGGTGGAGTCAGATCCTAACATAACTCATTTACTTGATTTTTCTCTAAAAACGATATTTGCACTTAGTAGTTATAGTTTAGAAAATTTCAAACTTTCTTGATCCAAATATTTATTGTGTGTATTCGATTTAAGCTTGAATTGGTCGAAATTAAACTAATGTCTAAATCTTTGTGGGAACGATACTCTTTTACTTAGTTTTACTATTACTTGTCAACGAACTCGTACGCTTGCAGAATTTCAACGAACAAGTTTTTGAACCTCCTCTATTTACAAATAACAAATATACTAATGAATTGGCGTTTCTCTAACCCAGTCAACTCTCCCAAGCACTTCGCTCTATTTGATTTGTAATTTTTTTAAATATTTTAAAATAATTAAATATTACATAAACAAGTTTATTCTTTTACAAGAGCTAGAAGTGATAAATTTATATTGAGGCTGTAGAACGACAAAAATTTATGTCGAATGATAGCTCAGGCTATAGAACGACAAAAAATATGTCTTTCAATAGTTTGAGCGTCAAATGCCTTTCGGTTTGCTTTTTTTTCCCCTCATGTTCTTCTTCTTCAAACTAGACATTAATCCATGAATACAATTTCTTCCAACAATTTTTCAGCAATTATATTCAAAATATTTTCAAATCTAAAAACAACTCAAACTAATCTACCATAGAATCTATTGAAATTTTGTTTTTATTGGGTTGAGTTGGAATTGTAAATCTGATTGTGAATTAGCTTTGACTATATTTGAATGAGATATATAAGGATTTTATATAATTCGTTGAGGGTATTTTTGTCCAAAATAGCCATTTTTGAAGTTGTTATGGTTGTCCATCCAGCTGCAATTTATTGAGAATTAAATATCGTGTTGATTGAGAAGCAACTAAAAGCATGTGCAAAACGATCGAGTGATCAACGGATATATAATCGATTTGTAAACAATTTAGACATGTTTTATATAATGTTTGGTACACATGCTATAGAATATTTATTGTTTATTACTGAAGAGAACACCTTATCAAAACAGCCAAACAACCTTCAAAGCAGTCCCCAATGCATTTGGATGGGATATCTCTTTTCATTTATTCGCACAGATGGTGCACAAATGACTATTTTGACAATTGTTTGACAATTTTGCCTCTAACTTAAATAAGTTGAAATTATAGAAAAAAGAAAATATAATGAACGTATTATAATTAAGCCCTTAACCTTTTCAAAAGTACAAATAAATCATAAACTATTTTATTTTATACAGATATATTCAGACCCAACAAAAAAGGAATCATCTTTTCTATTACCTTGTCGAATAGATCGACAACAGCAGCTGTGGTGTCATCCTTTTATCTATTGCAAAGTGAAATTCCTCAGGTACAATAATAACCTGCTTCTTCATATTGCTGAATATCCCCATTTCCCATTTACTTTCAAATATCTAGAAAGTATAAAATGATAGTAAATTACAGTAATCGAGGAATAATCTTTTATCTGAATTTTCATGAGAAGGTGAAGATGCAACTACCTTTCTATTTAGAGGCTTTGCCTTGAACTGGGGTACTTTTTCAAGTTCTTCCTTTCCTAGTTCCTCAAAAAAATTTATCTTGGGAGGACGTGCTCGAATAGATGTTTGAAGAAGTGGTGATTTTGGTGGTGTAAGGTGAGGTTTTGGATTTGGGTTTAGTGAATAGAGCCTCCACTTAAAAGTGAAATTTCTACTTAATTTCTTGTTTCTTGCTTATTTGAGGGTATATAATAATGAAAATGACTTGATTAGCTGGATTTTGGATGTTTGAAGCCCTGGTTGCAATGAAGTTTAGTTCATTTATTATCTTCTTAGTTTCCATGATGAATCGAATTAAAAAAAAAAAAAATTGACTTGCTTCATTTTTCCCCCTCTTTCTCTAAGCATGTTAGAAAGAATTTGGCCCATAGTTTTTTGCTCATTGAAATGTTGGCACCGGATTTGGTCAAAAACTTCCTTTTTGTCTGCATTTTGTTTTTTCTCAGCTTCCTTGTATGGAATGCAACTTGTGATGAAGAAGAATGGAGTTTTTTGAATGCCTATGAAAAGTTTAGTCCACTTGGCTAATAATGATTTCGACTATTTTGGACTTACAAGTAAGAAAAACTTGTTTGGATTTGAGGACAACATTTGTTTTAGATGATTCCTTTTTTATTTTTATTTTTTTTTTTTTGAAGAAGAACACCTATCTCCATAAAATAAAATATTTTAGAATTTATTTGTATTTTTGAAAATGTTAAGAGCTCAATTACAATATGTTCATTGTATTTTCTTTTGTCTATCATTTTAATATATTTAAGTCAGAGGAAAATTGTCAAACAATTGTCAAAATAGTCATTTGGAGACTATCTGTGCGAATAAATGAAATGATGTGGATGATATCTGCTAAAAGAATTGAATGAAGATGAAATCGTTACAAACCTGAAAGAATAGAGACTATTAGTGTAATTAACCTCTTTTGGTAATTCTTTTCGAACAAATATGTACGCAAAACAATTGATTCATATGCAATTTTAATTTCACATATGTATCGCAAGCACGAAAAATGAGGGTTTTTGTGATGCATTTTTTTTCCTTAAAAATACATTATAAAATCTATTTTCAAAAATTTAATATTTCAAAAATATATGTTTTGGGTCAAATACCAAGAAAGCTAAAAGTGTGCTTGCATGATGCTATTTTTTTTAACCATATTGAAAATCATCAAAAATAAAATAAAAAAATTAGTTTTCAGAATTTAAGAAGAATTTAGGAAAAAAAGGGATCACAATCCACTCGGCTCAGCCCTGTACGAGTCTAACTCATGGGCTAGTCCAAAGAGCCGAGCCCGACTTGCTTATCGAGTTAGCTCGACTCGATCTATTGCCATATATAGACCAAGATTTTTTTTTTTTTTTTAATTTCAAATTTACAAAAGCATCATCTCTATTATATTTTAGTTATCAATTATTCATATTTTAGATTGACATCTTATGCTATTAGTATGAGCCTAGTCCAATATTAATAAATCATCAATTAAGTACACGATTCTTTAATTTAAAGCTAAATAAGAATAAATGATTTGAGTTATTAAGAACACATTTGGTATGTAGTAATAAATAAGAAAATAATACATTAATTCATATTTCAATTTTTAAAAATATGTATTGCACAGTTGTCCTTAACGAACAAACTAAAATAAACCCAAATCATCATGAATGTTTTTTTGTGATCACTCCAATATAAACGTTGTTGATTGCAAAGGAGAAAATAATAAAAATGTAAAAAAACTATCTAATAATTAAGCGATATGTAGCTTTACAACAAGAATCCACTCAATGACAATAAAATATAACATAAAAATTATTACAAGCACTTATTAAACACATACGCCGTGTCACTTGAAATTTTGAAATCCAAATATTTAGACAGATCGAATTATTATTTCGAGCTAATGGGCGCTCTGATAACATATTAAGATTTATGTTCAATCTTAAAAGATCGACATTATTAGAGGAGTAGCTCAATTCTTTATATGTTGGGTTAATATTTTTATACTTAATTCGATATAGAATTTTACTTTTAACAATGTAGCCCAAAGATTTTTCTGAATCTTGATTTTAGCCCCCATCCACAACGTTTATAGGACATGTTTAAAGGGACCCAATACAATCAAGAAATGGAATATAGGACCAAAATAAGACTAGCATTTTTAAAGGAGATCTTCTTTTAATAAACAACATTTTGTAATCCCTTTTGTTTATCTTCTTGTAATGATCACGTGCGGTATTACAAAATGATAAACAGCGGGATTACAAAATGTTTTTTTATTTGTAATGATCATGTGGGGTATTATCCTAAGTCATTTTTTTTTTATCCTTAATTGGTAGCATCGGTGACAATTAAAAAAAAACACAACAATTGTAATCAAGTGATCGACACAATCAACATAGTCACAAAAACATTTACTATTCTTTTGTACTAAAACAAAAATGAAAGTTTCGAATTTAAAAAGGATACAATACACTCAGGTTCTATTCAATTTTATCCACACCTATCATCTCAACATTTTAGTAATTTGTGCAAATGGATCTTTCTACCAATTTTCCCCCCCAACTTAAATAAACTTATAAATTAAAACATCAAAAAATAAAAGAGAAATTTACTACAAAGATTTCAAATCTTTCAAAAATATGTCGTAAAGTCATAAACTTTATAATCCTAAGTCCCCAAAGAACAAAAAGAAGAAAATTAAATTAAATAAGAAAAAGAATTTTAAATAAAAATAAAAATACGTTCTTCTCCACCAATTACCCTAGCACACCTCGCCCCACCACCCCAAACCCCCTAACGCGCCATCGTATTGTCACCGTCGGAGGGGAGGGGAGGGGAAATCTCCCATGTTTGATTGCGAAAACTAGTAAGAAGATCTCCTTGGTTTTTGCAAAATCTAGGAAGTTTGGGTTGAAAATTAGAGAGAGAAATCACTCTCGGTTGGTAATAGTCAGGTGGCACTGTCACATTGTTGGTTTGTGGTTTTTTTTTTTTTTATTATTTTTCTTATTTTTTTATTTTTTTGGGACTTAAATGTTAGGATTAGAAAGTTCAGGATGTTACGATACATTTTTGAAAGTTTTGGAAACTCTGTTGTAGATTTCCTTTTTACTTTTCTTTTTTGCTATTTTAGTTTATTTAAATTAGAGGGCGAAATTATTAGAAATGACCATCTGCACGAATTACTTAAAAATTGAGATGATAAATGCGAACAATATTTAATGTTGACAAAAATTGAAACAACCTTCAAAGATTGAGACCTGAGTGTAATTTACTCTTTAAAAATTTTAAAAAAAAATGATAATCAAAGTAACTATAAATTTAGTGATTAAGAGATCAAGTGTTAACGGAGTCTTCAGGTGTATCATATTTTATAACAGTCACCTCAACAAGTTGGTTAATTCAGAGGACGAATGTAAATGAAGTGCTTAATTAAATTGAAATAAAAGTAAATGTTGAATAACTAATTTGGGGGAAAAAAAAGTTTGGTGAGCAAAGCAAAAAAACCTTCAATGTTCAATAACTATTAGAGAGTTTCAAACCTAAATTTGCCAATAATTATGAGTATTTTTACATTAATCTAAAAGTTGTTTTTACAACATCATTAAAATTAAACCCCCAGGGCAAATTTGACATGAGCACAATTTTTTATAGGGTAATTATAGTTTGGTAATTATATTCACACTACAATTTTTATTATCTACACTATATTTTAATTGTAATGAAGATCTCCTAATTATTGACATTTTGACACATGTCCTCAATTTTTTTCGTCGCATTTTTAGCATTAACTTTAAATTAATTTTCACATATTGTCTCTAATGACAAATTTTGTCTTGTCTAAATATTCTGCTAATGTGTAATGATGGGAAAATATTTTGTTAAATTTTTATATTTATTTTTTATTTTGTTTATTTAAAAATACAAGAGGCAAAAAAATCTTTTTACGCTATCTTAATTATCTTTTTCGACACAAACCATCATCAAAGAAGAAGATGAGAGGTGCAAATGAATAAGTTGATACAAATGTAATAAAAAAATTACTAGGGACATAAATGTAAAAATGATCAATAGTTGGGAACTTTAATTGTAATTAAAATGTGGTGTGAATGTAATTATCATTATATTTATGCCATAGCTGTTGGTTGCTACACCATATTTTAATTGTAATGAATGTTCCCGACCTTTGCACATTATCGTACTTATGTCCTCAACTTTTTTTTCACCACATTATTATTCTTAACCTTCAATTATTTAGCACATCTTGGCATCTTGTATTTGATTACGGTTTCTGTCTAAATATTATGTTAACGTGCTTTGAATGATAGGTAAATATTTTGTTGAACTTTGTATTTTTTGTATTTTTTTGGCTTATTTAAAAATATGAGGGGCAAATAAATCTTTTTATGCCCTCATAACGGATTTTTTTTTTAATAAAACATGTCATCACCAGCAATATGTGCTGATTAATAGAAGGTTATGATTAATAATGTGACAAAAAAGTTATAGATATAAATACAATAATAAGCAAATATTAGAAACCTTCATTACAATTAAAATATAGTACAACAAACAAATATTGTACCATGAATATAATTACCCTTCTTTGAGCATAGAATAGTTATATTTCCACCACAATTTTTTATTTTTATACTACTTTATAATTACACTAAAAGTTTCAAATCATTACCCATTATCTCACTTATATTCCCAACTATTTTTTATCGCATTCTTATCCTCAAACTTCTATTAATTAAAACATTTGGTCTCTGATGACGATTTTCATTCAAAAAGTTCGTTAGCGTTATGAAATTAAAGAAAGAATAGAGAAAAATATAAGAGATGTGAAGTGAATTGAGTAATTTTTTTAATAACTATGACCCATATTTATAGGGTTCTAAAAAAAATTACAAATTGATTTAGATACAAGCAAATAAGGTTATCTAAGTATCATGATAAGACTAAGTAGTCATCAATAATTATTCCATAATTTTACAACACTCTCAATTTGATGACTATTTGTATAATAGTTGTCTCGTTAAAAATTTTGTTTGACAAAAATCTAGTGGGACAAAATATCAAACGAAAGAAAAAAAGAATACAATTAATTGTTAAAATTTTGGAATATTAAAAAATGCTGCCTCATTAAAACATTGCCAAGAAAATCCAATGGGACAAAATCTAGACTAAGAAAAAAGAGTACAACTACTTCTCTTAATGTTAATCTTTAAAGATTTTTGGGTCGACGCATCCTAATCGCATGCACCAATTTCTTGAATGTGGATGTCGACAGTGCTTTTGTGAATAAGTCAGCCAAATTATCACTTGAGCAAATTTGTTGAACATAACAATTCTTCAAAATAAAAATTATTTTTTGGACTTAACATTAGCAGAAAATAATATTAGTACGATATCCGGTACATCGAATATTGTTGAATGCTCTGGATGAGCTAGTCTTATCTTACTAAATAATACAAAATTGCATATAAACGATGCACTTTATTCTAATAAATCTAGAAGAAATTTGCTTAGTTTTAAAGATATCCGCTGCAATGGATATCCGAAGAATTTTGGAGAAATATATTTTGCCATGTCCCTTTGATGTAGCCTCTTTTGAGTTGTGCAATACAAGGTGCATTGTCTTCATACAATATTGTTGGACTATCATTTGTTGAAGTTAATCTGCATGATGCTTGGATATCAACCATTTCTCGACTTGCTTTGTGGATTGCAATAATTTCAGAATGATTTAAAAATACTGTTGTCAACGTTTGCTTCACAAATCTCCATGATATAGCTGTTCTACCACGTCCATGTACATTCTCGACTTGCTTGTAGATTGCAATAATTTCAAAATGATTTGAAGATATTGCAATCAAGGTTTGCTTCAGAGATCTCTATGATATAGCTGTTCCTCCACGTGTAAACACATATCTTGTTTGTAATTTAGCTTTATGTAGATCGGAGAGATAACATGCATATGCATATCCCACCAAAGAAGATTTTATTTTTTGTGAATAAAATAATCTTAAGTCAATAGTACTTTTTAGGTTACGAAGAATGTGTTTAACACTATTTCAATGTCTTTGAGTGGGTGCAGATCTATATCTTACAAGAAGATTTACAGAAAATGCTATGTTCAGTCGAGTGCAATTTGTAAGATATGTTAATGATTCACGTCCAAGAGTTTTTTCCTCAACTTCAAGTGGGTGAAATGAATTTTTTTTTTACATCAAGTAATTGGACGACCATAAACGATGTTAATGGATGTGATTTATCCATATAACAACTTTTTCTGTATAAGAATATTGATGAACAAATAATCCTTTTGAGAAATGTTCAATTTGCAATCCAAGACAAAATTTTATTTTTTCCAAATCTTTGATCTCAAATTCATTTTTCAAATAATCCGCAGTTTTGTTGAGCGCTTCAGGAGTTCCTATAAGGTTTAAATTATCAACGTAAACTGTTTCAATTGCGAATCCAATAATTGTTTTTGTTGGAAAAATATGTGTCATATTTTTCACTTTTTATATCTTAGCTAACTTAATAAGTATAACTGATTTTTAATAATAAAAGAGCAGGTCAACGTTTGCATTTTTTACTGGTCTGATTAACGTCAGTTCTGACTGACTGGGTTGATAAGCGGATTATTTTTTCATATCAGTAAAAGCTGCGATTTTATTCTGTTTCTATACTTGATATATTCTGACCTCATGAATATTATTGACAGCTCCTTTTGTAGATTAAAGAATCTTTTATTATTCTCTTAGATTTGTTTAGGAAGGAAATATTTAGTTTCCTAAATTCTTTCCTTCTACAAATCTAAGAATATCTTTCTATATTCTTTCCTACTAATTTTCTTATCATTCTTGTTGCATATTTTTAGATAAGAAATAATTCCTAAATTGATTTCTACTTTAACTATAAGTAAGAGTGGAAATCAATAAGGAATTAGAGCCTTTGAAAATATTTTTGTGTTATTGTTCCATAAGCTTCAAACCGCCCGAATCCGTTCAAGGTGAACAAGACATGGCGCTTCATCGATTAAGTTGTTCAAAGGCAGCGAGTTCTTCAAGACATTAAAGAATAAAGAGCTTTGAAACATAAATTTTGTTCTTGTTTTCTCTAAGCCATAAAACCGGCCGAAATCCATAGAAGGAAAACAAGACATCAAGTTTCATTGATTCAACTTCAAAGTAAAAAGGTTTTCTTCAAACTCATTGAAGAATCAAGAACTAAATGGTGCTCAATGAACAATTCCATATCTTGTTCAAGCTACTTGGCGTGAACTTAAGAACGGGGGTTCTTAATCCAAATGGTGGTTGCGGTCAAATACAATAGGGAAGTGGAGATAAAGTCAAGACCGGTGGGTTTGATTCCACTTCATCAACAAGTCAGAAGAAGAAGTATCACAGGAGTTGATCTGTTTTCTTTTGATTGTTATTTTGTTAATTTTGCGAAATTACAAAAATTGATACTATTGTATTTTTTTAGCAAGATTATTAGTGGATTGTTTTTACCCATGGCATGGGGGCCCGTGGATGTTTTCCTTAGGGGTTTACTACGTTACATCTTGTGTTCGTATTTAATTCTTTAATTTCTGCACTTGACAAGATTAGGTAAACGAACACGGTTGTGTGAGTCGAATCATATCTCTATATCTTGCCGCCTCGACTTCGCTTACGTCCCATCGCTTGTTTAATTAAGATTAAAATTTATTTTAATTTAATCTAGGTTTAGAATTTTCAATTGGTATCAGAGCGGGTACACTTTTTAAGTGCGATCCAAAGAAACCTAGTTATGGACGGAGCTCCATTTAGACCACCTATTTTAGATGGTACTAATTATGCCTATTGGAAAATTAGAATTCAAGTGTATATCCAATCCCTTGATGAAAAATCTTGGCACTAAATTGTCCGTGGCTATAAAACTCCCACTATTACTGAAAATGGTGTAGAAAGAGAGAAAAAAGCAGATGAGTGGGCTACAACTAATTTTAATTATACTAATTGGTATTCTAAAGCTTTAAATGTCATATTTTCCTTTGTAGACTCTAATCAATTTCGTTTGATCTCTACTTGTTAGGTTGCAAAAGATGCTTGGGACATCTTACGAATTGCTCACGAAAGAACCACTATGGTCAAGTCACCCAAGCTTCAAATTCTTACTCTAGAGTTTGAACAACTAACCATGAGAGACGATGAATAATTCAAGGACTTCTATGCAAAACTTAGTGACATAATCAATACTGCTTATACCTTAGGAAAGAAATATTTGGAGAGCAAAATTGTAAAGAAAATTCTCAGATCCTTGCATGATTGTTTTCATTTTAAAGTAACTGTAATTGAAGAAAGTAAGGAGATTGAGAATATGAAGGTTGAAGAATTGGTGGGATAATTGATGACATATGAGCTACATCTACAAAGGAGAAAGAAAGAAAAATGATCCAGTATTGCCTTCAAAATTAACAACCATGAAGACGAGGTTGATTGTGAGGAGAGCGAAACAAATGAAAACATGGTCATGCTCACCAAACAATTCAAAAAATTTCTAAAAGGAAAAGAACTTGAATACGTCTCTCCAACAAAAGAAGAGATTTCCGATCAACACAAAACAAAATCCCACTACCTCTATGAATAGATCTGACAATCGAATTCAATGCCATGAGTGTGAGGGTTTTGGTCACATAGCCTCTGAATGTGCAAATACTTTAAAGAAATCTCATACCAAGAAGGCCATGAATATCACTTGGAGTGAAGATGATGAAAAAAAATTCAGATGAGGACGAGGACGACAGAACCAATGTTGATCAGGTAACATCCTTAACTGTGAACTTAACTTCTCGTACTGATTCCGTGCAAAACTTGATTGCAGGTTCTGACTTCTTGGCGACAACTTCTGAAGAACCAGTCCGTATATGTTATAACTGCAGCAGTATGAATAAAAAATTACAAGATGAACAGGAGAAAACTTGTCTACTCAAGCCATGACGGAATTTTTGGAAAATGACAAGGCTGAAATTGATTCTCAAAATAATATTCTTACCAACATCTTAAAAGAGAAGGATGATCAAATTGCGAACCTTCTTCATGAATTAAAAGTTTCAAAAGAAAGGATCAAGCAATTAACAATTGGAGTCTCTCGCTTAAGTGAAACCCTAAGCTATGGAAGAACTCCAAACGTCAAAGAAAGTTTGGGATATGTTGGAAAAGGTGAAAGAAAAGTTGAGAATCAGATCAACTTCATCAAAGAAACAAAGTCTGCTGTAGTTTCAGACAAAACTGTTCCCATCACCGTCAGAACTAAGGTTGACCTATCTATGCAGGTTCTGACCAATGCCAAGACTTAAAAACAATCACGACCATCATGTATACAACCAATACAGAAAGGTAAACCAAAGTACTTTGTAAAATGTTGCATCTGTGGTAATTTAGGACACGGCTCCTTTCATTGTTTGTTTAGTAAAAACTTGGCTAATAGTCAAATGAGACACCTTAGCAACACTAAAGTAAGACAAATTTGGATCAAAAAGGGTGATTTAAATTGTTGTATGGTTGATGTTGCCTATAGATCTTTTATTCCTAATTCTTGGTATTTTGACAGTAGTTGTTCTAGACATATGACTGGTAATCGATCTTATCTAACTAACTACAAAAATCATGAAGGTGGTCTGGTTACTTTTGGTGATGGAGCACACGGTAAAATTGAAGGTGTAGGCACTATTCTAATTGATGGTTTCTCCCCGTTAAAAGAAGTTCTTTTTGTTGTAGGTTTAAAAGCTAATCTGATTAGTATAAGACAACTCTGTGATGATAACACTTGGTTATGTTCTCAAAAAATTCTTGTAAAGTCTTGAAGTATGATAGTAGTTGTATTCTACATGGTACTAGATCTAATGATAAATGTTATCTTCTTAACACTAAAATTACTTGTCATATTTCAAAGACTAACTCAACCGAGTTGTGACACAACGATTGGGTCATTTAAATTATAGTGATCTGTTGAGACTAACAAAATTGAATGCAGTACGAGGTGTTCCCAAGCTTCCTGAAAAATCTGAAGGATTGTGTGGTTCGTGCCTAAAAGGTAAGCAAACCAAAAGCACTCACAAACAAGGTAAGTTTCTTACTACAGCTCATGTATTAGAATTATTTCACATGGATTTGATTGGACCTATTCAAACTGAAAGTATTGGGAGCAAGAAATATATTTTTGTTTGCGTGGATGATTTTTCTAGATTTACTTGGGTAGATTTCTTGAGAGAAAAATATGATGTTTTTGAAAGATTCAAATTTTTGCACCTAAAATTAACAACAGAAAAACATTTTGAGGGAATAAAAATATTAAGGATTAGAAGTGATCATGGGAGAGAGTTTGAAAATGCTACTTTATCTACTTTCTGTGATCAAAATGGTATTTTTCATGAATTCTCTACACCCAAAACTCCTGAACAAAATGGTGTTGTGGAAAGGAAAAATAGGTATTTACAAGAGATGGCTAGAGTTTTGCTAAATAGTAAGAAGCTCCCTATTAAATTATGGGCTGAAGCTATTAATACTGTTTGTTATATTTTGAATCGTGTGTCTTTGAGAACATGAACCACTCAAACTCCTTATGAAATCTGGAAAGGAAGAAAATCGAATCTCAAATATTTTCATACCTTTGGTAGCAAATGCTATGTGTTAAATGATCAGGAATACTTGGGAAAATTTGATTCAAAAAGTGATGAGAGAGTGTTTATTGGTTATTCTAAGAACAGCCGTGCTTGCCGAATTTATAACATGCGTACTCAGACTATCATTGAATCAATCAATGTAAAAATTGATAATACTGATGACTTTTCATCTTATTCACAGCAGTCTAATATTCAGACTTTAGAAGAACGGGTTGCTAGACGTCAACCTACTCAAGACAATCATGTACCTGCACCAGAAAGTGATACACAGAAGGAACATCCAACATCAAGTTCTGATGTCTCTGTCCCTACTCCTGGAAGTTCTGACGTACCATATACAAATAACGAACAGGACATGAGAAGGCAACCTCTTTCTTGGATTCAAAAAGCACACCCATTGGACAATGTTCTCTCAGATTCTAGAGACGGCTAGATGACTCGGAGGAGGCTTACTAATGAACTTGGAAATGTTTGCTACACTTCACAAATTGAACCCAAAAATATAAATGAAGCCATTATTGATGAAAATTGGGTTCTAGCCATGCATGAAGAGCTAGCTCAATTTGATAGAAATGAAGTGTGGAAACTTGTACCTCGGCCAAAGGACACAAATGTGATCGTGACAAACTGGATATTCAAAAATAAATCAGATGAACATGGCAACATAGTCAGAAACAAGGCAAGCTTGGTTGCACATGGATACATTCAACTAGAAGGAGTGGATTTTGATGAAACATTTGCACTTGTGGCTCGACTTGAATCCATTAGACTCTTACTATCAGTGGCATGTCAAATGAGGTTCAAGCTGTACCAAATGGATGTCAAAAGTGCCTTTCTGAATAGAATTCTTAATGAAGAAGTCTATGTTGAGCAGCCTAAGGGATTTGTTGATCCCTATTCTTCCGACCATGTGTATAGACTCAAAAAGGCCTGTACGGTCTAAAGCAAGCCCCACGAGCTTGGTATGAACGATTAACCATGTTCTTGTTGGAACAGGGATACAAGAGAGGAGGAGCTGACAAAACGTTATTCATCAAACATTTTAAAAGCGGATTAATCATTTGCACAAAATCTCGTCGATGACATTGTGTTTGGTTCTTCACTAGAAACAAAATCCAAAGAATTTGCTACACTTATGCAAAATGAATTCAAAATGAGTGTGGTTGGTGAACTAAATTTCTTTTTAGGTTTACAGATCAAACAGGTTAGATCAGGGATTTTTATCTCCCAGGCCAAGTATGCTAAAAATCTTGTGAAGAAGTTCGGCCTTGAACATACCAAGTCAGTTAGACCTCCCATGGCCACGTCCTTGAAAATTTCCAGAGATGACCAGGAAAAGGAGGTTGACTCTAGCTTGTACAGAAGCATGATAGAGAGTTTGTACTTGACTGTAAGCCGTCCTAACATATCATTCAGTGTTGGAGTTTGTGCACGTTATCAAGCTAAACCAAAAGAATCACATCTTGTGGCATGAAGTGAATCATTCGTTATATTAACTGTACTTCTGATTATGGTTTATGGTATACTAATGATACTACCTCTCATCTTGCAGGATACACTGATGTTGACTGGGCTAGAAACATGGATGATAGGAAAAGCACGAGTGGAGGATGTTTCTACATTGGTAACAATCTCATTGCATGGTTAAGTAAGAAACAAAACTCTATTTCCTTATCTCTGCGCAGGTTTAGTATATTGCAATGGGTAGTTGTTGCACTCACTACTTTGGATGAAACAAATGCTATGTGATTATGGTATTGATTAGGACTCTGTTACTATATTCTGTGATAATAGTGCTATCAATATTTCTAAAAATTAGGTTCAGTACTCTAGGACCAAATATATTGATATTAGACATCATTTTATTAGAAATTTGGTCGAAGAAAAAGTTATTACTTTGGAACATATTCAGACTGAGTATCAGTTGGCTGATTTGTTCACCAAAGTCTTAGATTCTACTAGATTTGAGACTCTACGGAAGGCCGTGGGCATTTGCTTGATGCACTAGTTTTTTTTGAAAAAAAAAAAAACAAAACTTTTAGACGTAGTGTTTTTCTTTTTGTTTGATTTTATCATGTGTGTTTGTTTGCATTTGCTTATTTTTTATTTTATTTAAAAAAAAAGGGGGAGAAGAATAGGTTTTCTTGCAAATAGCATATGATATAAATGTATGATTGGTCTATAAATTTTGAGATTTACTTGAATTAACCAATCAGTATAGTATGCTCATTATACTTATGGCTTATTTGCACAAATGGTCCCTGACTTTTGTACTTACTGCGGGTTGAGGACCTATCTTTTTATTTTTGGCAGTTTAGCCCCTATTTCAAATGTTTTTGGAGTCAATGGTCCTTTTCATGAATTTCCATCCAAATCACCGTGAAATTTGACGGTAGAAATTTTTTATTTAAAAGGGTTTATTTGCACAAATGGTCCCTGATTTTGTCAAGAAAATTTTACGAAAAAGTCCCTAATCTTTCAAAAAGTGTTGAAAAGTCCCATAACTTTTTAATCCTAACGCATATGACCTCAAATTTTTTAACAATTTTACCCTAACTTAAATAAATTAAAAATAACTCATAAAACTTTTCAAAAATACAAATAAGTCCTATATCTTTTATTTTTACATATTTACACTTAAAATAATAAAAGTTTGTCATCAAGCCCCAAAACTTTTAATTTTGTTCACCAAAATGACATTTAAAATGCGTTTGATTAAAATTAGATTTTTAGTAAAAGTTGTTGAAATGTGTAGTTGAAAAGTTGTGGGACTATAAAATGTGTGGTTAAAATTAATTGTTGATTTTGACTTTAGTTTTTAGCAAAATCAAAATTGAAAATAAACGGACTTAGAGTCTCTACAGATTTTGTCCAAAGGTCCATTAATTAACAAAAAAATTATACCCATGATCAAAATTTGACCAATTTAAACTTTTAATTTATTTTTCATACCAATTTTAAAAAAAGGTGGTGATGGGCTGAAGATTGTGAAAAATTTTTTTAACTATTATTTAGTAATTGGTAGAGCTGGCAAATGGGCTAGATGGATTGGCCCAACCTGAAATTAGACAGGCCACATAAAAGATTGGACTGGGCTAATCCTAATCCAATTTTACATAGGCTGGTATTTGCTAGGCCAATCCAGCCTGATTTTGGGCCACATGGCCAATGGGCCAGCCCAACTTATATTTTTAACTTATTTTTTTAAAATAATTACTTATAATTTTGTAAAAAAAAACAAAATAAAAGCTCACCTCGTTTTTATTTGATCAATTTTTGAAGTGTAGGGTAGGGACTTGGGCAAAAAAAATTTTATCAAGCCAGTTCGGTTGGCTAGTTGTACCGGGCTAAATTGACCTAATTTTTATTTGATTAATTTTTTTTGACCATTGAACCCCGTAGATCGAGCTATCCGGCTAGCCCAATTGAATCGCCCATTTGCCACCTCTAGTAATTGATATGAAAATAAATTAAAATTTTAAATTAGTTAAATTTTGATCATGGGTATAATTTTTTTGCTCATTAATGGACCACTAGACAAAATCTGTAGAGACTCTAAGAGCCCGTTTGTTTTCAATTTTGATTTTGCTAAAAAGCTAAAGTCAAAGTTAACAATTAATTTTAACAACACATTTTATGGTCCCATAATTTTTTAACCACACATTTCAATAACTTTTACTAAAAAAAATATAATTTTAATCAAACACATTTTAAATGTCATTTTGGTGAACAAAATTAAAAGTTTTGGGACTTGATGACAAATTTTTTATTATTTTAAGTGTAAATATGTAAAAAATAAAAGATATAAGACTTATTTGTATTTTTGAAAAGGTTTATGAGTTATTTTTAATTTATTTAAGTTAGGGGTAAAATT
This sequence comes from Forsythia suspensa, assembly GCA_023638005.1. Taxonomy (NCBI): domain Eukaryota; kingdom Viridiplantae; phylum Streptophyta; class Magnoliopsida; order Lamiales; family Oleaceae; genus Forsythia; species Forsythia suspensa. The sequence continues at coordinate 47,272,256 of CM042672.1, read as the reverse complement.
TTCAAAAACATATGGGGTCATATTTGTTAGGATTAAAAGGTTATGGGACTTTTTAACACTTTTTGAAAGATTAGGGACTTTTGCTGCAAATTTTCTTTTACAAAAGTCAGGGACCATTTGTGCAAATAAGCCATTTTTTAAATAAAAAAATTTCTATCGTCAAATTTCACGGTGATTTGGATGGAAATTCATGAAAAGGACCATTGATGCCAAAAATATTTGAAATAGGGGCTAAACTGCCAAAAATAAAAAGATAGGTCCTCAACCCGCAATAAGTGCAAAAGTCAGGGACCATTTGTGCAAATAAGCCTTATACTTATGGTAAAATATACTCAGATAAGTACACTTTGAGGACATATTGACTTGTTTGATTGTACCTTACTACTAACTAGATTGTTATCTTTAAAGTAGTTTCAGACTTTGTTGTGACCTATGGTCGATGATCATGTCTTTCAAAGACTATAGTATGTTGTTTGTGTTAAATGTACAATTTTATGGAAGAGAGGGCTACCACCATAGATGTGTGCAGCCGTCCTTGATAATGAACATAAATCATGTAGAAAAGGGCTACATTTATGGTCGTGAGAAAGTCAACTCTATGATCTTATAAATTCAAAGGCTTTTGACAAAAAATGGGTATATATATATATGCAAATAAAGTCAACACTCTAAGTACTTAACAAAAAATTGCTATGATACTCTTGTCTGGCACGCACATATTTTTTATTCAAAGAGATATGTTCAGATGATGACTAGTTTGAAATACATCTCATTACTGATCTTCTTGACAAAGTTCTAATTGGCTTAGTGGGACAAGTTATGATTGATTAATCCAGTATGTCCTATCACACACTCACGTTATAAATCTGATCAATTAATTGAATCTAATGATGCGCATATATCTGATTGGAAAATTTCGGTTGATTTTGATATTTTTGGACTGATTGTATAATTTGTAGAACTATGAAATTTGCCCATAAATAAACGATTCAATTTTATCTCATAAAATACTCTCATTATTTTTGAGTGATGGTCTTGTGTGGGCCTTTTCGTAGAAATTTCAATCAACAGTTTAATTTTGACAGCACAATCAACTTTAACTGAGAAAAATCTGGATGAATTTTTAGTTTATGGAATCCAATCGTATTTTGTTATGATCTTATCTTCCTAATTTAAAAATTACATTTCCATAAATTAGCATCTTAGACAGTTTAATTTTAATTCAAATTTGACATATCTCGATTAAGGAAGATTTCGTTGTCATTAATCGCCATTAATCGCTTTATTTTTGGTAATCGCTTTCCACATGTCCCAAATTAATCTCTTCCCTTCTTGTGCAATTTTGAAAAATTTCTCTTTTAAACCGTGATTTAGGGTTTTCTTCTTCATCTTCTCACTTTCAATCTTCAATTCCTAACTCTGAAGCCCCTCATACTTGATCTCGAAGGTGTGTTTGAGTTTTCTTTTTCAGATTCAAACAATGGTGAAGACTAAAATGCCAAAATCGTAGAAACATCTAGAAAATTCGTCCAAGGACACTGTTGCTCCGGTGTCTGCTGCGAAATTACGATAGGGCCACAAATGTCGCCGGCAAGGACTCTCCAGCGAAGTACAAGAAGACGGGAACCCTTAAGTTTAGACCCGGACACTTCTCCAGCGGCAGTTGCATCTCAGGCTGACCAATCGACGGACATTGTTTCATATCAACCGCCGATCAGCCATTCTAAAAATCAGCCCTGTCCAACATCTAACGACCCAATCACCTTTCTGAGCAAGAAAGTTTTCTTAAGTGCTCAAGACCCAGATAAAGAAAGAGATGAGGATGATGAATCTGCAGATGACAGTGGGTCTGACAATGCATCGGGTGACAGTAGGTCTGACAATGCTGAAATTGAAGAAGAAGTTCGTGAGGATGAATGGGCTGGTGATGAGGAGTCTGAACAGCCTCCCCCATTCGTAGAAGGTTCAAGTAAGCCCCCTTCTCAAAAACCTGATTCTGATTTTGATGTTGCCCTTGATGAATCTTCGGAATCTACTCCGACACCTCCTCCAACGAAAAGGGCCACAAGGGCTAAGAAAGGGAAATGTAAAATCGCTAATGTTGCTGAGAAGCCCATGCCTGCTGGTCAGAACAGGCCTATCACTGCCTCAGTGGGTGCCTACAGAGTATTGCCTACTCCTAGTTCAGACCCCCAAATATTCAGACTTGACACATTAACTAGAGGTAGACACTCTGTTAATCTCCTCAATTACTGTTTTCTATCGGAGAGTGCTGAGAGTTTGTTTTTGTCATTTACCATTTACCGTAAGTTCATCATTGAGTGCAAGATAGCTATTGCCGAATTTAGTTCGTTTGGATTAGTTGAAATTGTTGATTTTCACAACTTACATAATCTGTTGAGTTTTTCTGGGCCGTTCAATGAAACTCTGGTCAAGGAATTTATGGCCAATGTCCCAAAGAATCTGGGGAAGGCTGGAAATGAATTCAGGTGGCAGGTTTATGTCCGAGGAAGACATGTTACCTTCAGTCCTAACTCTCTCAGGGACTGGCTTAGGGTGACCACTGTGGCTATCACAAGTGACGAAGAATTGACCAAGGACAGCATTGCACAAGAAATTACTGGCTCTACCTGGCTAGAATCAAGAGAACTGACTGCTTCTCGGCTACTGTCCAAATACAAAATTCTTCATCGAATTCTTATCAACAATATCGATCCATTAACTCATCGATCCGACATTTCGGGGACATGGCTACTATGCTATACAAGTTAGGGATGAGGATGCCATTGATTGGGTCAAAATAGTTTTGATAGAATTGTTTATGAAGGCCAAAGCGATAAGCCATCGCATCCCGCTCGATCCATCACTTTCTTGTTCATCAAGAAAGGCTGCCATGTATTCAGACCGCTTCTCTGAGGACATTCCAGCGCTAGGTGTTCATGAGTTTACAAATGTAGGTAGCGCACCGCATCCTATTCCTAGAGTTCCTAGGCACTTTCTATCCTTGTTGGACCATTCTGGACGTCTGGATGCACTTCAAACTCAGTTGGGGCTGGTTCGAACACAGGTAGATCAAATTTTTGCCCTAACCAAATGTTTTTCTGATGATTTTACTTTCATGCGTAGGGTGTTGGGTAAACTGGAATTTCTGGGCGATGAGCATATAAAATCTACATTCCGAATAGTTACTCCGAATTCTCTCGCACATCCCGGAGATCCAATGGAAATTCACCTTTCCAATCCGTTGTTGAGACAAGTGCGCCACAACCATTGCACCTTTCACGATGATCCTCCACCGATGCTCCTTGAGATATACTCTTGCTCGTGGGAGAGTTGCAAGTGCATCTCATCCCGTAAAGAAGCCCGATCTTCCGGACTAACTATTCTCGCTCTAACTTTTAACTTTCTAACTATTTGGCTATGGATGACTGTTTTAACTCTTAAATTCTACTTTATTTCCCTTCTAATACTGCTTTACTTTTATTTTTTCTCTTCCTTTGGCATTCATCTTACAAAAGGAGGAGTAGTAGTAATTTTTAATTTTTGTGGTTGTTAGGTTTTTCTTGCTATGGACACTTTGTTGGTTAAACTTTAATAATAGTATTTTTAGGTTTATGGTAGTTTGATCATTACACTTAGATGATATTTTGGTAAATGGGAGCAATTTTAAAGTTATGGCTAATGTGTGTGGTTTTTTCTTATGGTGTTAACTTCTTTGCAGGAGTTCTTGGTTTACACACTAAGGAGGAGCCATAACCCTTGTATGTTGATGCTCATAGGTTTTTTACTTATTCACACACATCACACTTACATTAAAAGTCGGATAGTTATGTGTTTGTAATTAAGCAACGCCAAAGGGGGAGATTGTTGGAAAAATATGTGTCATATTTTTTCACTTTTTATATCTTGGCTAACTTAATAAATATAACTGATTTTTAATGATAAAAGAGCAGGTCAACGTTTGCGTTTTTTACTAGTCTGGTTAACGCCAGTTCTGACTGACTAGGTTGATAAGCGGATTATTTTTCCAGATCAGTAAAAGCTGCGATTTTATTCTGTTTCTATACTTGATATATTCTGACCTCATGAATATTATTGACAGCTCCTTTTGTAGGTTAAATAATCTTTTGTTATTCTCTTAGATTTGTTTAGGAAGGAAATATTTAGTTTCCTAAATTCTTTCCTTCTACAAATCTAAGAATATCTTTCTATATTCTTTCCTACTAATTTTCTTACTATTCTTGTTGCATATTTTTGGGTAAGAAATAATTCCTAAATTGATTTCTACTTTAACTATAAGTAAGAGTGGAAATCAATAAGGAATTAGAGCCTTTGAAAATATTTTTGTGTTCTTGTTCCATAAGCTTCAAACCGGTCGAATCCATTCAAGGTGAACAAGACATGACGCTTCATTGATTAAGTTGTTCAAAGGCAGCGAGTTCTTCAAGACATTGAAGAATAAAGAGCTTTGAAACATAACTTTTGTTCTTGTTTTCTCTAAGCCATAAAACCGGCCGAAATCCATGGAAGGAAAACAAGACATTAAGCTTCATTGATTCAACTTCAAAGTAAAAAGGTTTTCTTCAAACTCATTGAAGAATCAAGAACTAATTGGTGTTTAACGAACAATTCCATATCTTGTTCAAGCTACTTGGCGTGAAGTTAAGAATGGGAGTTCTTAATCCAAGTGGTAGTTGTAGTCAAGTACAATAGGGAAGTGGCAATAAAGTCAAGACCAGTGGGTTTGATTCCACTTCATCAACAAGTCAGAAGAAGAAGTATCACATGGAGTTGATCTGTTTTCTTTTGATTGTTATTTTGTTAATTTTGTGAAATTACAAAAACCGATACTATTGTATTTTTGAACAAGATTATTAGTGGATTGTTTTTACCCATGGCATGGGGGCCTGTGGATGTTTCCCTTAGGGGTTTACTACGTTACATCTTGTGTTCGTATTTAATTCTTTAATTTCCGCACTTGACAAGATTAGGTAAACGAACACGATTGTGCGAGTTAGAACTGTTATCTCTATATCTTGCCAGTTTTAACTTCGTTCTGTCTACTGCTTGTTTAATTAAGATTACAATTCATTTTTAATTTAATTAATCTTGGTTTTAGAACTTTCAGTTTTCTTTATGAAAACACTTGGGCATACATTCTCATTTTTATAATCTTCCTTCAACAAATATTCGCTAAGACTATTATACCACATTCATCCGGATTGTTTTAATCCATATAATGATCTTTGCAATTTAATTGAGAACATAGTTACGGGGAATGAGCCATTTGCTTCGACACTTTTTAAATCCTTCAAAATTTTCATATATATGCCACTATCAAGTAAACTATACTGTACATGCGTTACTATATCCATAAGGTGCATATCGAGTCTTTGTGACACAATCTATTTGTTTAAAAATCTAAATCAATGGTGTCAATTACGGGATAATATGTTTTCTCATAATTAATCACAGGTCTTTGAGAGAAGCCTTGGGCTACGAGTTGGACTTTGTATTTTGAAATTTCATTGTTTTTATTCATCATTCTTTCAAAAACCCATTTGTATCCCACAGGGGTTCGAACTACAGGTCCAAAAACTTTACGTTTTTCTAAGGAATTCAACTCCGCCTGTATGATTTCTTTTAATTTTGGTCAATCATTTCTATTTCAACAATCTTTAATAGATTATGGTTCATGATCTCCATTTTGCATGATATCAAATACCACATTAAAGATGAAGATATTGACAATATTATTTCGTTACCATAATTTATGAGATAATAAATAATTTATTGAAATCTCATTATTTTCAGACACTTGTGGTTCTTCAGAAGTCATATTATCAGTATTTGATTGATCAATCATTTCTAACATTGTTTCATTAAAAATTTTTAGTTGAGTTTTCTTGAACCTTTTTCTTTCGAAGTACATAGTCTTTAGCACCAACTGGTCGACTACGCTTATGGTGTATTTAAGATTCATTTGCTATATTAGATTGTTCTATAGGGACATCAATTTTTGCAGGAGTATTTTTTGCTAGTACATATGACTTTGACACTTTCCATGTATCAATGAATACATTAAGTAATTCTCTTGCAACTCTTTGCAAGTGAATGATTTTCTCAAGTTCTTGTTCACATTGATTGCTGCGGAGATCAAAATGAGATAGAGTTGTTTCATTTCAAGAAATTTTACTTTGTTTTTCAAGATGTAGTTTTTCTCTTCCCAAAATTGGGAAAGTCATTTCATCAAAATGACAATGCAAAATATGCAGTAAATAAACCACTTGCTAAAAGTTTAAGGTACCAAATAATGGATGGTGAATCAAACCCAACATAAATTTCAAGTCTTCGTTGATGACCTATTTTTGTACATTGTAGGAGTGGAATTGGGACTTATACAGCACAACCAAAAACTCATAGTTGAGAAATATTAAGTTTGTGGCCAAATGCAAGTTGTAAATGTGAATATTCATGATAAGCAGTTGATCTTATACGAATCAATAATGCAGCATGTAATATAGCATAACTCCAAATAGAAGTTGAGAGTTTTGTTTTTATAAGTAATGACCTAGCAATCAATTAAAGTTGTATGATAAACAATTTTGCTAAACCATTTTGCGTATGGACATGGGCAACTGAATGTTCAATGAAAATCCTGATAGACATACAATAATTATTGTGATCTAAATTAACTAATTTTGTCAAGACAGATTGTTTTGATTTAGTAATCGGGGGATTGAACTCCTAATTTTATAATTTAAGCAAGTAGTCTAGCAAAAACTGCATTTCTAATAGAAATTAAGCAGACATGTATCCATCTAGTAGAAGAATCAACTAACACCATAAAATAACGAAATGGTCCACATATTGGGTGAATCGGCCCACATATATCTCCACGAATTTTTTACAAGAACCTTCGTAGTAGAAGGTCTAGTGACTAACTTGTCTTGTGAACAAACAGCACAAGGATAATCATTAGGTAAAAGAATATTCTAGATCTTTAGAGGATGTTCGTGTGAGTTAATAATTATTCAGCGCATTATTCACTACAAGAATTTTATGCTCCGCCTACAAAATTTGAGGAGACAAATTTAAATTTCTAGACGGAATTTACTTTTCTCCACGAAAACGATGGTTTGTAGACTTATGTTTTGATCCAAAATTTCTAAGAATTGGAGGACTTGTGCCCACGAATATGTGCATTTTTTCTCGACAAAAAATTGTTGGGTAAGATGTATCTTTGCCGACAAAAAAATTAATTCGTTTGTAGGCTAATAATCGGTAGAATTTTTTTCACTTTTTGTTGTTTTTAGTTCCTACAAATGAATATTTGAAAGGAAAATTTTAAAAAATATATAATTTACCTTTAATGTCAAATTCCCTCTCAAAATATTTCATGCTAAAAAATTCCCGACCTCCATTATCGTTTTCAGTCCCGATTTTAGACATAAATAAGTGAGTGGACTCGAACCTAAAATCTAAAGCACTCTCTATCTTAGGGATGACAAAAAAAACCCAACCCGCCCCGCCCCGCCCGCCACGCCCGCCCCCGCCACGCCACGCCAGAGCCGCCCATACACCCCATGAAGCAATATGAGCGGGTTTGGGGCAGATTTTTCCTGCCGGGCGAACCGGGCGGGTCATGGGCAACCCCCCCGCCTTACCCGACCCACCCCTAAAAAAAAAATTTTTTTTTTTTTTTTGAAAATCATAAAATATAAGTAGAAATTATGATTTTCACTAAAAATGACTAAAGAAGAATCAAACCCGAGCTAAAAACTTATAAACTACTAACTTTAATCACTACACCACAATCCAAATCTTATAAATTTTTTTTTTTTTTTTGTTTACAAATATTTAAAAATTGTATATATATATTTTAATTATTTTTCGCTTTAACAAAAAAAAAAATTAACTGGACAATGGTTGGCGGGTCCAACGGCCACACATCAAGAATTCATGGGCGGGCACCTCAACCCATAAAAATAAAATTTTGAAGCCAACCCATTTGCACCAGCCCATTAATTTAAGAGTAATGCTCTTGGAGAACAAGTTGATCCATTACCACTCTCTTCCAGTTTGTCTTCTCCTCTTCCTCTCCCCAATTCGTGAATCAGAGCAGCCGGCAACCGCAGCAAGGCCCTTTCTCTCTCGCTCAGTCTCTTTTCGTCGGAATCCAGACCGTCTTTGGTGATCATTGGTCAGAACTCACGACCTAGACTCATCTCATTCTCTAATCTCCTTCTCGCCAATCGCCAGGTACATTCAAACCAAACCTAATTTGAGTGACGTAATTGAACTTGATGTAATAACTGGTGATAATTTGACAATTGAAAACACTGATTGACAGTATCCGAAGAATTCTGATGATTCAAGGTTTATCCAGTTCTTCCTCAAAGGCTACCATTTTCGTAAATTTGAGTGCCTCTCCAAAGGAATCTAAATAAAGATGGCAGGAAACTAAGGAAACCTTAATGCAAATAGCTTTACCATTAAATAGAAGATATTTTGTGGAGGGGCAGTGTGTATGTGCATTTGAAATGGTGGGTTTCAATTCAGCATGTCATATAAACCACAATCTGATAATGACCTGGATGTTGAGGGATATATACAGAAGGAAGTTGAAAATCAGTTACATGTCATATAGTTTGATATCAGTTCTCATATTCAGAAGATATACAAACACAAAATTCTTACAAGATGGAGATTAACAATATTCAAACACAAAATTCTTACAAGATGCAGATTAACATGTTATGTGATGATTAAGGTGTGGAGACTACAGACATCCTGGACTCGACAACAAATGATGTTGCAACATGCCACTATAGTTTATACGAGAATCTAAAATTTTTTTGTAACATTTTTATTTAGATTTTATTTCTTCTATACAACAACAAATTAAATAGACAAACATCTATATTACTTATATATTTTTGTTTTACTAAAGATAGTTAATTTGAGAATATAAATTCTTTGTTGTTTCAACTTTCAAGCGTACAACAAGCCTGAAGTCTGAAATATTACAGTCAACATTAAGCAGCATTTGAATTTTTTTTTTCTGATTGTATAATAAGACTACTATTACATAATTACTTTAAAATTTAACTGCCATTAATTTTTGAACACTTTGATAACAATGAAAAATCAGTTTGCTAGTAGAAATGTTTGTTAGTAATTTGTGAGGAGTTATACATGGTAATAATCAAATGTATTTGATTTTGTTCAAATGAAACAAATATTCTGTGTCTTTAGAAGCTGTTCCATACAGCCTGCTTTAGTGAAGGCTTCTATTGGTTCAGATAAGATTGCAGTGATTTAAATATAACCTGGATTGAATGATTTGTAAAGATGGAAAATCTTAAGTTGATTTCAATGGCTTAATTATTTCACTGTTGCTTATTTAGGAAAAGAAGATGTAGAAAAGTTGAGTCTGATCAAAGTGGCAGCAATATTTGAAGATGCTTGAAGAGCTAGATATCAGTCACAATCAGTTAAAAAAATTGCCTAATTCCTTCAAATTCTTATGGAGGTTAAGAATTTTTCGTGCTGATCAAACTCCATTGGAAGTGCCATCAATGCAAAAAACAAAATCAGGTGCACAGATATATTGTTTAAGTTGGATATTTTATGCTCAAATTAGCAGCACATTCAGTAAAACCTAAGGTGCTTAATTTCTTGTTTTCTGGCTGTTGTACAGTGCATGGCTGATCTCATTAGTGATAAGGATGTGAAAAGTCTCCGTATACAGAAGAAAAGAGGTTTTCTTAGATCTGCCACTGCTCTGTTTTGGCATTGGAAGGTGATTATAGTCCATAAATTTTATGAAGAAATAATGGTGTTAAGTGTCTTCTTTCATGCATATGTGTATATAATTTGCTCTCAAAATGTTCGCTATATCTATTTGTTTTGTACTTTGTTGTACATAAGAGTAGTGAATTTAAGGTATACCTTCCCCTTTTGTTGGCTGATGAGAAGTGGGACACTGTGAGAAGATAATTTGTTACTAAAATAATCATGACTTGTGCCTTGTAAAAATACATTTTCAAATTGCTAAATTATGTTATTTCTTATTCTTCTAATATTAATATTGAATTTGCAAAACAGCAGATCTAATTATGTTTCTTGGCAAGGAAGAGGAAATGACCGACGATGTCAATGAAGTGATAAAAAATAAATACTAATTTCTCTTGACGATGTTTAGATTCATTTAATCAAGGCGGTTCTCCTTTGCAAATTTTTGCATTAAAGTTGATCTTAAATTAGTAAGCTATGTACTTGCAAACTTTGTTTTTGTGGGCTATTTAATATATTTTTGTGGTGGTTTTAATTTCTTGTAGGATGAGATGTATCTTGCATAGAGTGTAAATGAGCAACAACTTCTCGAAGATATTCCTTTGGAGAAGATCCTTGTTGACGATCCAGATGCAGGACTTCAAATCATGATGTCCGTTCTTGGTGTGAAGCTCGGACGTCAAATTCGTGGGTTGGGAGATGGTCGTCTTTGAGAAATTAGTACTTCTTCCAATGTGCGCCATATGGAGAAGGAGCTGAAAGAAGAACGTGCTGTTCGAAAGGAGGCTCATGCAGTTCGAATTGAAATAGAGCAAATAATGAAAAACAAATTGAAGGTTGTTGGGCAATAATTCAATTCTACACTGCAGCCATGTCATCATTCTATGCAACAATTTTGTAGACAAGTTCCTAGTTTCGCCTACCGCCATTTACACCTGTCAATAGAGGATGTCAATAGACGATGATGCTAATAAGGAAGATGATGCTATTGGGGACGAAGAGAACGGCTTTGATGAGGAGAATAACATTGGTGAGAATGAATATCATATCTAAAAAATTGTATTCGTCTCTAAAGGATTTGTAGGGAAAGACTTTAGCCCACAAATTTTCATAATTTGTTGTCTTATACCTTTTCCCACGATACTTGCCGTACAAATGTCCCTACAAAAAAATTTCGCCACGAAAGATTTCTCCCCACAAAAAAGAACTTTTTCCTACAAATTTATTTAGTATGCGGAATATAAAATTCTTGTAGTGATTATTGCTCATGTGTGTCCAAGTCGATCATGCCAAATATTACTTTTATATATTTTTTGTGGAGTTTATAGAATTATGAATTTTCCAAATCATTGCAAGTTAGACATGTGAAATTTTCTGACATTAAAATATTGGTTGATTGTGCAATCCTATGTTGGGAAAGGTGGTGCAATTTAATTTCCCAAAAAAGAAGCAATTTAACCCTCTGTTGGTTTGTAAATTCTATTAATTACTATAATAGGTACTCAGTTATGGTCTTGTTGCTGATTGTAACGGCAGTTGCTAATTATTGAATGATTTAAGCTTCATACTGAAAGATGAATAATGCGCCAACCTCTTTTTATATAAAACATGATTTTCCGATATTGTTTGGATCAATTTCTATGAAAGTGTCTTAATATCCTTGTATGCATCAGGATTTCTGCGTAACTCTGTTATTGGCTTCAATATTGGTGTTATATAACACCAATTGTGTTTTTTGCTGATGACTAGACCCTGGTATCATTTTCTGACCAGGTTTTACGGTTGTAGTCTTGACTTATGCTCATGATTTGTGCATGTGCCGGATGGGGTTGATCTACTCAAGAGCATCACTGTTTCATGCCAGCATGGAAAAGTTGATGAATTGTGTGCCATATGTCTACATCAGGCTATGGTTTAGAATCTCTTCTCACATAAAAACCAATGTATACAATATTAGGTCCAATCTCTGTGCGCCTGACTGCTTGTTTTCAAGTATTTGTCATTCAACTTGTGTGCCTGACTGCATGTTTTATCGGCCCTGCACTCGACCTGTCTTCATTGGGATGAGAAATTGTTGTATTTCACTAAGAGTAGGGATGTTTTCGATTACCGTCGATTCCTGTAGTTGAAAGCTTCTTTTGTTTTAGCAGTGCTTATATAGGTCATCCCGTTAGTGTTAATCTTGCAGGTGATCTTCAAGTAATGTGAAATTTAGTTGATCACGTGTCGATTTTTGTTGATATTACTTAATCAATGATATGTCTTAGGTACACTGCGCCTCCAATTTGAGATCCTGAATATGCCTCTGTCGGTGACTTTATGCATTGAACTGGTTTTGCGATTATGAGACCTAAAATAGGGTTTTGGATGCCAAAGATGTATTTGCGTGTAGCGGTTTATCCTTGTCTATGACTTACTAGTTTCAAGTATTGATCAATTAACTTGAGGTGATTATTGTTTTTATCCTTGTCTATGACTTAGGCGAGGATGTTCCTAGGGTATCAATGCTTAGGTAAGTGATACATGGTCAATTTATGTCCTCCATGTTAAGAGATAAATCTTACATCGGTTATATACCGAAATATCAACCAGTATTTAAAGGTCCAAGCTTAGGCCTTTAAATACTGGTTAATATTTCAGTATATAACCGATGTGGGATTTATCCTACCCCACATGAACTTCCAACTATATTGTTCAGTACTACTATTAGTTGTTAATTTTTCAGTTGCAACCCCACGCTATTATCTTGTTATAGAACATCAGTTATGATTTGTGCAATATATGAGTGGATGTGGAATTGCATGCTATTGGGGTTCTATCTTCTATTTTTCAATTTACAATTTTGTTCGTGTCAAGTTTATTTTTGGTTTTAGGTTTTGATATTTTTGAATTAGATTTCCCAGATTTGGTCAATATGAATATGAGTTTAACTCTCTTGTTTTCTATAGAGAAAAAAAACGATAGTTGCCTGTATTTAGATAGCATTTAATTGGTTATGTAGTGTAGCCTAATATGTTTCTAATGAGTTCCTCTTAGTTGAGTTTCGTCTCATTTATTAGTATATAATTTTGTGTTAGCTCAATCATATGACATAGTTATGCGTTTTGATACTATTCTATTTGGATATGTTTTTTCCTATTGTTAATTTCGTACAACAATGGTTTGATCTTTTAATTTTGATTTTGATTTTTTAAAGTTATCTCCGTCTTAGTACTCCTGTCCAATAGCAGAAGTCATTCGTAGTCAAATCAACATTTTCAGAGCATTATTAGTTGAACATTAAAATTAGTAGTTTCTTAGACCTAGATCGTATAACTTATTATAAAGTTTCTAATTCTTTTTATTGTTTATGTGGACATTCAAGTATATAATGAAACAAATTAATGCTTTGAAAATATTTCTGGACGAGCTTGGATGGGATAGAGAGACTAAATACAAACCAAATATTATATCTGAATTGTGAAAGGGTTGATTGATCATTTAATCATTTCTCAGACCTCCTTTGTTGTTTTGTAATGAAAGAGGAAGTTTAGTTCCATATCATGTGTCATTGTTAGATCATCTCCAGTGCAATCGTAAATTTAACTACAAAATGTATTACATTATTTTAAATTATTTACATGACAAGGAGAAAATTTGAATATGTCTAGTATACCATCCATATTTAGACGGTGTGTTAGAAATCGTCTATTTATAATTTGTTTCAATCGAAATATGTGGTAATTATCATTTATTTAAAATTTTATAATTTGTCTACCATCATTTCTTGCATACTTAGACCACAATTTTTTTAAATCTAGAACTGTATTGAATATGCTATTCTCCCCGTTTCTATTTTACTTGTTCGTTTGTTTCGAGAAATCTATCGATCAATTTCGATTCTTTCTTTTTATCTTTATTCTTAATTTATTTCATCTATTCCATGACTAGAACAATGAAAGATAAAAGTTACACCACGATTTTGAATAGAAGAGAGATTTTAAAAAATGCAGATCTATTCACCATGCACATATACAATAATTGACGTAGTGCTTTCCAACTTCAATGGCTTAAAGGGTCCCTTGGTTCAATAATTGCATTTGGGATTTTCAAACCTCTTTCCTTGAAGGTTCTGCTTAGAGTCTATCTGTCTATGGTACAATAATTCACGTAGTGCTTTCCTCTTTCTATGTGGCTTCCAATAGGTTCTACTTTTAATCTCCTTCCTCGAAGGTTCTTCGTCAACGTTAAAGTCGTACTAAAAGAGTGTATATATGCTTTACAAACCCACAGCTTTCTCTCACTTAATTGTTATAAAATTTGTAGGATATTCTGATCTTGTGCTCCTGCCGCTGTTAGTTTTGGGATTTTCACTATTCGATTCAAGGTAAATATTTATATATTAAGAGTAAAGTGAGGTTGGCTTACTGCAGGAGGGGTAGTAGAACTATGGTGCTAGTATTTATCTTAGTATTTCCTAAACTTATGTTAGCCATTTGTATTTCCTAAACTTATGTAATTAGCCATTTGTATTTCTAGATCCTGTAATATTTTTCTATATCTTTCTGCATCTTTTCGTGAAATTTCAAAGAATTTTTCTTCAAGCTCTTGTTTGGTTTCATTCATGAAATTATATGCTTTACAACCCACAACTTTCTCTCACTTAATTGTTATAAAATTTGTAGGATATTCTGATCTTGTGCTCCTGCCGCTGTTAGTTTTGGGATTTTCACGATTCGATTCAAGGTAAATATTTATATATTAAGGGTAAAGTGAGGTTGGCTTAATGTAGGAGGGGTAGTAGATTTATGGTACTAGTATTTATCTTAGTATTTTCTAAACTTATGTTAGCCATTTGTATTTCCTAAACTTATGTAATTAGCCATTTGTATTTCTAGATCCTGTAATATTTTTCTATATCTTTCTGTATCTTTTCGTGAAATTTCAAAAAAAATTTCTTCAAGCTCTTGTTTGGTTTCATTCATGAAATTATATGTTTTACAACCCACAGCTTTCTCTCACTTAATTGTTATAAAATTTGTAGGATATTCGATCTTGTGCTCCTCGCCATTTGTTAGTTTTGGGATTTTCACTATTCGATTCAAGGTAAATATTTATATATTAAGGGTAAAGTGAGGTTGGCTTAATGTAGGAGGGATAGTAGATTTATGGTACTAGTATTTATCTTAGTATTTTCTAAACTTATGTTAGCCATTTGTATTTCCTAAACTTGTGTAATTAGCCATTTGTATTTCTAGATCCTGTAATATTTTTCTATATCTTTCTGCATCTTTTCGTGAAATTTCAAAAAAAAATTCTTCAAGCTCTTGTTTGGTTTCATTCATGAAATTATATGCTTTACAACCCACAGCTTTCTCTCACTTAATTGTTATAAAATTTGTAGGATATTCTGATCTTGTGCTCCTGCCGCTGTTTGTTTTGAGATTTTCACGATTCGATTCAAGGTAAATATTTATGTGTCTAGGAAATTCACTTTACTTTGTACTTTTTGAAACCCTTAACCATTAATTGAAATTTCATTCTAATTTCTATTTTGAAACCCTCAAATTCTTTATTTTTCTTTTCCTCTCTCCTCCAACCATTATTGCCAGAAGTGAGGTAAGTTTATTCTTTTGTTTTTTGTACCATAATTTCGGGTATACTTTTTTTTTTTAATATTTAATGGATTTTATTATTTTTTCCAAAGTCTTTCAAAGTCTTTGGGCTGAATGATGTAGAAATTGTGATATTTTTATTTATACCTTGTGATTTGTAATATCTTTTATTTATAAAAATCATTGAAGTTTTTATATATTAAGGGTAAAGTGAGGTTGGCTTATTGTAGGAGGGGTAGTAGAACTACTAACTCTCGTGGTATTAGTATTCATCTTAGCATTTTCTAAACTTATGTTAGCCATTTGTATTTCTAAATCCACTAACATTTTTCTATATCTTTCTGTATGTTCTCATGAAGTTTCAAAGAATTTTTCTTCAAGCTCTTGTTTGGTTTCATTCATGAAATTATATACCCGATTCTAGAGTTTGTGGTTCTTCTTTAGTGTAAAACTTTATTGTTTTCTGTTATAGTCATTGATATTTTAATGTTTCATTAATTTTAAAAAATTTCTGAAATATTTTTAATTGTGTATTCATATTTGGATTTAAATTATATGGTTCAAGTAGTTGGTAGAATTTATTATTTTGTTCAAGAAATTTTTCTATTATGGTTTCTTGTTCTATTTATTAGTCAAATTTGTTTTACTTTATTCATCATAACAATATTTTCTTTTATTAGTATCTTGTCTTCTTTCTCAAATTAAAATCCTAATCTATTCCCAATTTCAATAATTATTTCTTTATAATCTTTTAATTCATTTTCTATATTTATTATTCTTTTTTCTAAAGTTAAAGGTTTTCTTAATATTTCTACTCTTCTTTTTTAATTCTTCTAATTCTTGCTCAGTTTTTACTATTTTTATTTGGTCATTTAACATTTTATATTTCTCAGAAATTTTATTTCTAAGATTTTGTAATTTTTGTTTATTAGTGTTATTTAATATTTCAATTTGTTGAATTTCTTTTAGAGTTTCTTGATCTACTTTTCTAATAGTCTTTTCTCCAATTAATCCAAATTTATGTATCAAAAAAGTTTTTATCCAATTAATTTGTTCAAATATAATAATTTTTGATATTTTGTTATAATTATCTGACATAATTATAATTCTAATGTGGCTCTGATACCAATTCGGGCGAGGAGCCTTAAAATTGTAAAATTAGAGGAATAATATAACAAATATTGAAGATTTAATACATTAAGGGTATTTTAGGTATTATTTGGTCAAAGGCTATTTTTAAGATTTAGCAAAACTTGAAGGTTATAATCAATATATACCATTGACATTTTGAATATCTCTAATTTTGTATGATTTTAAAAAGTGTGAATTGAATATCGCATTACTTTTAAAGACTTTTTAAAAATTTATATTGAATACTCCAAAATTTAATTTTGATAGAGTTTAAAAAGTTTGTATTAAATACACCTAAACTTTAAAACTCTAGAAAAGTCATTAAAAATCTTAATTAAATACACTCTAGTCATGTTTTGAGTGTTTGATTTGAATAAATTATATAATCAAGTAGTTTTTAGATTTTAATAATATATAATGGTGAATTTTTACTGTATATAAACAATATTGCATGATATTTTCAGGAAGTCAAATGGATAAGCTACTAGAAATTGTTACAAAAGCTGCCACACTGTTATGCTCAGACTTTGAGGAAAATACACAAACCCTTCAAAGAAAAATAGAATTGCTGGAAAGTCGAAAAGTTGATGTGCAAGCAGATTTACAAAATTTCCTTGATGAAGAACTCTATAGAGGAAATTTCAATTGGCATGTCACCCAATTGTCCTCGACTTTCAACATTGATTTTGAGTGAAAATCCTCTGAAGTCGATTCCAGATTGTTTCTTTACGCAAATGCGTGGCTTACGCACTCTCAATTTAAGTGAAACTTCTATTCAGTACTTGCCACATTCCATTTCAGACTTGGAGAATCTTAGAACATTATTGCTCACACGTTGTTTGAATCTTAAATCCGTGCCAACTTTGGAAAAGCTCAGGCTACTGACACGGCTGGACCTCTCATATACTAAAATTGAGGAGTTACCCGAAGGTGTGGAAAGCTTGACCAACCTCAAAGTCCTAGATTTGGTTCGCACATCCTTAAGCATGATCCCGACAGGTATCTTGCATAGTCTCTCTCTTCTTGAAAGAACTCGGATCGCCAATTCATATAGGAGTACCAATAGAAGATGTTTTGGCATTGAAACAGTTGGAATATTTTTGTGGCAGTGTTAATAGCATAAGTGATCTCAATCGACTTATCACGTTTCTACAAAGTATGATGCCACCCAGTTTCTACTCTATTTTTCTAATCTCGAAATTTGATGAACAAATTATTTGGGAAGCATCACGTAGAAAATTGGCAAGTTTCGGGAAGGAGAGTCTCATGGATTCCTCTTTAGGCGAGGGGAAGATTTTGCTTCCACGAGATATTGAAACACTAATCTTTCGTAGAAGCGGATTGAGACGTAGTTCCTTGGCAGATGGTTTCCAAATGTTGAATAATGCTAGATACGTAAAGAAGTGCACTGTATACCGTGAGGATGAAATAGAATGCATTATAAGGTTATCGTCTACGGAAGAACAACAGTCTCGTGGGGTCCCATTCCAAAGCCTTGAAGAGTTATTACTTTATGAGTTGCCAAATTTCATTGGTCTCTTCATGTGGGAAGGAAAAGCAGCAGTTGCACCTCTTTTACCTGGAATTTTTACCCAGCTCACAGAATTAAGGATTTTCGGATGTAATAAAATGAAGAAGCTTATCCCTTGGAGTTTGTTACAGACCCTCCCCAACCTCCAAAAGTTGGACGTAACGTTGTGTGAAGAAATAGAAGAGATAATAGGTGACGAAGATGATGATGGAAGTCCGGTTATAAACAGTAGTGTTGAAGTTACCATGCCAAGGTTAAAGAAATTAACGCTTGGGCATCTACCAAAATTAAAGAGCATCTGCAAGGGAATGATGATTTGTGATTCCATTGAGAATATTATTATAATAACGTCGTGTACAAACTTAAAGAAAGTGGCTCCTCTCGATGGACAACGATCTCCTCCTCCATCTCTTAAAAAGATTGGAGTACATGCAGACGAGAAAGAATGGTGGGAATCATTGGAGTGGGAGCATCCCAATGCCCACAATTTCCTTCAACCCTTTGTCAAATTCTCCTAGATCTACTACTGAGGGAGACACATAGGTGAGACAAACATTTTAAATAAATTTTTATTTTTATTTTATCTCTACAACATTAAAAAAATAACTTTCACAAACTTGATGTTCAAATACTATTATTTAATTGAGTTATTCGTTTATTAACTACAAATATTAGAGTTTCAACTGTATTCTTTATATTTTAATTTATTGTTTTATTATCGTTCAAAAATAAAAAATACATAATGTGTAAATTAATTTTTATTAGTATTTTTATGTTAAATAAAAATATATGATAAAATTGGTTCAATGTCATAAAATTATATACGTCATTTTGTTTTTGGCGCAAAATGATCCCTAACCTTTGCCCTTAGTGTGGAATTGGTCCCTAACGTTTATTTTTTGGCAAAAAAGTCCCTAACCTATGTGTTTTGGTGCGAAATTGATCCTTATGACAAATATGCCCTTAGTTTTAATTAGAATAAATTGTATGTAGATTCCTAATCATTACAAAATGTGCAAATAGGTCCAATACTTTTATTTTTTATAAAAAATTAAAGAAAACTAATGAGTTTTTTTTTGGAACACTTTAGTAATAAACATGCCAAATAAAATTATTATTTTTATTATTAAGTAATTATATTATTGAAAGAGGGAGAAATCATTTTTCTCCTTCTTTACTTATAAAATTTTTTCTCCCTCTTTACTTTAAAAATTAAGTTAAATAAATAACAAAATGACGTATATAATTTTATGACATTGAACTAATCTTATTATATTTTTATTTAACATAAAGATACTAATAAAAATTAATTTACACATTATGTGTTTTATTTTTGAACGAAAATAAAACGATAAATTAAAATATGAAGAATATAGTTGGATCTCTAATATTTATAGTTAATAAACATATAACTCAATTAAATAAAAGTATTTGAATATCAAGTTTGTGACAAAGTTATTTTTTTTATACAACAATAAAATAAAAGTTTAAATTTTAAATAATATAATTACTTGATAATAAAAATAATAATTTTATTTGACATATTTATTACTAAAGTGTTAATTCCAAAATAAAAAAATCATTAATTTTCTTTAATTTTTTATAAAAAATAAAAGTGTTGGACTTATTTGCACATTTTGTAATGATTAGGAATTCACATACAATTTCTTCTAATTAAAACTAAGGACATATTTGTCTTTTTCATCTCATAAGGACCAATTTTGCACCAAAACACATAGGTTAGGGACTTGTTTGTCAAAAAATAAACGTTATGGACCAATTCCATACTAAGGACAAAGGTTAAGGACCATTTGTGCCAAAATCCCTTTATTTAGTTTAATTTTTATTCAAGTTTTTCATGTCACATAGTAATTACATATACTTCAAGTACAATAATTTTACATTTTTTTCTTATGAAAATTTTAATGGACACAACTATAGTGATATATTTAATATGCTAAATTAAATATTATTTAATAAATGTACCAAACTCATTTGCACATTTCGTAAAGATTAGAAGTTTAATTGCAATTTTCTCTAATTAAATTTAAGCGAAACTAAGGGCATATTTGTCTTTTTCATCGAATAAAGACTAATTGCTCACCAAAACACGAGTTAGGGACTTCTGTACAAAAAAAAAAAACACACGTTATGAACTATTTATGCACTAATGGTAAAGGTAGGGGACAATTTGCGTCAATTTTCCTTGCTTAAATTATAATTTCAGTTAAACACATTTTTTAGGTAAAGTCCACTAACAGTCACTGAAGTTATTTTAAAATTTCGAAAGGGTCACTAAAATTCAAAAGTTGCAGCGCTGGTCACAAAAGTATATAATTCTTTTGCAAATGTACCCTGTTAAGTTTCCAACTTGAATTGATGACATAGCACAAAATAGACATTTATTTATTGTATGACATTCTCTGTACTTTATATAATATCCACTTTAGTTCTTATATTTTCAATGGCTTTTTTGCACAAATGGTCCTTATTTTTTACACTTATTGCGTGTTGAGGACTTATCTTTTCATTTTTAGTAGTGTAGCCCTTATTTCAAACTTTGTTGGCAACAATGGTCCTTTCTGTCCAATTTCGTCAAATTAACCGTTAGTTCTGGCTTTTTTGCACAAATGGTCCCCGCGTACATTCTACTCTCTTTATTTTATAAGGGTATTTTTGATATTCTACTGTTCATAAATAAAAATTTACAACAGAGATCCTAAAACTTGAAGAAAATATAATTTAAAAAAATACCCTTCTTCTCCACCCCACCCCACGCCTAAATCCGCCTACCACTATGTCCACCCCTCCAACCCACTACCACATTGACATCAACCCTTTCACATTGTTCCAACCACTAGCCTTCAAGATTCATACGCTATTTTAACGCTCAATTCGGACTTCCATATTTGGATTCAACACGCTAATTAAGACTCCATTTCATGATACAATAAACGAATACCGGATCATATATATATATATATATATATATATATATATATATATATATATACACACACCTAATGAATCAGCCACCAAAAACAAGTAATTGGGACCCTAATAAACCAACAAAATGGTTAAGAAAAAGGATTTATCATCTTCTTCACAAACTGGTAATGGAAAATCTGGATCCGGAATTTCATCGAACAACAAAACATGCAATTTTGACACGCCCGAATAAACCATACAAACTGATTAATTTGGTTCTCAACAAAGGGTCGTCAGATTGACCATCAATAATTAAAAGGGCGTGAGTTTTCTGGAGAGAAGAGAGGGCCTTGCAAAGATTTAAAATAGGGGAAAACGGGTTTGATGAAATGGAGTGGATTGAAGCAAAGTGTTGATTCAATATGATTGGAATCTGGTACTGAAGTTAAGGTTCTGGATTCAAATATGGTTCTTGAGATGGAGAAACGAGAAATCTTTTTGTACAGTAAGGAGATGAGCTTCATTAGTTTGAAATACTTGGGAGGGTATCCTCAACTTAAATTTGAATGAATTTGAAAAATTCACATAAATTTAGGTGTCCTCAACTCAAATTTTAATAGAATTCATTGAAATTTAGGTGTCCCCAACTCGGATTTAAATAGATTCTTTAGAAATCTAGGTGTCCTCAATAACTAGTGAATTTCTAAAGATTTCATTAATGAATGGATTTTGACAGATTTCAATAGATTTGGAACTATAATTATAACTACTAAAAATTCTAACAATTCTTGTTCCAAACCTCAAAATTTCAATTGATTCTCTCTCTCTCTCTCTCTCTCTCTCTCTCTCTCTCTCTCTCTCTAACATCTCACTTTTCACATATGATTTTACTGAAACTATTTTGTATCAATTGACTTTTTTTTTCTTTTCTCTCACAAACTTCTCACATTTCACATAAAATTTTACTGAAACTCTTTTATACCAATTTGTAATTATTCACGTCTTTATTCCGTTTTTCTCAAAACGATGCCCATATTTCCAACTTCATGAATTTTTTGTTTAAAATGATAAAGTTAGGAATTTTTTTTAACGTACAATAATGTTATGAATTTTATTTTTTAATCACAATGTTATTTTTTTTAGTGATCTAGTCAGACATTATACTATTTTCTTAGCTTTTTAAAAAAAAAAAATAATAATCCGTTTATGCACAATTAGTGGTTATGGTTAAAAAAAATCACAAATACGAACTCTATTAACCTCTATAATTTAGAATTCTTTAAAAAGTAAAACGTTTCGATACTCATTTTTAATATTTAAAATGTAAATTATATGTATCAATATATTATGAATTAGTTGTCTTTTTTTTTTTTTTGCTATTAGTCTATTTTTAAAAAATAAAAAATAAATTGTACTTTTATGGTGAGTTTACTTGTCAACATTAATTTTAGAGCAAGTTTATCGTCAAGACATAATTTGGTTTAAAAAAAAAAAAAGACTTGAAACGTTATGATGAAATTTTAAATTTTTTTCAAAATTTACAGTTGACACAATTAAAGAGGTGAAAATATAATTTTTAATAAAAAGACCACAAATTCAATGAAATCCATGAGAATCTATTAAAATCTATGATATAGAAATCTATTAAAATCTTATCAAATATGTCAAATTCTATTAAATTCCATGAAATTTATAAAAATTTATAAATATTAAGAAATCTATTAAAATCTGAATTGAGGACACCCCCCTTAATTTGGGTTTTTGTAGATGCATTAACGTTTTTTTTAAAAGGGAAATTGGCCAAAAACGTTCCTAATGTATGGACCCGGTGCGTAAATCATCCTTACCTTTTAAATTTGAGAAATTACATCCCTTACCTATCCATGTAGTGCCCAAATCATCCTTTTGAACGGAATTCATCCAATATTCCGTTAAATCTTTGGGATTTTGGCACAAATGGTCTCTAACTTTTGTCCTTATGGTGGAATTGGTCCCTAACGTTTATGTTTTGGCAAAAAAGTCCCTAACCTATGTGTTTTGGTGTGAAATTGATCCTTATGGAAGAAAAAGACAAATATACCCTTAGTTTAATTAGAAAAAATTGTATGTGGATTCCTAATCATTACAAAATGTGCAAATAAGTCCAATACTTTTATTTTTTATAAAAAAAATTAAAAAAACTAATGAGTATTTTTTTTGAATTAACACTTTTGTAATAAACATGTCAAATAAATTTATTATTTTTATTATTAAGTAATAAAGAGAAATCATTGTGAGAAATCATTTTTCTCCCTCTTTACTTATAAATTTTTTTGTCCCTCTTTACTTTAAAAATTAAGTTAAATAAATAACAAAATGACGTATATAATTTTATGACATTGAACTAATCTTATTACATTTTTATTTAACATAAAATACTAATAAAAATTAATTTACACATTATGTGTTTTATTTTTGAATGAAAATAAAACGATAAATTAAAATATAAAGAATATAGTTGGATTTCTAATATTTGTAGTTAATAAACATATAACTCAATTAAATAAAAGTATTTGAACATCAAGTTTGTGACAAAGTTATTTTTTTTAATATAACAATAAAATAAAAGTTTTAATTTTAAATAATATATTTATTACTTCATAATAAAAATAATAATTTTATTTGACATTTTTATTACTAAAGTGTTAAATAAAAAAATTTCATTAGTTTTCTTTAATTTTTTTATAAAAAATAAAAGTATTGGACTTATTTGCACATTTTGTAATGATTAGGAATCTACATACAATTTTTTTAATTAAAACTAAGGGTATATTTGTCTTTTTCATTCCATAAGGACCAATTTCGTAATAAAACACATAGGTTAGGGACTTGTTTGCCAAAACATAAACGTTAGGAACCAATTCCACACTAAGAACAAAGGTTAGGGACCATTTGCGCCAAAATCCCAAAGGTTTAACGGAATATTGGATGGATTCCGTTCAAAAGGATGATTTGGGCACTACATGGATAGGTAAGGGATGCAATTGTCAAAATTTGAAAGGTAAGGATGATTTGTGCACCAGATTCATACGTTAGGAATGTTTTTGACCAATTTTCCAATTTTAAATGGGGTGGGGTGGGGTGGGGTGGGGACGAAGAGTATTTTTTAATTATTATTTTTCTTTTTTTTTTCCTCTTAAATTTAGGACATTTGCTGTAAATTTTTATTTATGAATAGTAGAATGTCAAAAATGCCCTTATGAAATAAAGAGAATAGAATGCGCGTGGGGACCATTTGTGCAAAAAAAGTCAGAAATAACGGTTAATTTGACGGAATTGGACAGAAAGGACAATTGTTGCCAACAAAGTTTGAAATAGGGGATACACTGCAAAAATAAAAAGATAGGTCATCAACCCTTAGTAAGTACAAAAGATAAGGACCATTTGTGCAGAAAAGCCTATTTTCAATTGTATTTCAGTTAAGTCCTCCAAAAATTATATTTTAGGTCCTTAATCGTTTTACATCTTTACACTTTGGTCCTCAAATATTTAATTATCTTTCAGTTAAGTTATCCAAAATTGCATCTTAAGTCTTCGACTTTTTACATCTTTAAACTTTGGTCCTCTAAATTCTTGATTTTAGTAGCAAAAATAAGTGCAATTTTAATGGTCAAAATAAGTGCATTTTCAGTTAAATTCATGACTTATTTTGACCACTAGAATCTGAGTGTAAAGTTAATGATTTAATTAAAAGTGCACTTATTTTGACCACTAAAATAAAGGATTTGGAGACCAAAGTTTAAAGATGTAAAAATTTGAAAGACCTAAGATGCAATTTTGGAGGACCTAACGAAAAGATAATTGAAAATTTGGAGACCAAAGTGTAAAGATGTAAAACGATTAATGATATAAGATGTAATTTTTAGAGGACTTAACTGAAAGATAATTTAAAATATAAGGACTGAAAGTAGCACAAATAGAGAGAATTGTTGGAATCATTGGAGTGGGAGCATCTCAATGCCAACAATTTCCTTCAACCCTTTGTCAAGTTTGTTGCCTTCTGGTCGTTCAGTAGTGCACTTTGTATTGATTTTTAATCAAAGTTCCCATTCATTCACAAATGACAAGTGTCTTTTTACATGTCACTAATTCTAATAGCTTTTTTCTTTTTATGTTCTAATATTAAATCCAAGAAATGTATTTTAAAATATCGAGCAATAAAATATAAGCCACTCATGTATCCAAGAACAATCTAGACATTTTTGAAAAAGAGAGTATTATTCATGGTATAGAGTTATTAGATAACACAAAAAGAATAATTGAAAAATTAAATTAATTCAAACTTCTAGTTTTATAATTAATCTTATAAAATAATCTATCAATTTATTATTTATATTTATACAAACCGAGTAGTGATGATAAGAAATAAATCATTGATAATAAGTCATTGTACTTGATAAAGTAATCATAGATTCTTTTCAGATTTTAAAAGGCACGCATAGTTAATATGGTTGGTTGGGGTTCAACTTTCAAGTAAGAAAGATACTAATAAAGTAGTAGTTTGATCAATATCGTGCCGCACTTTTTAGTCATTTATTTCCCATCCAAATTAATGCAACTGGGACTGCTTTGTTACCTATTTTTAAGTTGTCTGTATCGCAAATCTTAGATATACTAACACTTTTTTTTAATAAGATGTACTCTTCAGTAATTAACAATATGTCTTGTCTACCAAACATGGTACAATGATAATAGATAGAAGGTGTGTTGTTCCTTTGGTGAACAATAACTTTGTGTTGACTTTATGTTCATCAGATGAAATCATTGGGATTTCATAGTCTATAATAACTTTGTGATACTAATTTCGAATCTAATATTCGAGTTTTATCTACTACGGAAGACGCTCAACGGGTGAGTAGTATTTAGAGCACGTGAACATCCGAATTCGTTAGTGGGTGAAAAATATCTTGTGTTTTGTTGTTATCTTTTTCGTGCATATTTTGTTAAGATTCTTGGGATATTATATGTGATCTTGGCTCATCATGAAATTTTCCAATTGATTAAATTTTTCGTGCATATGTGCTTCTCCTCAACCAACAGCTTTGTGCCATTAATTCAGCTTTATTATACTCTTCTTTTACTTTATTGAGATTGTAAGCAGGCTAAGCTTTTAAACATAATTGCTCCAAGATTCAATCGATTCAAGGTAAATTCTCCATTGATCTCCTCTTTTTATTCGAGTTCAATGATTAGTAATATACATGAACAATTTTTTTGAGTAAAAAATCTAAAAATACAGAGAAATTCTTTATTTTAAACCTATAAATTAGTAATATTCTCTTTTTTTAATGGTTCTGCCAGAGTTCAAATTTATTCAAAAGGAATTAATGTTTTGAAAAATTTCTTGATTGAGTTTATTTTGCCAAATTTAGTGTCTTGTGGTATAATTTGTCAGGGTAATAACAAAAGTGTTACATTGGTATGGTATTTCCAGAAATTCACATCGATCAATTGTTAAGCACTATCAGAGGCTTCGATGAAAATACACAAACTCTTATAAGAAACATCGAATTGCTGAAAAGTTGAGAAGCAGATGTGCATGCAGAATTACAAAATGCAGCATATCTTTCTGGAAAAAAATGCAAGAGAGAGGTTGAAGATTGGTTGATTAATGTCGAAAAAAAATAAGAGAATTCGAAAGCTTAGAACAAGAAGTATAAAGCAACATACACGCTTATTCACAACAAAACTTGGCAGAACGAGTTGAAAGAATGACCAAGGAAGTGGCAGAGCTTGTTGAGGATAATGATAGTATTGGCCAGATATTGTTAACAGGCCCATAATTTCTACAAAATTTCAGTGACATTTGGGCATCATTAATGGATGACAACGTCTTAAGCATTGGCATTTATGGAATGGGGGGTGTAGGCGCAAAACGATTCTGGCAAAGTGTGCCCATGATAAGGTCTTAAATGAATCCAAATACATGCCTCATGTTTTTTGGGTACTATCTCCCAAGAGTTCACCATTTACAAATTGCAGAATTATATTTCCCAAGCTTTGAAAATAGGTATTGCAAAAGAGAGCGACGAGAAGAAAAGGGCAGCCGAACTATTCCAGGCACTAAAGAATAAGGAGAAATTTGTACTTATACTAGATGATGTCTTGAAACAGATTGACACAGAGAATATAGGTATTCGTCTAGGGATGGATGGATGCAAGTTGGTAATAACAAGTCGATCACTAGAAGTTTGTCACCGGATGGGGTTCCAGAAGATTATAAAAGTGAACACATTTTCTGAGAAAGAGTCTTGGGAATTATTTTAAAAGAAACTTGACCATGTTGAACTTTCTCCAGAAGTAGAAGAGATTTGCAAGAAAATGACCAAAAGATGCAGTGGCTTGCCACTTGCATTAGTCACATTGGCTGGAAGCATGAGGGGGATGGCTGACATTCATGAATGGAGAGATGCATCAGAAGAACCAGATGAATCATGTATGGGGCAAGCTGACATGGAAAATGGTGTTTTGCCGATACTCGTGTATGCTTTTAACAGATTGAAGGATCCAAAGCTAAAAAGTTGTTTCTTGTATTGCTCCTTGTATCCTGAAGACTATGATATTCCAAGAGATGAATTGATTGCAAATTTCATTTCAGAAGAGTTGATGGATACAAGATCAAGTAGGCGAGCAGAGTTTGACCAAGGTCATGCAATACTAAATAAACTAGAGAAAGCCTTTAGTAGAAATCTGGACTGATAGAGAGGTTGTGAGGATGCATGATTTGATCAGAGATATGGCACTAACGATAACTAAACATAACCCTAGGTACATGGTAAAAGCTGGACTAGAGTTAACGGAAATACCGAAGATACAAAACTGGACAAAAGATTTGGATAAGGTTTCCTTGATGGATAACTCTATTCATGACATTTCACCTGACACGTCACCAAAGTGTTCTAGACTTTCATCGTTGATTTTGAGTAAAAATTATCTTCTCAAGTTTATTCCAGAATGTTTCTTTGAGCAGTTGCGTGGTCTCTATGTTCTCAATTTAAGTGAGACTTCAATTGAGCAGTTGCCAAATTCCATATCACACTTGGAGAAACTTAATGCATTATTGCTCGAAGGCTGTGGAAATCTTGTATACGTGCCACCATTGGAAAAGCTCAGGTTACTGAGACAGCTGGACATAACAGGTACTTGCATTGAGGAAGTGCCAAAAGGTATGGAAATCTAGACCAACCTCAAAATCCTATACTTGGATTGTTGCAATTTAAAGAATATGTCGACTGGGATTTTTCATAGACTCACACATCTTCAGGAGCTCACATTGCCATGTCATGTAGTACACCCAACAGATGTTGAAGGATTGAAACAGTTGGAACTATTTGATGGAAGATTGAATAGTGTATCCGATCTTAACCAATTAATCAAGTCTCAACAAAGTGAAGGGCGACTTAGATCCTATCACATTATTTTAAACGAGCCTGGAGAAGTTTTTGGATATGATGAATATTATCCACCTTGTAAAGTTGTACATTTAGGAGATGACAGTCTCGCGGATTCCTCACTAGGCGTAGATGAGAATTTACTGCCACAAGATATTGAGGAACTACTCTTTGAAGGATCTGGCTTGAGTTGTTGCTTATTAGATTATTTCCCAATGTTGAATAATGCTAAAGACTTAAAGAAATGTGACATAGTAGTCGAGGATAAAATAGAGTGCATTATGAGGTTATCGTCAGAGGGAGAACAACATTCTTGTGGGGTCCCATTCCAAAGCCTTGAAGAATTACCCCTTTATGGTTTGCCAAATTTTATTGGTCTCCTCTAGTGGGAAGGAGGAGAAGCGGTTTCACCTCTTCCACATGGCGCTTTTTCCCGACTTAAAATGTTGCACATTTATGATTGTGGTAAAATGAAGATGCTTCTCCTTGGAGTTTGGTACAAAACCTCCTTAATCTCCAAAAGTTGGATGTTTCTAATTGTGATGAAATGGAAGAGATAATAAGAGACGATGGCGGATATCCTCTCGCAAATAGTAGCGATAATGTCACCCTACCAAAGTCAAAAGTTTCAAAATCTCTCGATGATTTGTGATTCTATCGCGTCTATTTCAATCTATCAAAATTAAAGAGCATCAAATAGTAGCGATAATGTCACCCTACCAAAGTCATGTTTTCTCTCTGAATCTATCAAAATTAAAGAGCATTCAATATTTTGAAATGTCTATTTCAATATTGAAATAAAGAAAAGAAGTTCCCATTGCATCCGGATGGACAACCATCTGCTCCCAGTTTCTCAAAGATACAAGGATAGGGAGAGAAGAGAAACAATGGTGGAAATCATTGGAGTGGGACCATCCGAACACCCATAATGTCCTTCAACCCCTCATTAAGGCTATATTGGTGATATCGCTAAGAGAAGAAGCTATTTATCACAAGTAAGTATTTTATTTTTAACATGATTTAGATCATGATCAATCCTAACTGTGAAATGTGAAGGAAATAAATCATGGTGACAAAATAACAATCTCAGTTTTCTTATGAATCTTGTCATGTTTTTACATGGATGTGTACCTAATTATCTGGTTGAAACAAGACCAATACTAAAGCTGCAGTTTGATCTCAACATTGTTCATTGCTTTTCAGGCATTTTATCCCAACACAAATGTAATTCAGGGTGCTTTGTTACAGTTTTTTAATGTTTGTATATCTTATCTTGTACAGTATTATCACTTGATTATTGGACGGTATTTGCAAATTTTTCTAATAGCTTCTTAATCAGCATAGTTGTTAATTTTCAATAAATATATCCAATTAAATTCAATTTTTTTGATTTTCTTTGAATTTAGCAATTATCATTTCAAACAGTTATTAAAGATTCATGTGCAACTCGATGACAATAACACTACAACCAAAATGAAATATATATATATATATATATATATTGTGGAGCTGATTTTGTTTTTTATCGACCAAAATAATTCCACCAAAAAATTGATTTTTTTTTTAAAATACTACCAAATGCATTTGTACCAAACACTTGAATAAAAATTTCATATCATTTTAGAGATCTATTATCAATTACAAATCTTAAACATATTAAATAATACAAAAATTCTCTATAAACAAAATAAAAAATGTTATCAATGTATTCTGATAAGTGTAATTTATACACTTATATTAATTCCTTAATGAAAAGTTTTTGTATAATTCTAAGTATTTCAGAATCGATATCTATTGAGTTTTTGTTCATTTTTTTGATTGTAGGACAAATCTCCGAACTCAAGTCACATTGATGAAATCGGCGAGTAAATGAGAAGAAATTGAGTTTTTGAAGTGAATATCAAGAGCCAAACATTAGAGGATGGGAAAGAAGATAAAATCAATAGATTTAAGGTGACAATGAAGAGTTGAAGTGAAGGATCAAACACCCGAAAGCCGAAGAAGCGAATTGAAAAACTACAACCAAAATATATGGAGAAATTAGAGCACAACCTTTGGTACAAATATCTCCATAAGACAAATGATATACCGTTGGAAAGATAATTGAATTACAGTTCCAAAACTTTTTACGGATTGCAATTTTGAACTTCCTACAAGAAGTTATGGCCGTTTAAAAATCAGTCACCGGTAGAGCACTCCTGCTTCGCCGAAAGGGAAGTCACCCAAAACCACCATTACTCGTCTTTGAGCGGCCGTGGCACCAACTCGGGTGGACAAGTCTGCTAACATATCATATATTAGGTTAAAATCAATTTTTGGAAGATTTTTGGAGACTTTGGGCATGAAATTCAACCATAAGGACCCATATTAATTTGAGAACTCTTATAACTAAGGAGGAGTCGAATTTTGGAGAGAACAAGAAGACAAAACACAAGATCTTTACAAGAATTTCTTCATCTGGGCAAAATTATTGGGATTTCAAGCAAGAGAAATTTGAGATTCTTGGGCAATCCATTGAAGAGATTCAAGAGGGCCAATTTAATCTTCAAAGTTCTTGCAATTAAATATTCCGGGTGATGAATTCTCCATTTATTATGTATTTCTGTAAATCAAACATGATGGGCTAAACTATTTATGCTAAGGATGATGATGTAAACCATATGTTGAAGTTTTAATTCAAGAATTCCTGTTTTTAATCTTGATTTGTATTTTTTTGATTTATGCCATGGTTTTAATATCCATTTAAATGATTGATAACCGTTTGAACTTGTTTGTGATTTATTTTCGCTTCCAAAGGGTTCAAAATAGATTAGCTCATTATGGTTTTAAACATTAAGTCCTATAGAGATTAGGAATAATTTCCTATGCATTGGTGCAATCAAATTTGATAATCTTGATATTGAAAGTATTTTCATATATTAGGATTCAAAATAGGAATATTTTGGAACTTTTATAAAAATAGGTTTAATTCTACTCGAAATAGATTATTAGATAACTTAGGATTATCGATTATCAATTTGAACATAAATTGGATTAGAACGTAGGATTTCGAGGATTAAAATAGATACTAATGGTGGAATCAGATTCCTAGCATAACTCATTTACTTGATTTTTCTCCAAAAATGATATTTGCACTTAGTTAAATCATAGTTATAGTTTAGAAAATTTCATACTTTCTTCATCCAAACATTTATTGTGTGTATTCGATTTAAGCTGGAATTAGTCGAAATTAAGCTAAAGTCTAAATTCTCGTAGGAACGATACTCTTTTACTCACTTTTACTATTATTTGTCAACGAACCTGTACGCTTGTAGGATTTCAACGAACAAGTTTTTTAACCTCCTCTATATACAGATAACAAATATACTAATGAATTGCGTTTCTCTAACCCAATCAACTCTTCCGCGCACTTCGCTCTATTTGATTTGTAATTTTTTTAAATATTTTAAGATAATTAAATATTATAGGAACAAGTTTATTCTTTTACAAGAGCTAGAAGTGATAAATTTATAATGAGGCTGTAGAATGACAAAAAATATGTCTTTCGACAGCTTGAGCGTCGAATGCCTTTCGATTTGCTTTTTTTTTTCCACGTTCTTCTTCTTCAAAGTAGACATTAATTCATGAATACAATTTCTTCCAGCAATTATATTCAACATATTTTCAAATCTAAAAATAACTCAAACTAATCTACCACGGAATCTATTGAAATTTTGTTCTTATTGGGTTGAGTTGGAATTGTAGATCTGATTTTGAATTAGCTTTGCCTACATTTGAATGAGATATATAGAGATTTTATATAATTCGTTGAGGGTATTTTTTTTCCAAAATAGCCATTTTTGAAGTTGTTATGGTTGTCCATCCAGCTGCAATTTGTTGAGAATTAAATATCGTGTTGATTGAGAAGCAACTAAAAGCATGTGCAAAACGATCAAGTGATCAACTGATATTTAATCGATTTCTAAACAATTTAGACATGTTTAATACAATGTTTGGTACACATGCTATAGAAGATTTATTGTTTATTACTGAAGAGAACACCTTATTAAAAAAGCCAAACAACCTTCAAAGCAGTTCCCAATTGCATTTGGATGGGTATAAAATGACTAAAAAGTGCTGCACAATAATGATCAAAATGACTAATTTTTCAACATTGGTATCTAGGGGTGGCAAAAAAGCTCGTCGGCTCGGCTCATAAAAGCTCAGCCCAGCTCGGACTCGGGCTTGTCGAGAGACGAGCACGAGCTAGGACCGAGCTAAAAAAATAAAAGAGGGCCGAGCTAGCTCGGCTCGGCCAAAAAACGAGACGGCTTGTTGGGCTCGTGGACACGAGCCCAAAAGCACGAGCCAGCTCGGTTCGTGGCTCGTGCATTAAGTGACCGTTGGATGATCATTCAACGGTCACACCATTTTTTTTTTTTTTTTAATTTCATTATTTTTCTATAAATACTTTTATTCTAAGGATGAGGATTTTCAATATTTAATTTTCAACATAAAAGATACTCGATATTGTATTTCTTTCTCATTTTAAAATTTAAAAAAAAAAAAAAAAAAAATTTGAGGGAGAGCCGAGCTCGGTGGCAGCTCGGCTCGGCTTGCTCGCCCACGAGATCGTGGGCCGAACCGATCAAGTATTTTGGAGATGAGCCGAGCTCGGGCTCAGCTCGTCTCCAAACGAGCCGAGCTCGGGCTCAGCTCGTCCCCAAACGAGCCGAGCTCGGCTTTTATAGCCGGCTCGGCCCATTGCCTAATGACTTGTGCGGTATATGAGTGGATGCGGAATTGCATACTATTGGGGTTTTATCTTCTATTTTTCAATTTACAATTTTGTTCGTGTCAAAATTGGTTATTTATACAGTTTAAATCTCCTGTTTCCGATAGAGAAAAAAAACCTAGATGTCTATATTTATACAGCATTTATTTGGTTATGTAGTGTAGGCTAATATGTTTCTAATGTGGAAGGAGAAAATTTGGTGTTTTGAGATTAATTTGGCTTGTGATCAAGTTGACGAGTTCTTTAAATTGTTACCATTGGCATGTAATGAATTTGGGTATAGCTTTTGTGGGAGTAGTTAAGTGGAATGTGGATTCTGTTGTCAATTTAAAGAGTAGCAATTTGTATTATGCGCCACAGCATAAGATTGATTCTCGGGTTTTTCAATCCTCAACATTTTAAGGAAATGAGATGTGTAAAAATGATTGAGGAACTGTCTGATAATCAACTTCATACTAGTGGTAATTGGTCTGATTTTTATAATAAGCTTCAAGCTGGCCGTCGGTTTAGACTATCATTCAGTGGAACACGTGCTAGCAAATAAATTTATCTTGTTAAATATGTTCGAATTGTCAATCGCTTGAAGGTTCAATCACATGAAGAATAGTACCCATTGTTGTGTTTGATACTCAGGTACATGTCTAGATTTTAGTTATTTGTCATTAGACTCGTGATAAAGTAATGTCAACTAGTTCCTCTTATTTGAGTTTCGTCTCGATTATTAGTATATGATTCTCTGATAGTTCAATAATATGACATAGTTATGCACTTTGATACTATATTATTTGGATCTGCTAATTTTTTATTGTTGATTTAGTACGGTAGTGGCTCAATCTTTTAATTTTGATTTTTCTTTTTTAAAGTTGTCTCCATTCTAGTAATCCCATCCAATGGAAGAAGTCATTCATAATCAAATCGACAATTTCAAAGCATTATTAGTTGAGCATTAAAATTAGTAGTTTCTTATATCTAGATTGTATAACCCATCATAAAGTTTATAATTCTTTTTATTGTTTAGGTGGACGTTCAAGTATATTGAGACAAATTAATGCTTTGAAAATGTTGCTGGACGAGCTTGGTTGGGACAAAGAGACTACTAGTATACAAACCAAAGATTATATCTGAATTCAGAAAAGGGTTGATTGATCATTTAATCATTTCTCAGACCTCCTTTGTTGTTTTGTAATGAAAGAGGAAGTTTAATTCCATATCATTTGTCATTGTTAGATCATCTCTAATGCAACTGTGGATTGTACTAAAAAATGTATTACATCATTTTAAATTATTTACATGATAAGTAGTTGCACTATCAACTAAAAGGTGTATTGGCAATTCATTATGAATCTATAAACATAACCAAATAGATATTTAAAAAAGTGAGTTTAAAAAAAAAAGTTAAACATAAAGAAACATTTCAATCAACTAAGAACTAGTTTAACAAAGCAAATTAAAATTTCGAACTTTAAAGGAAAATAAAAGCATATTTCAAACTAAAATTTTAAATCAAAATAAATACTAATACATCGAAAGTCAACTAGTCTATATCTTCCATCACACCTCACTCGATCAAATGATTGATATTTCCAATTTGATCAGCAAAACAATCAGAGACGACTATATGAGTTTCATTAATTGGACCATCAAAGTCAGCAAAATTTGTCTCCACTTTTTCTTTTCCATTGATTGATCTTTGGTAG
The DNA here is from genome assembly GCA_023638005.1 of Forsythia suspensa. NCBI lineage: Eukaryota > Viridiplantae > Streptophyta > Magnoliopsida > Lamiales > Oleaceae > Forsythia > Forsythia suspensa. The sequence goes on along the minus strand of CM042672.1, from coordinate 47,237,373 downwards.
AGATCCACAAGATTTTTTTCGTACGACATGTACGTGACCAATGTCCTTTCATTCCACTTCTAAATCAATTTTCTTCATGCTCCTTTTTGGGCGAGTTGTTTTCATTTGTTTTGTGCTTTTTAAAGATGTTACCTTGTGGTTGATAGTGTCCATTATGTTGTCCTCGCCTACGTCTACGTCCACATCCGAGTCCGCGTCCATGGCTTGATGTTGCATTTGCTTCCGGCAATACCTTACCATTTTCTTTAGGCGATTATGTGGAACCAGTTGGACGTAGCCCATAATTTTTCATCAACAATTCGTTATTTTGTTCAGCAACTAGCAGGCATGATATGAGTTATGAGTATTTTTTAAAATCACGCTCACGATATTGCTGTTGAAGGATCACATAGGAGACATGAAAGGTGGAGAATGTATTTTCTAACATATCTTCATGAGTAATTTTTTCTTTTACACAGAGTTAATTTTGAAGTTATTCTGAATAGTTGAGAATTGTACTCACTAACTGTTTTAAAGTCCTGCAGGCGAAGGTGCATCTATTCATACTGAGCTTTGGGGAGGACTATAGTCCTCTAGTGGTCAAATCTTTCAGTCAAGTTTCCCAAAGTATATGTGCATCTTTTACGATGAGATACTCAATTTTCAAATTATCGTATAGATGGTGACGGAGTAAAATGAGTGCTTTTGCACGATCGGATGCTATATTGAAGATCCATGACAAGTAGTTTTTTTCCAAATAGATCAAGTGCAACAAACTCAAGTTTTGTGATATTTGCCATTTGAGTAACTACACAGTCAACAATAAAATATAATTAATTTTCTATTAAACATTGTATAATTATATAATTTGCATTAATCAATGCCAACATGACGTGATTTGTATACTTTCTTTCATGAAAAAGCATTAGTTCATTAATTAATCATTTATACCACAATTTAATTATGTGATATGATATTTTTCGAGATACGTGCTAATTCGAGAGCACAATAAGATATTTTTTGAAAATTTTGATATATTTAGACTACTGATACTTCAGGAGCAATAGTTTAATATTCTTCTAGAATATTTAAATTGTAATGTCATGTTGTTTAGAAGCAACTAATATTCTATCAAAATATTATAATATTGTGCTTCTTGAGGGACAACAACAAATCATTATTCTAAAGTAAAGATTTGCTATTCAAAAGCAATATTATAATATTCTTATAAAATTTGTTTTTCATGAACAATAGTTTAATAATAAAGTTACGTTATACAAGAGCAATTAATATTATCCTGAATTATTAATATAATATAAATTTGTGCTTCTTCAGGAGCAACATCAAAGCATTAATATATGCAATATTGTCTTTCATCACGAGCAATAATGCAATATTCTCCTAGAATATTGATTGAATATGAGGTCGTTGTTCTTCAAGAGCAACGACACAATACAAAATAATTAACGATTAAATAAAAAAATTCTCTAAATAAATTGATCAATTATTATATAAAAATTAAATAATTTAGTATAAAAAAGTTAAACAGTACAAATCAAAATACAAAACACATGAGTCAAAATATTTCATTCGAGCAATACATTGCAGGCCAATTATTTCGTGGATATTGAATAAAACTGTTCTAAAATTGATTTCACCCCACAATAATTACATGTTAACATACATTAAAATAATGTATGAAAGTAACATAAATCCAATTTGGAAAAACTCTACAAAAAAACTAAAAATTATCTTGATCCAACTTCTTTCATTATTGTATAATATTATATGGTTTGAATGGGGCACAATAATTAATGATTTTGTATAATTTTTTTTATTTACAATTTTTCACATTAACGTGCAATATTTAAATAATAAATAATTATTCTTAAATGATCTGGCCGAGGGATTGAACCGAATAATTAAATAGGGTAAATAGCATTAGGAGTTCCGAACCTTTGAACGTTGTGAACCAGAATTCTAAGAATCCCAGTATAATGGGCTAGAAAGACTGGAAATTTCAGAAGTTTTGAACCAGAATTCTAAGATTGAATCCCAGACACCTAAGGACTGTAAATTGGACTGTGGAATATTGGTTAATGAGCTAATGGAGCACAAAGAGGTGGTTGGAGCTGAGAACATTGAAAATAAATTAGCTTCATGATTTTTGCTTTTGTATTGTAGAACTGAAAACAGCTCTTACATAGTGTGGTTTGTAGATTGAAAATGAATCTTTATCCTCTCTAGAATTGAAAAACATGGAGGCTTCAAGCTCGGCATTTTCATCACGTTCTTCATCTTCCGGAAGGAACAATTCAAAGAAATGAAAAGTTCTTAAAGGATCTTTTGCACATAAGTAAAATAGAAGGGGTGGACAGTTTTGCCCTCCAGAAATTCATCATGTGTGTCGCGCATGATGAATTAACAGAGATTTTGACATTATCCGTCCAAAAAGGACCCTTGGTGCATATGTTTGAAAGGTTTGAGACTCCGACTGCTAGTAAACAAAGGTTCATGACTTTATCGTTATAACGTTCAAAGGTTCGGAACCCCTAGTGCCATTTACCCAATTAAATATATATGAATTACCTTAACAAAGTTGAGATTTCTTTTCTTTTGAGATATAGAATCATAGTCATTATTTCGTTAGAAAAGAACAAGACGTATCATATATAAACTTATTTGATTTGTTCTACGATCTAGAAAAGAAATTTAGAGGTGCTGATAACGTGTTATAAAATTAAAAAAATATAAGAGATGCGAAGTGAATTGTGTAATTTTATTATAACTATGGACTCATATTTATAAGGTTTCAAAGAGAATTACAAACTGATTTAGATACAAACAAATAATGCTTATCTAAGTATCATGATAAGACTAAGTAGTCATCAATAATTATTCTATAATTTTACAACAGTTAGAAGGGCGTAAAAGACTTATTTACCTTCCATATATTTAAATAATATAGAAAAACAATAAATACAAATGTGCGATAAAATATTTATTTCACATTTCAAAACACGTTATACGAATATTTGAATAAAATAATTGTCCCCTCAATAATTAGAGATCAAATTCGCTGATTGGAAGATTGACAATAAGAATATGGGGTAATTAGCACATTTCGTCCCTATTCTTTGAGTCTATTGTGCAAATCGTCCATATCATTTGAATTTTGGCATTTGAGTCCTTAAATCACTCATTCTTTGCGCAAAAGGTCCGTACTGTCTAATTCTGTCAATTGCTGTCGTTAAATCAGCGTGGCATGTGCAATGTCTCATTCTATAAAGGGCATTTTAAATCAGTCAGCCGCTCCTCATCCAGCTTCATAATCGACTCCACTAGTGGTGTACTCGAGAGGTTAAGACTTTGCTTGACTTTCTTCATGGGTTTAGTGGGTTCTCCATGGTTTCTTAATTTTTTGCTAACGATTTCTTGATTCACCGGACCTAGTCTCCGAAGCCCCCGGCATCTTTATCTTGCTTTAAATCACCCAAAACCACAGAATTGTATTTCCAAACAAAATCAAAGTAAAATGCTTCAAGAAAATCAAAATTTTAAAGATGTCAAGTAAGAGGGCCTCTAAAAGAAGAAGAAAAAAAATTGATAATCGATTTATGTGAAATCCTCCAAAACACTTCACCCCTGAACAAGTTCCACAACACAAAACACAAAACAAAAAAAAAAATAGCACAGTCCATTTCAGATCAACTCTCAAAACCCACAAAATTGCACAAAAACCCATAAAACGAAAAACAAAATTCTCCTACAAATTATGTATGCAAAGGAAAACAAAACCCCATGAGGATATAAGGGAGAAAGGGTACTTTTTAAGCATGAAATGCATCGAAACAATTGGAAATAAAAGGTGAAGACTCTGTTGGAGTGCACCGCATAGGTGAAGAATCTGCTGGAGTGCACCTTTTCAAAGACGTGCGCTTTATTATTTGGTGACTTGACAAAATACCACGAGACATTGCACATGACGCTACCGATTTAATAAAGACAGTTGATGTAATTAGACAGTAAGGACCTTTTGCATAAAGAATTGGTGATTTAATAACCCGAATGCTAAAATTCAAACGATAAGAACGATTTGAACAATAGACTTAAAGGATATGAACGAAATGTGCTAATTAACCTAAGAATCTGAGACTGGCAAAAATAAAAACGTGTAGTATAATTAAAAGTGCTAACCATACATACATACACATATATTATATGTATATAAAAACCAGTTTCCACGTTATATACGCCACCGACCCTCTCTCTCTCTCTCTCACATAAGCTTTCGGCCGAATTATTAAAGAACACCCAAACGGCAGCGACATCGAGAAACAGAGAAGAAATGAAGGGGCAGTGTCAGACGAAGGAAGATTGACCCTTGAAGAATTGAAGGAAAAAATGGCAAATTTTGCAAAGGAAAGAGACTGGAATTAGTTCCATAGCCCCAGAAATCTGCTTTTGGCACTGGTTTGTTGATAAATTCTCCACATTAATTTCTGTGTCTCTTTCATTCACAATAATGAAGTATATATATTACAAAAATATTGCCCAGAATTCTTGCTCTCCAAGACTTGGTTCATCTCCTAAAGATCCTCTTAATCACCAATATACATTTACCTAAAATACAAAGACTATATTAAGAAAACATATTAATCAAAAGATATGTACAATAAACTCTCCTATTATAGTCAAATAAATATTAATATTGTAATACCCCCTTCAAGTTGGGCGTTGTAATACCCCCTCTCAAGTTGGAGCGTGTAGATCTCGAATGCCCAACTTGTGAAGGAGAAACTCAAATTTCGCTTTCCCCATCGCTTTTGTAAATATGTCTGCCAATTGAATACTGGTGGATACATAAGATGGACAAATCATCCCTTCAGTCACCGTATCTCGAACAAAATGATAGTCAGCCTCTATATGCTTTGTTCTTTCGTGAAAAACTGGATTTTGAGCAATGTACAACGCCGACTGACTATCACAATACAACTTTATACCCTTCGGATATCGCACACCCAAGTCACCCAAAAGTTGTTTAAGCCACTTTAACTCACACACTGTTGCCGCCATTGATCGATACTCAGCCTCCGCAGACGATCTAGACACTGTTTGTTGCTTCTTGGTCTTCCACGACACAGGAGAACAACCAAGTAACACGAACCATCCTGTCAAGGAACGCCGAGTAAGTGGACAACTAGCCCAATCTGAGTCACACCACCCTTCTAGACTTAGGTCACTCTCAACACAAAGTAAAATCCCTTGCCCCGGACTCTTCTTCAAATATCTCACGACCCTGAGAGCCGCCTCCCAATGATCCACGAGGTTGGTGCATAAATTGGGACAAAATATGAACCGAATATGCAAGTTCAAGTCTCGTCACAGACAAGTAAATCAATCTCCCTACAAGTCGCCTATACGTCGCCGGATCCACAAGAAATTCGCCCTTTGCAAGGGCCAAATTGTGATTTTGTTCTATAGGAAATGTCGCAGGCTTTGCTCCCGAAAGAAACCCGCTTTAAAAATTATCTCGAGTGTGTATTTTCTTTGGCAAAGAAAGATTCATTCGGATTACTGCTACCTCTAGCCCTAAGAAATATTTCAAAACTCCCAGATCCTTCATACGAAAGCACCTACCATGGTAATCTTTAAAAGTTGTCAATGCAACCTTATCATTCCCTGCAATAATTAAGTCATCAACATAAACTAACACGTTGATCTGAGTTCTTCCCCTGCACAACCCAAACAACGAGTAATCTGAATAGGATTGCACAAATTCATAATTCTTCAACGCTTGTGACAGTTTTGCAAACCAACATCGGAGAGCTTGTTTCAGACCATACAACGATTTTTTCAACCTGCAAACTATGTTAGGATTTGTATTCTTGAAACCTGGAGGAACCTTCATATAAACCTCCTCACTTAAGTCACCGTGTAGGAAAGCATTATGCACATCCATTTGATGTACATCCCAATTTTTAACAGCAACAATCACAAGAAAAATACGAACCGTCACCATTTTTGCCACAGGAGCAAATGTCTCGTTTAGTCAATTCCTTCCACCTGATGATTGCCATAGATCACAAGTCTTGCTTTGAGCAGCTCTATGCTGCCATCGAACTTATACTTAATTTTATTTATCTACTGGCTCCCTAGCGCTTTCTTTCTGGGTGGAAGAGTCTCCATTACCCAAGTCTCATTGTCTTCAAGGGCTCGTATCTCCTTACCCATCGCATCTCGCCATTTCGGGTCTTTCATTGCTTCTTTAAAATGCTTTGGCTCATGTCCCACTGTTATTGCTGCAAGAAAATTCCTATGTCTCACAGAAAAACGTTCACAATTCACAAAATGTGTTATAGGATAGGGCGTACCTGAGGAAGATGAAGGAGCTGATAAATTCTCAGATGGACTTATTTTCCATATAGTGTGAGTAACAAAATCACGATACCGTGTTGAGGGAGTTTTGGTTCGTTTTCCTCGCCCTAGCTCACCGTCAACTTGCACACCTTGCTCTCCCACCGTATACTCCAGCCTCTCATCACGCACGTCCTCATACACGGGCTGCACCGCAGCACCCGACTCCTCCTCGAGAGTGGACGCGACCTCCAACCCCCCTCCCCCCTCAATGCACATATCACACTCATCGGCACTCTCATCCTCGCTCCATGCCCCATCCTCATTGTTTGCCGGCACAGGAGTCACCACATTTCGCGGTTGGTTTGTCGCAAAAGGGAATTCTTTCTCAAAGAACTTCACATCCCTCGATACAAAGTACTCATGTGTTTCTAAATCATACAATTTCCAACCTTTCTTCCCAAAAGGATAGCCAACAAAGATACATTTACGGCTCCTACTCGGAAATTTATCACCCTTGTGTCGTTGATTATGAGCATAGTAAAGGCAACCAAATACACGAATAACATCATAAGAAGGCACTTTCCCAAACAACATTTCATATGGCGATTTAGTCTTAAGTAGAGTATAAGGTGTTCTATTAATCAAGTGACAAGCTGCCAACACACATTCTCCCCAAAATTTGATTGGTAAGTTCCCTTGAAATCTTAATGCTCTAGCCACATTTAAAATATGTTGGTGTTTTCTCTCAATCCTCCCATTTTGTTGTGGAGTCCCAACACAAAAAGTCTCAAAAATAATTCCATGATTTTGAAAATAATCATGCAAACAATTAAACTCGGTCCCATTGTCACTTCTCACACATTTTATTACTTGTTTAAATTGTCGTTCAACCATAGCAACAAAATTAAGAAACATAGATTCAACTTCCATTTTATTGCACAATAAATATACCCAGACTCCTCTTGAAAAATCATCCACTATTGTCAAAAAATAGGTAGCCCCACAAGAAGATCGAGCCTTGTAAGGCCCCCACAAATCCAAATGAACAAGTTCAAAAATCCTACCAGCTTTATTCGTACTAATGGGAAAACTAGATCGAGGTTGCTTTGCACGCGGACACACATCACAAGCTTTATTATATTTTCTACAAGAGTGACTCACAGCCGGTATCATCTTCAATATTTTCTCCGACGGATGCCCCATTCGTTGATACCATAACTCGAACGACGAGTCACCATCCACTGTCAAGACCTTTACTTGAGGAACACCACGGAAAAAATAAAGTCCATCCAATCTTTCACCCGCTCCAATCACCTTCCTTGTCGGTCGGTCCTGTATAACACAAATATTATTAGTGAATTGGACAACGCAATTTGATTCATCGATTAATTGAGTCACAAAAATTAAATTGCATGTTAATTGTAGGACATAAAGCACATTATCAAGCTTCAATCCTCCTGACAACACGACACTCCCCTCATGGTTCGCTTTTTGCCGTGTTTCCATCCGGCAATCCCACCGGGCAGTGTTTCACCTTTCTCACATTTTTCAAAATAGATAAGTCACACGTCACATAGTTCGACGCTCATGTATCGATAATCCAACTAAAATTACTGTTCTTACCATGCAGGCGATCTTTTGTTTTGGCCAAGTTCAAAAAATCAAGAAGTTGCTGTAGTTACGTTGCTAAAACTCCCGCAAGTCCCGCTGCTTTGGTCGCACCCGCCAGCCCCTGCGAGCTTCCTGCCTGCTACCCAGACGAAGTCCCATCCCCGCCAATTTTATTTGCACGGAAAGGCGGTGCACTGCACCTCGGCCTCGGCGTAACCTCCTGCACGCCCACCTCCTTATCCTGTCCATCCTCCACCACGACCCGATCTCTTTCCTCCGCGAGATCGGTCCCCCCACCATTCGGGGAACCCGTGTAATTGAAAGCAAGAGGATTCATCGTGGCCTTCTCTATTACAATGATTGCAAAACTTGTCAGTATTATCCACAAAACGAGACTTACCACGCATATTAGGCTGAATTGCGAAGGCCATGATACTATCTCGTTCGTCCTTGGATGAGGACGACTCTCCTCCACGCAGTCTTTCCGCTTGAATCACTTGTTGATATGCTCTAAGCGTCGGCAATGGCTCTTGTCCAAGCAGATTAGTACGAATGGAAGCATATGCTCCACTGAGGCCGATAAGAAAGTGATGTAGACAGTCCTCTTCTCTCAATTTTTCTACCTGCGTGACTATGCTACACGTGCAACCTCCACACTTACAAACCGGCACCTTCACATATGTGGTCAGTTCGTCCCAGATTTTTGACAAACGACCAAAATAAATAGCCACAGTCTCGGTTTTTCCTTGCTTGCACTCCCCCAAGGACGTTTTTAACTGACATATACGAGTGCCCCTTACCACACAAAACCTGTTTTTGAGATTGTTCCACAGGAGTTGTGCATCATCATATTCCCCAAGTGTCGACCAAACAGACGGCTCAATGGTGTTGGTCAGCCAAGACACGAACATCGAATGCACAGCTATCCAATCCTCAAGTTTCTCCTCTGTTGTTGGCTTCGGAACTGCCCATTCCACAAAGCCAAATTTCCTCTTCGCCTTTAGCGAGGTTCGAATTGCCCTCGCCCATTCATCGTAGTTCTCACCACGTAATTAGGGGTGGGTGGTCGGGTCGGGTCGGTTTTCGACCCAACCCGACCCAAACCGAAAAAATCGGTTTGGCAAAAGCCAAACCGAAACCAAACCAAAAATTTTTCCCGAATCAATTCGAACCGACTCGGGTCGGTTCGGTTTTCGATTTTGGGGCCAAGTATGGCCTAAAAAACAAAAACAATTTTTTTTTTTTTTTTTTTTTTAAACCGAGTCGGTTTCGGGTTGGGTTTTCCCAACCCGAAACCACCAAAATCGACCCAAACCGACCCGAGTCGGTTCGGCCCGGGTCGGTTTGGCGGTTTGGCGGTTATTTTGCCCAGCCCTACACGTAATTGAAACGGGGTAATGATGTTGCCTGGACCGTCACTCGATCCAAGATGATACGTCATATCTCCTTTCTTTTCTCCCTCTCCGCTAGCCATGATCTCTCGTAGAGGCTACAGTAATGTATAAAGAAAAATTTGTGTTTGCCCTAGGATCTCCCTACGATGGCTCTGGTACCATGATAAATTCTCCACACTAATTTCTGTGTCTCTTTCATTCACAATAATGAAGTATATATATTACAAAAATATTGCCTAGAATTCTTGCTCTCCAAGACTTGGTTGATCTCCTAAAGATCCTCTTAATCACCAATATACATTTACCTAAAATACAAAGACTATATTAAGAAAACATATTAATCAAAAGATATGCACAATAAACTCTCCTATTATAGTCAAATAAATATTAATATTGTAATATTTGTACTATTTTGTTTTCACGTATAGATATATAACTGTGTATCTATCTAAATGGTTTTTTTTTTTTCCGGGCATTAATATTATTTTACTATCTCATGATGTCATTCAGGTTGGCTGTGTGTGTGTGTGTGTGTGTGTTTTTTTTTCATACCTTGTTTGTAGTATTGAATAAAGTGAAGTGAGTGAGTGAATTCTTTGAACTTCATAGCCAAAGTATGACCCCAAAAGGTTAAAACTTGCAGAAACACAAAGTGATTATTAATTATTATACCCTTCTCTCTTGTTAGCATACAGTTTGTGAGTTTTTGCCTTTTGATTTTCAAGCTATCTTCATCTTTGATCACTTACCCACCACTCATATGGCTGGGCAACTGTTTATCCTTTAATCCTGCACGCTGAACATATTGCCTGAAAATTCTGGTTTTTTTTTTTCTGCGGAAATTTGTTCTCTTTTTGATGAACTTTGAGGTAGCAAACTGGAAAGAAAAATGACAGTTGCTACAGTTCCAATGCTAGAATCTCTCTCTCTCTTTGATCTCTTCAGCACTTGACATCATTTGTTTTTGTGTATTTTAGGATTCTTAGTTGATAAATTTGTAGTAAAAAGATGAAAAGTGCTTTGACTGGTAGCCCACAAAATGCAGTAAGAATATCAACAAATTAAGCTTCAATTCTCAATAAATTTAGAGTCGAATGCAAATGCATGAATTCTTTTCCTCGCAGCCAGATCCCAGCCATCCCCAAAACAAAAATATATACAAATATTTATTTATTCATAAATTTATAATGAGGAATAGTTAACTTATGACTTTGGAAAACAACAGAAATGATTTTCTTTGTGCCATTTCTTAAGTTTCTCTGTATCAGGGATGTTCTCCGTATATCATTATAGAACTTTGTAGTCAGAATACTGTCTGAGGCAGCAACATCAACAGAGACACAATCTTCTTTAGAACTGTCACATACTAAAAAGACCAACTTTTACTTATAATTTTAACCACAAGTTGTACCCTTATTTTGTGTTTTTTTTTTTTTTTAATGCTAATGCTTATAATTCTTGATGCATGTTTTTGTGTCAGGTAGGTAAAGTGGGAGAATTGTCTGAGATTTTTCAGTGGAAAGGTGAGGTCCCAAGAGGCCTTCCTGATTGGAAAGAGCAAGAGAAATTGCACTTAGGTGAAGAATTATCAGATGTTCTTCTTTACTTTGTTAGGCTATCAGATATTTGTGGCATTGATCTTTGTAAAGCTGTTCTTAGAAAGCTTGAACTCAATGCAATAAAATACCCCATTAGTCTTTGCAAGGGATCTTCTCAAAAGCATATCCAAATCAAGACTAGTCCCGAAACCACCGCCACCACCACCACTAGCAATGACAATGGTGGTGTATGATCTTGTTTGATTTCTTGTCCTGCCTTTTGACATTAGCTGCCTTCTTTATATTGTGTCTTTTGGGTCTTTTTCAATTTCAACTTTTCATCTATATTTGTCCTTTTAGACATAAAACTTCAGTAGTGGTTGATTTTCATCAAAGGTAGGGAAGGGTACAATATAAAGTGTGATATTTTGTCTTGTACATCAGTACATATATGATGCATAATGTGTCAAAAAATGGGCTGTGTATCATATGTGAATTTTGGGATTGGTTTTGCATGGGCTCCATCTTGAGTGGTATGCTTTGTGGGTTTTGTTTACAATTGAGTTATGCTATCAAGAATTGTTATGGTTAAATTTGAAGTTCATTACCTGAATCTTTTTCTAGAGATCACGAGCGATAAATTCGTTTGGATTTTGCTTGAATGCTGCAAATCGGTTAGTGTTCTAAATTTCTTTCTTCTAGTGCATCGCTTTATAATATTAGGGTATGAAATCACATCCTTCAAAGCCTATGAAAAACCCACAATTTGAAAGTCAATAAATAAGCTTGCCAGAGTTAGGTTCAAGACTAGTGTCCACGAAGTACTAATAACGCTGTAAATGCTTTAAATAGTGGGTCAGGATTTTTTATTTTGGTAGGTCGATGGTGCTACGACAATCGACAATATGACGATAGTTGAGAGAGCGACATTTGAAGAAAATAATAAATCCACTTATTTTATTCAGAAACTCTCTTAAAAATTCATAAAAGTACTCGACTTTGAATAATCGTAAACCGCAAACAGTTTCAGGGACATATCCTCTCAACATGTTGTTTGCAATTTCTAAGGTTTCTACTTGCTGCAGGTATTCCAGACCTTCACCAATCAGATTGTTGCTGCTTAAGTCGATAACGTTTGTGCCATTCAATAGTGTAATTTCGTCCGGCAAGCAACCGGAGAAACCATTGTTTGTGAAAAGAACCTCCTCCAATGTGTTGCCCATTTTGCCAATGCTGGTTGGAATGCATCCGGTGAACTTGTTATTGGCAATCACAATTACCGAAGCCGGAATATGGCCAAAGCTTTCGGGAATGGTGGCGTTAAAATACAAATAAAATAGTGAACAAAACAAGAAAATGGACGTTTTATTTTAAAAAATCAAGGTTTGATTACACAATATATACTTGGAATGTTGCAATTTTAATTTTTTTTTTTTTTTTGTTATATCAACCTCGGTGGTTGGCATGGCATGTCGAGTAATTTGATACATGATTGATTTACTTGATTATGAAGCTTTCTCTACTAAAAAAAAGGTTGATTGAATTATTCAAAAATGACAAACTATGCAAATGGAATTAAAGGTAGATGAAAAGTCCAATATGAAAGGTTGAGAATGTATTTGCTATATAAGTATTGAAGATTAAGGGTATTTTGGTATAAATTGCGTTGGGTAGAATTTTTAGTAGTAGAAACTTTTGTTAAAAAGGCATTGACTGTTTCAGATATGAATTCAAAACGTCTTATGAATATTAAATTGAGTCTTTGGTTGCATAATTATAAAAGTACTTTTGTATAAAGTTTATATTTATTTGATTAAACAATAATTAATTATTATGTATCTCATATTATTTGTTTTAAAATAAATAATTTTTTATATCCTATAATAACAATTAAAATTAATATATTAATTTAATTGTAATAACACGATTATTTTATTATATTTAACTAAATAATAATTAATTATTGTATAACTCATATTATTTTTTTAAAAGAAATCATATATTTTCACTTTATATAAGTATATGAATTATATTGATTATATTGTAATAACACGCCAATATTTTTTTCACTTTATATAAGTATATGAAGTGACAATTTGATATAAGTAATTAATGTAGTACATTAATTAATATCTTTTTTTATGTATTAATGGTAATTTTGTTAATTTTTAAGTTCATTAAATGTTAATTACAATTTCCCGTAAAATCTCAATTAGAGCCTTTTAAAAAAGCTCAAAATTTGAGCTTCTCTAAAACATCTTTTTTAATCTTTTTTTTTAGTCAAAAAGTGCTTGTTGACTTTAACCAAACAACAATAAAAATAACCAAAAGTACTTTTACTCTTTAGGAAGTACTTTTAGACTTCAAAAAAGCCCTTCCAAACACACTATAATTGTACAAATCTTCACGAAATTAACTATGTGTATATTAGGATTCGAATGTGCATGCCACAAAAAGTGGTTATTAGAGCATCTCAAATACTAAATATTTTCTAAAAAAATCTATATGGCAAGAGAGAGAGTAGAAGGAAGAAAGAGAGTGGAAAAATATATGAGAGAGAGATAGTTACAAAATAATAAAAAAATAAGTGGAAAACTTCCTTATACTCACATCCAAGTACATCTCAATAAAGACTTTAATATATCTAGACCATTAGATTAATTGAAATTAAGAATCGTGATTATTTGTCAAATACATTAGTAGATGGAACGGCCTCCTTAAAAGAATTAGTTTTATTCGAGGAGTTACAATCAATAATTTTTATTGTAGAAGTTAGGAAATGCATAACTTATTCTTGTAACATTTTGTATATGCTATCTTTGTACGACAAAAATATATGTATAATGCAAACTTCATTGTTTAATTCTTGACATTTGATATGGTAACAGTGTTAGACCTTTAAACATAAATATCTAACTATAATTACATAATTAGAGAATCCAAGATCATTATGCTAGATTATCAAGAATATGCGCTCATGAAGAATATATAAATCCATTGCGTTGAAATTAAGAAGGTTTGGATTTTCCGCAGCCAAATCTCTTTAGTGCTCAACGGGATCTTGCTCTAAGACAGGGATAAAGGAGAAAAGCGATGAGCTAATTAATTATTTGACCTTAGGGACATAACCATATAGTATTTCTTATATACTAGCTAATTAGATTTCTATCAACTCTAATTAGACTTGTATTAGGTCTCTACACATTACAGAGTCCATACTGGTATATGTTTCTTGAGCCTAATTAATTGATCACTTATATGACTCTTTTAAATTAAATAGCTTATAATATAATTGTATTTTAAATATATAGCCCACATAAGAAATAAATCACAACAATCTCTCACTTGGGCAACATACGTTATCCGAAACAATTATATCATATAATCTTATGTGTACACAAAAATGCTATATTGCCTTGAAACACTTCTTTAGTTACAATCTAGTTCATATATTATGTCAGCATGAGATCAAAGTAGCCTTCGTTACACACATGTTAGTACCTGGACCCATCAAAATGGTCATCACACTAACATATTCAATGACATAGATCAAGTATGGATGTATAGCATGAAAATTACATGCAATGTGATCTGAAACATGCATATTTCCAACTGGCCCAACTTTATTCTTTAGTGAGATCATACCAAAGCTTTCCAATCTTAATGTTAAACCACAAATGGAAAGACTAAATTAGAGATTAGTAACAACCACTATACTTTATTCTGCAGAAAATAATTATAAAGTGTGGCTACTACTGAAAAAGCATCAAAATACAAACTCCTACTAAATCAGCACATTGTCAAATAATACAACACTCATATGAGCTATATGCTCGTGAAACACCTTGGGCAGTAAACCTTTTGGTGAGCGGATCTGTAATCATGGAGTTTGCAATATGCTCTATAGATATCTGACTACTCTAAACTATCTCTTTAATAACAAGAAACTTGATGTCTATGTGCTTCTACTTCGTAGAGCTTCTGTTGTTGTTGGAATAAAGCCAGCTGATTTATTGTCACAATATATCTGCAATGGTCTTTTAATACCATCCACAACACGCAGCCCAGTGACAAGTTTTGCAGCCATATCCCATGATTAGATGCCTTATGACAGGCTATGAAACTCAGCTGTCATGGTGGATGGAGCTATGAGCATCTGTTTAACACTCTTTCGGAATATAGCTCCTCCAGTCAACAGATAAACATAGCCCGATGTGGATCTCTTACTGTCTTGGCATCAAGCAAAATCGAATCAAAATACCCAATGATCTCCAAATGATCTGACTTCCGATATGTGAACACGAAATATTTTGTTCTCTGTAAATAGCGCATAACCTTTTTTAATGCTTTCGAATGATCCATCCCAAGGTTACTCAAATATCTGTCTAATAATCTCTTATAAACGTTATATCCAGACGCATACATACTTCAGCATACATAAGACTTCCTATAGCCGACGCATAAGAAATATTTTGTATTTCTTTTACCTCAACCTCACTCTTAGGGTATTGACTGAGACTAAACTTATCTTCTTTAGCAATGAACATATTTCTCGGTCCACAATCTTTCATGCCGATTCTGCTAAGTATCCTTTTGATATAGCTCTTTTATGATAATCTAAGGATACCACGAGAGCAATCTCAATGTCTCTAGATGCCTAATACAAAAATGGCATACCCAAAATCTTTCATTTCAAAATTCTTAGTTAAAAATCTCTTGGTTTCGTATAATAAACCTATATCGCTACTAGCTAGTAGTATATCATCAACATATAATACTAGAAAGATATATTTACTCCCACTAAACTTATGGTACATACAATTATCAACTACATTTATCTCAAATTTGAACGAGATAATGACTTCATGAAATTTATAATACCATTGACGAGAAGCTTGATTGAGACCATAAATAGATTTATTTAATCTGCATACCATTTTCATTAGATCGCTACTCACAAAATTTTCTAGCTGCACCATACATATCATTTCGTCAATGTTACCATTGAGAAACGTAGTCTTTACATCCATTTGTTGTAGCTCCAAATCAAAATGAGCTACAAGTGCCATTAAGGTCCTGAAAGAGTCTTTCGATAAAACCAAAGAGAAAATCTCTTTATAATCAATGCCTTTTATTCTAAGAAAACCATTGGCAACAAGACGAACTTTATATTTCTCAACATTGCCTTTTGAATCCCTCTTGGTCTTAAATATCCATTTGCAACCAATGGACTTCGCACCTTCAAGCAATTTGACGAGCAATTTGACGAGATTCCAAACGCCGTTGTCTTTCATTAATTTCATCTCATCTTCCATGTCATCAATCTACTTTTGAGAATTAAAACTCTATTTGGCTTGATGGAAGTTGATTGGATCATATTTCACCACTCCTAAGTCAACCTCACGTTCTTGGAGAAAGACGATATGTCACCTAAAAATCGCACTTCTCCTTTATCTAATGGATCTTCTCAATGGTATTTGTTCTTGAGGTTGTTGAGTTTGCTCATCAGGATCAACTCATTCATTTTTTATAGGGAGTTCATCGACATTATCTAAATAATCTGGATTCGCATCTTGAACAATGTCAGAAATTAGAGTATGATCATTATCAATAGCAATAGCAGGAAGGGAAACAAATTTCTCTTCAAAGACAATGTCCCTAACCTTATCTCAATTCCAAAGCTCAACACCCTTAAGGAATTTTACATTATCCGTCTTGAAAAGGGACCTAGTCAAGGGATCATAGAATTTGTAATCTCTTTACCGTTCAGGATATCCAACAAATTAGCAGCTTACGGTTCTTGAGTCCAGTTTGTTTTCATTCGGCCTGTAAGGCCTTGCCTCAGCTAGACAACCCCAAATATGCAAGTGCATAATACAAGGCTTCTTGCCTGTCCAAAGTTTATAAGGGACCACTTCTTTGCTTGAAATTTTGTTAATGATGTATGCTGCAGTCTTTAGTACTTCTCCCCAGAGAGATTCTGATAAAGAAGAATGACTAATCATGCTTCTTACCATATCCTTAAGCATCATATTTCGTCTCTCAGAAACACTATTCATGCTAGGTTTTCCTGGCATTGTGTATTGTGGGACGATACTGTAATCCTTTAGGACTTTGTGAAAGGTCACGTTGTTCACCAGATCCGTGATATCTGCCATAGTATTCACCACCACAGTCAAATTGATGTCAAATTTTAATTAACTCGCAAGTGTACGAATCTTGTGGAATATAGATAAGTAAAAACGAGGTCGATCCCACAGAGACTGCTATGAGGAAGGTGTAATTTAATCCAAGTTAACAGTTATTCTAGGCTAGTTGAGTTGAAGAGATTTGTGTTGAAACAATTAACCGAAAGACTAATTAAATATGCAAAATAAATGAATTGAGAATTCGAGTTGTGTAAAACACCAAGGTTTCAGAATCCACCATTGTCTAACTTAGCAATCATCTAATCATTCATTAATTCCCAAAAACACACACGACAATACGAAATCAATCTATTGTCGTCCCTAAAGATTTATCAATTAAGTCCAAAAGAAGAAAATCTAATATAGGCTCCCCTTATGCTTCAAACATAAATTACTTAAGCATTTTTCATATCACATTCCATTGAAAGAAGACAAAGAATCAAAGATTACCTAAGCATTCTATGTATCCCAATACGAATAAAAGAAGATGAAAAATCAAAAGAAATTAATAGAACCTATTTAAGCACCAAGCATGGATTAATTAAACAAATATCTAACTATCAAAAATACATGATATTTAAGATGATAGAAATTATATTTAATTAATCTAGTTAAGAACGAACCATGAACGTTAAAGCTCTTAAGAAGGAATTAAACGAATAATTAAATAGTTACTTAATCAAAACAAGGTTTCATCGTCTACCTTGGCTAAAGAAAATTAGAAGAACATAATTAAATTAAAAATACAAGAATTGATAGAACCCGGCATGGATTGAAGGAGAAGGAATCTTCAAAAACTCTTGATTGTCAATCAGTTGTCTTCTCTTGTTTTCTTCCGTCTTCCCTCGATTCGGCTCCCAAAATCCTCTCCTTTGTTATGAGAATATATCTCATATTTATACTACCCTAATTGTGCCCCAAAATATCTCCAAAGAATACAAAATTAAGTGGGTCAAACATTACCTATTGAAATTAGGGCTAAAAAGGAAAGAAAATAAGAATTAAAAACGCAGACAAAAATTGCCTTTGGCGATCGCCCGATGCTTTCCCGACGATCGCCTGTGCTCGGCTTTTGTTTTCGCTTACATGCCCATCTGCTGGGCGTTCGCCCAGAGTTAAGCCGGGCGATCGCCCAGCTTGTCTTCTTTAAAGATTTGCACTTTGGTCCTTCAACTTCGGGTCTTGGTCATTTCAGTCCTCCAACTTTTTATAACATCAACTTTGGTCCTTCAACTTCACATCATCTCCAGTTTGGTCCCTCAACTTTGGGTTGAGTGCAATTGAGTCCTCGAACTTATGAGATATCTTCTAAATCATTGTTCTTTTTGCCCAAACTTCTCCAATTGTTCACCAATAAGTCCAAAACTGAAATAGAATGATAATAAACTAGAGTGAGTAAAAAAGAACTTATACGAGGCATAAATGATTAATTCAAAGGCCGAAATAAGTACATAAAACGCACTTATCAAACACCCCCAAACTAAACCTTTGTTCGTCCTCGAACAAAAACACAAAACTAACATAGACTTCCACTAAGCTAATTGAATCCACAAAAATTTGTCAATGTTAAATTCCTTACCATATGCCTCAGGTTCAAAAATAAAGCAGCACTATTAGAAGGATATCAAACAACAACACAAAAAATTTCACTTATCCGATGCTTGACCTTGTGTGAGTGTGTGAATAGCCAAAAATCGAACTTATACATGTATTAGACCATGACCAATATTGTGTTGTTGACACTTTAGCAATCCCGAACCCTTTGTAGTCATTTATTCCTTACACCTCTCGTAAGTTATCACACTTCTAAAGCTTTTCTCTCAAATTCCGAGGTGTTCTAGCGAAGTTGGTTTCTATTGATCATTACAATGCTCTTTCTTTTCAACAAAAGTGGTAAAACTTAGCACTTGTATTCTGAGAATTAGGATGGTGAGAGATTTCTAAATTTTCATCTTCAGTCTCTAAGGTTCTAATCTAGCAATCGTTCCTGAGCACTTCTACTTTTTTTTTTAAATCTGTTAACAGTCTTACATCTTGTGCAATACTTCTCTTTCACTAGCTTTCTGTGTGACCCTTGTAGCGAGCTTTGAGTCGATGACTCCCAAGTCAGATGACCATAGGGCACCAGGTTTGAAAATACCCTAGCAGACTTAATTGCCCAAGTCCCACAGGCTAATAGAGAAGTGAAGATGTAACTTTATAAATGTCGCTCTCTTTTCTTTTTCTTGTTTTAGATACAGGACTCATGTAGCGAGCTTTGGGCCGATGACTCCCAAGTCAGATGACCATAGGGCACCAGGTTTCAAGATACCCTTACAGGCTTAATTGCTCGAGTCAGATATTTCATTAAAATTTATCAGCTGCGAGTAGTGCTCAGTTTAGATTCCTTGACAATAACCCATTCAACCAAAGATGAGACCCAGAAACCCAAACCATCAAAAGTCTTAGAACAAAAGTAGTAACTTTAACACCCCCAAACTGTTCTCAAAACAGTTTAGTCACTAGCTCTAAGAATGTAGGAACGAAATTTTTATCATGATACTCAGTCAATAATATCAACACAAACACTCAAGTCATGTCTCCAATAAACGATAAGTCATATAGTGGCTATGTGATTCCTTAATCAGGTCTAACATGGATAAGTATTCAGATAAAAGAACGAGTGTTGTCTAATAGTCTCCTAAAAATGTGCTCAATTTTGAACAGATATCATTATACCCCACCCCCAAACAAAAACCTTACAGTGTCCTCAATGTAAGAACAAAATAAAGCGATGAAAATGAGGAAAGGATCGATTACTCCCGTAGATAGATGTGGAGAAGAAGGATCCGCCTAGTATGTAGTGGACTCGGATGTAGTCATACGGACCCTTGGTCAAAAGATGATTGCCTAGATATTATCCAAGCACTTTCATAAAGTGGGACATCCTGCTTGCGTGACATGGTAAAGCCTAATAAGTGCACTAAATAAAATAAAACTAATAAATTATTTAAACTATCTAAAACTACTACATATAAAGCAAGTAAATAAAAGGGTTAGAAAATGGGTTGCCTCCCATTAAGCGCTTATTTATAGTCATTAACTTGACTTATTGTCTGGTTGCCTTACGGCACTCTGAATAGTGCTTTGGAGGACCTGCTTTGCTTGCACCTATTGACTTTGGCACTCGTTGGAAGTGGCTCAATTGTCTGTTTCCATTCAGTTGTACCCATGACAGGTGCGGATCCAAACAAAATATTCACCTCTTCTATACCACTATCAACATCAAAATAAGAACCCAAATGAGTTAAGCACATGTTTAACGCATCATCACAATTAGTATAAGCAAAACAATCATCATCTAATGCTTCTATCATGTCAACATCAACAACATCCTCATTATCATGTGGTAGCTTGTTGACATTAAAAATATTCAATTCGACTATCATGTTGCCAAAGGATAGTTGCATAACCCCATTCCTGCAATTAATAACAAATTAGATGTTGTCGTAAAAGGACGACCAAAAATTACGGGAATATGTTTTGTAGAGTCTTGTCTTGGTTGAGTATCAAGTACTACAAAATCAACAGAAAATAAAACTTGTCAACTTTGTATCAAAACATCCTCTACAATTCCTGGGGTACTTTCACGAGATCTATCAGCAAGTTGTAAAATCATAGATGTTGATTTTAACTCGCCTAGTCCAAGTTGCATATACACAAAATAAGGAAGAAGATTAACACTAGCTCCTAAATCTAGCAAAGCTTTCTCAATTTTATGGTTTCCTAAGATGCATGAGATAGTAGGACAACCTGGATCTTTAAATTTCGGAGGAGTGTTGCTTTGAATTATAGAGCTAACTTGTTTAGTTAAAAATGCCTTTTTGCGCATATGTAGTTGTCTCTTTGTTGTACATAGATCTTTCAAGAATTTAGCATAGGCAGGTACTTGTTTAATAGCATCAAGTAAAGGAATATTCACATTTACCTGTTTGAAGATTTCCATCATATCATTGATAGAATTACCCTGTTTTACCTTTGTGAGCCTCTGAGGAAATGGGGCTTTTGGAATGTAAGATGGCTCATTGTCCTCTTTGGGAGCTTCTTGGATTGAATCATCGATTGGAACAAGACACAGAGAAAGTGGTTGAGATGTGTTTTGCTTTGAGATGTCCACTTTGTTGTCAAACGCTTTTCCACGTCGCAGTTATGATTGATTTCGCCTCTTCATGTTGTACTCCTTTAGGATTAGGAAATGGCTGACTAGGGAACCTTCCTTTCTCAATGGTTGTTGCCAGCTGTTGGACTGATGAAGCAAGTTGTCCCATCATGTTTTCCAGTTGGAGATGGATTATGCACGAGAGTTCGGGTCAAGCGCAGCATTTCATTCTTAAATTCAAAGAATGGTGTGGTTCTCGCGCTCTAATACAGTTTGTGTAGCTTTTGTCAAGTTTTGAATTGCCTCTTCCCATGGTTTTGGCTGTGAAAAAGTTTGACTAAATTGTTGATGAGTCTGCTGAAGGGCTTGACCTGCTTTGTGTTATCCTGCTGACTACCCCATGACCAAGAAAAATTGGGGTGGTCCCTCCATCCTCGGATTGTAGGTGTTTGAATAAGGATTGTAAAATCGTTTCCTCATCATGTTGAGGGCATTAGCCCCCAAGACCGCTTCGGTTCTCAGGACTATTGGTCATCAATGAGGTCAATTTGCGGGAGATGTCCTCTATCATGCATTTGACTTCCTTGATTTACGAGCTAGGTTCACTCTGCTGCGAATTTCATAGATACCCCTTTTCTTTGGTTCGATTCTAGAGGATCTGCTCCTTGTTGTTGAATTGTCACTGTTTTTTTGAAAGAAGGTCCGGATCTCTCAGAGCATTCTTAGACATAAGCTCTCCACCGCTCGTGGCCATCAACCATTCTTGAATATGTGGTAGCAAGCCCTCCAAAAAGTATTGGCATAAATGCCATTTTTCATAGCCATGATGTGGACATTTCATGAGAAGCCCGTTGAATCTCTCCCAAGTTTCATAGAATGGTTCATCGTCTCGTTGCACAAACTCGAAACTTCCTCGCGAATAGCATTAGTTTTGTGAACCGGAAAATATTTGTTCAAAAATTTAGCAACCATTTGTTCCCAAGATGTAATACTATTTGCGAGCAATGTATTAAACCAAGATCTAGATCTATCTTTCGAGAAAAAAAGGAAATAGAGCGAAGTTTAACATTGTCGGAAACATTCTCATATTTAAATGTCTCACAAAGCAGAAAAAAATCGGTCGATGATTATAAAGTTCTTCACTATCTAAACCATAGAAAGATGGAAGACAGATTAAGCACACCCTCGGTTTAAGCTCAAAATTCCTAGCTGTGACCTGAGGGTATTGTATGCATGAGGTGCTTAAGTTAGCTAATGGACTAAAATAGTCCCTGAATGGTCTCTCCTCAATTTCATCCCCCATAACTACTACTGCTTCGGTTCCTCCAATCTTATCTAAGTTGGAAGGTCGAGATCTCTGATGAAAAGTTCTTTCTATCTCACTATCTAGAGGTTCTAGCTTAATCTCCAAAGATCTACGACCAAGCATGCACAATGAAAATCCTTTTTTTTTTATGTTTTTGGTGAAATAAAATTAAGCAAATAAAATCCTAAATTATAACTAGTCAAGAACAAAATTAACTAAAATTAAATTAACCTTCAGACGCAGTCCCCGGCAGCGGCGCCAAAAACTTGATGTCAAATTTTAATTAACTCGCAAGTGTACGAATCTTGTGGAATATAGATAAGTAAAAACGAGGTCGATCCCACAGAGACTGCTATGAGGAAGGTGTAATTTAATCCAAGTTAACAGTTATTCTAGGCTAGTTGAGTTGAAGAGATTTGTGTTGAAACAATTAACCGAAAGACTAATTAAATATGCAAAATAAATGAATTGAGAATTCGAGTTGTGTAAAACACCAAGGTTTCAAAATCCACCATTGTCTAACTTAGCAATCATCTAATCATTCATTAATTCCCAAAAACACACACGACAATACGAAATCAATCTATTGTCGTCCCTAAAGATTTATCAATTAAGTCCAAAAGAAGAAAATCAAATATAGGCTCCCCTTATGCTTCAAACATAAATTACTTAAGCATTTTTCATATCACATTCCATTGAAAGAAGACAAAGAATCAAAGATTACCTAAGCATTCTATGTATCCCAATACGAATAAAAGAAGATGAAAAATCAAAAGAAATTAATAGAACCTATTTAAGCACCAAGCATGGATTAATTAAACAAATATCTAACTATCAAAAATACATGATATTTAAGATGAAAGAAATTATATTTAATTAATCTAGTTAAGAACGAACCATGAACGTTAAAGCTCTTAAGAAGGAATTAAACGAATAATTAAATAGTTACTTAATCAAAACAAGGTTTCATCGTCTACCTTGGCTAAAGAAAATTAGAAGAACATAATTAAATTAAAAATACAAGAATTGATAGAACCCGGCATGGATTGAAGGAGAAGGAATCTTCAAAAACTCTTGATTGTCAATCAGTTGTCTTCTCTTGTTTTCTTCCGTCTTCCCTTGATTCGGCTCCCAAAAATCCTCTCCTTTATTATGAGAATATATCTCATATTTATACTACCCTAATTGTGCCCCAAAATATCTCCAAAGAATACAAAATTCGTGGGTCAAACATTACCTATTGAAATTAGGGCTAAAAAAGGAAAGAAAATAAGAATTAAAAAACGCAGACAAAAATTGACTTTGGGCGATCGCCTGATGCTTTCCTGAGCGATCGCCTGTGCTCGGCTTTTGGTTTCGCTACAGGCCCATCTGGCTGGCGTTCGCCCGAGTTAAGTAAGTCGATGATCGCCCAGCTTGTCTTCTTTAAAGATTTGCACTTTGGTCCTTCAACTTCGGTCTTGGTCATTTCAGGTCCTCCAACTTTTATAACATCAACTTTGGTCCTTCAACTTCACATCATCTCCAATTTGGTCCCTCAACTTTGGGTTGAGTGCAATTGAGTCTTCGAACTTATGAGATATCTTCTAAATCATTGTTCTTTTTGCCCAAACTTCTCCAATTGTTCACCAATAAGTCCAAAACTGAAATAGAATGATAATAAACTAGAGTGAGTAGAAAAGCACTTATACGAGGCATAAATGATTAATTCAAAGGCCGAAATAAGTGCATAAAACGCACTTATCACAAATCTGAAAGCTTTAATCTTCTTGCCAAGTTGATTTTCAACTTCAGCTTTGAAGGTCTTAAATACGTCTAGTGATTGAGACTTCTCATGAATCAAATATAGGTAGCCATAATGCGAATAATCATCTATGAACGTAATAAAATAATGTTGACCATTCAAGAAGTTGTAGGAAATGGTTCGCAAATATCAATATGAATTACTTCTAAGACGTCAAAACTTGTGTTGGCACCTAATTTCCCAACGTTTGTTTGTTTTCCCTTTATGCATTCAATACAGACTTGAAAATGTGTCAAGTTAAGGAGATCCAGAATCCCGTCAAACACAAGTCTCCCAATTCTCTATTTAGAGATATATCCTAAGCGTTTGTGCCACAATGCAGTGGAATCTTCATTAGTTAATTTGCATTTTGTACCACGTGAGCTAGTGTGCAAGGTTTCATTATATGAGGCAATTGTATCCAATAAATATAGGTTGTCATTAAAAGATAAGGAACCAGTACAAATAAGATTTGAATCACGAAAGAGACTGAATTTATTATTTCCAAATGAACAACAATAACCCAATTTGTCCAATGCACGAACATAAATTAAATTTCGTCTAAACGACAGTGCCACATAAGTCTTTTTCAAATTCAAATAATAACCAGTCCTTAATAATAACCTAAAAGTCCCTATTATCTCGAATCAGAACTATTTTGACATCGTCCCACATAGATGAATCTTTCGAGATCACTTGGTCATCGACTCCATGGACAACCACCGCATAGACACACTTATGTGAGTGGTAGCAACAGAATCTATCCACCAAGTGTGTCTAGGTACAGAAGCTAAATTAAATTCAGAACAAATCTTAGCGAGAAGCATAAATTTCTTAACACGCCATGCAGCGTAATTGAGGCATTCTTTTTTCATGTATCCACCCTTCTTGCAAAAGTAACATGTGAACTTCTTATCCTGTTTCTTTTGCACTTTATGTTGTGGTGCCATAACTGCAGCTTCCTTTTTCATTTTTCCTTTTTCTTTTCCTTTCCATTTTCTTTTTCTTGTCTTGAGGAGTGGTTGATAAGTTAGTCATTTCAGTCCCCTCACCCTTAAGTCTTTCCTCTTCTTGCACACAGTGAGATATAAGCTCATTAAGAGTTCATTTATCATTTTAGGTGTTCTAACTCACTTTAAATTGACCGTATTGTACATGAAGGAAAATCAAAATCAGATGCTCGAGCAAGCCTAAAAAAACTCGAACTTTAGTACATTTAGTTTGGATGTAAGATTAGACATTTCCATAATGTACTCCATTATGTTCTATTTTCCTTTATACCTCATTGAAACAAGGTGATCCAAAATAGCACTTGTTTCAGCCTTTTCGTTTTTGGCAAAACGCTTTTTAATTTCCTTAAAGAACATCTTAGTATTTTCCTCCTCATACATAGCGCCCCTAAATATTTTTGGAATGGAACGTTTCATGATCATAAGACTCATGCGGTTAAAACGATCCCATGTTTTTAGTCCATTTTATCTTTAGTGGAACTTTCATCAGCACGAGTAGGAGGTCGTTCTATCCAAAGCGCAAGGTTAAGATCCATGCAACCGAGAATAATCATAATTTTCTCTTTTCAATTCTTGAAATTTGTTCCATAAAGCACATGGATGGAATTAATGTTGGCAAGTATTGTAGAAGCAGAACCAGAAATTGAAAACGAGAGAATATAACAAGCTCACAATTAATAATCATGTCATAACATATGTATGACAAATTATATAACAGTGGTCCCTATCACAAAATACCTTGCAAAACATTGATATTTAGCCTTTGGACATAAACATTAACTTGTAAATGGTACTCTCAGTGTAGTAATCAAATATTGATAATTAATCTGTCAAACAATAAGTCTTTCTTTTGACCAATTTATTATCCACATGAAAATTTTATAATTGTCACATATTTATTACCACTAATATATCTGCCATTTGGCTAAACAGTAACCTTCATTTGGGCCGACCATTGTTCGCATAAACAACAAACACACACATCTTAATATTCCAAAATAAATAAATCTACGCGATAGAGGTTACTTTGACAACGTATCATTTCAATTTATTTATTTTGAAATATAAGACGATTAATTCAAGAGAAGATATTTTAGGGATTAAATTTGAACATTCCAAACTTTAAGGACCTAAGATTAAAAAAATCTAAAACTTGAAGAACTTAAGATTCAAAATCCAAAACCTTAAGCACTAAATCTTAGAATCCAAAACTTTAGGGGCTTAATTTCAAAACTCCAAACCTTTAAGACCCAAGATTTTAAAATCTGAAAACTTTAAGGACCTAAGATTTAAAATCCGAACTCAAGGACTAAATCAAAAATCTAAAACTTTAAGGGTTCAGATTTTAAAATCTGAAAACTTAAGGGACTTGAATTAAAAATTGTACCATAATCCTTGAATTCATCAAATTTTCACATGGGGTCCCATTCCAAAAAAATTCAACAACTAGGGTTTTGAAACCCTAGCCGCCAGCTAGATCTGGCGGGCGGCGGTGCCTCCCCATAACAACACCCTTTTTTTTATTTACCCATTTTTAAAAAAAAAAAAATTCTTTAATTCTTTATTCCTTCATATATTTATTTTGCTCAACAAATCAAGCCAAAAACTCATACACATAATAATTTTTATCCTAAAAATTCCTTATAGTTCATTCAAAATTAAAATATGTATTAAAAAAATCTTGAAAATTTAATATGATTTCTGCTCTTATACCACTTGTTAGATATTTAAACATAAATCTCTAAATATAATTAAATAATTAAAGAATCCAAGATCTTTAAGCTAGATTATCAAGAATATGTGTTAAAGAAGAATACCTGAATCCATTGCGTTGAAATTAAGAAGGTTAGGATCTTCTGAGTAATGAAAATCTCTTTAGTGCTCAACGAGACATTGGATAGGGATAGAGAAGAAAAACTATGAGCTAATTAATAATTTGACCTTAGGGACCTAACCATATAGTATTCCTTATTTACTGGATAATTAGATTCTCACCAACCTTAATTAGACAAGTATTAGGTTTCTACAGATTATAGAGTTCATACTGGTATATATTTCTAGAGCCAAATTAATTGATCACTTATATGACCTTATTAAATTAGATAGCTTATAATATAACTGTATTTTAAATATGTAGCTCACATAAGAAATAAATCTCAACAATCAGAGCATATGTGCTCTAAATTTCAAACAAGATTTTGCATAGATGTCACGAAAATGAAAATACACTAAAAAATTGTCACTTTTCCATAACACTTGCAAATATATCATTTTGGGGGTGGAAAAAGTCTATTTTACCATTTTCATTATTTTTTTTCATCATTTAATGCCAAGACATGAAAGGCACGTATTCGTAGACAATGTGGTACCTTGTTGGAGAAGCTAAACAATAACTGATGTTATTACACAATAGATAATAGCTAAATTAACAAAACAAAACAAAAATTAATTATTTTCGCCACTTATCTTGAACATTAACAACTTCCTAAACAACCATTAAGCTCCATTTGAATTTTGCCACTAAATGTATGTCGTTCTTCCGGTAGACCACCCAGGCATCGTAAACGTTCTCGAACGAAAGGCATCTAAAGGGAAAAAAAAGTAGTCGGTGTGGGCAACACAATAGACAAGTGTGAACAAACCATATTCCAATGCATAACATGCGTGTGTTGATGGATCTTTTTTTTTTTTTTTATTAATATGGTAGCCTCCAATATGTGTACACTTACCGGAATCAACCTTGTTTTACGATATTGGTGTAAATATCGTTGAGCTTTTAATGATCAAACTATTGTACTACGCATAATCTTCGATAGAATATATGCTTGATAGATAAAATGTTTGTCTTGATATTTTACTCCTGTAATTCTCGATAGTTTAGATATCGAATTTCAAACAGATTGTGCATAGGGGTTATTCAATAATGTAAAGACGAAGACGAAAAAACTTCAAAATGCGTACTCCATATATTGTGTAAGAAATTGTGAAAATTAGTTACACGTCATATCAAACAACCCTAATATTTAAGAAAATTAAAATGCACAAAAAATAACGCAAGATGGTTTACGAACATTACACAACAAAAAGGGATAGATATACTTCCAACATTGTCAACTCAAACAGTTTTGAGCTTCGATGGACCCGTGTGCTACAACCTCAGAAGAGTCCTCGTACGGTAACATGTACGCCAATACGTTTTCACCTAGTGTAATAGAAAAGGATACATGAATCTCATTCGCAACCGAATAAGAGGGCACAAAAATGTCATTGATGTCCGAGAATGGAATCGGTGAAAGATTCATCGAACCAGTTGGTTGATCGAGTAGTTCCTCATCTGGACCCATCCGACCACTTGTGTCATATCCAATCACACTAGGAATAAGTAGGTTAATGTTGTTTACTTGCTTGTAATATAAAATCTGGACACGAATGTAAGACAAGTTAACCATGTACGCATTAATGTTTTGTATGGGATGGACAAACTTTTGGTAGTACAAAGAACCTTCATATCTACATGTTCCCGACAAGTCATATATCTGTCTCGACAGTTATATGCTGGAATTTTTGGTAGTTCAGTGGAATTTTACCTAGCAGACAATTATCACTAGGGGTGGGCATCCAAACCGCCAAACCGCTCAAACCGACCGAACCGAACCGAATCGGGTCGGTTTGGTTCGGTTTTTCATACCCTGGCGGTTTGGTTTGGTTTGGTTTGGTTTGGTTTGGTTTACTAATTTAAAAATATATTCGGTTTGGTTTGGTTTGGTTTCGATTTGGGCAAAAAAACCAACCAAACCGCCAAATAAACCGAACCGAGAAATGAGAGTTATTTTATAAATAACATGTCAAAAACAGTTGTAAATAATAGGTTATTTTATAAATGGGAGTTATATTTAAATTTTTGTAAATTTTGTTAATAACATGTTGCATGTTATAAAGAAAATTTGAAATGGGAATTATAAAATTAATTTTTTTTTGTGTATACAAGCCCAAAACATTAAAGTCCAAACCGCCCAAACCGAACCAAGATTAGTCGGTTCGGTTTGGATCGGTTTCATCCAACGCGACGGTTTGGTTCGGTTTCAAATAATGGCCAAACCGAATTGGTCGGTTCGATTTCGGTTTGGGCCCAAAACCGAACCAAACCAACCCATGCCCACCCCTAATTATCACTAAGAGTCTATAACTTCTTACTCCACACAACGAGAGCTACTAACGCATAACATAAATTCATAAACTCCGCAAAATATGGTTTCACAGTTGCTATTAAGCACAAAAAACTCCATATTCTAATTTGAAAAATGAGATGACACAAGTAGTCGTCACTCGGAACATAGACCTTCCAACAAGCAATCCAACAAAATAATT
The DNA here is from genome assembly GCA_023638005.1 of Forsythia suspensa. Taxonomy (NCBI): domain Eukaryota; kingdom Viridiplantae; phylum Streptophyta; class Magnoliopsida; order Lamiales; family Oleaceae; genus Forsythia; species Forsythia suspensa. Next base: position 47,207,698 of record CM042672.1, on the reverse strand, counting down.
GTTCTCACAACAAGAAATCCTAAAACAATTTAAACATTTTATAGTCCAATTGTACAAGTAAGCAATGAATGAAACATATTCCATAACAAGTAATCCAAAAACAATTGTCGCCCCTAGTGTAGAGGGTCTTAGTCACAGCTGTTGGAATCTATATGCGCAATAGGCAAGTTTTAGTAACTTTCAGAGTTGTCTGCTCGTTTTCGACTTCATTTTCAATTGACGGCTCGTCACCACCGGCATCCTTCTCAACTAATCTCTGCTCCTCATCTATGCTCACCTTTTTCCCTATAGCTATGACACCACCTTCATAACACAGAACTTCTTTTCTTTCAAAATCAGTTTTTTATTGTGCGTCGAACCTGTAGAGCACGATTTTTAGATATTTCAGATTTCTCATTTTCGATACTGAAGTGTGGAACCCGATGTTTCTCAGGAATTTAATACCGGAAGTCCATCTACACCAACAACATCAACAAATTTCTATGTCAACAATGAGTTTAAGAAGTAATAAAATAAATTAACAAACTCAAATAGTAGCATCTACCACAAAATATCAAACTAAAACACGCAAAGTCAACATTTCATGGAAATGCATCTCTATAAATATTCCAAAAATAAAATAAAATTTATTCATCAAATAGGTCCTAAAGGAAAGTGTTTATCAAATTTACGAACTTGAGTTCTCCAATATGAAACCAACAATTAAATGAAAAAACTAACATCCCAATTTACACGACATTGCTACACCGTGGAATATGTATATTTCTCAACAGTTCGTGTCAATTCGAACAAACTGTCTAGAATTCTAGTATTCATCTGTCTAGATTGACTAATGAACTGTCCAAATTACAACATGGAATAAGACATTTCTTACATGAACCCAATTTTCAAACTCATCATTTTCAACATGTAATTCTAGCAAATAAAACAATCAAAACCACAACCAAAAAAATTGCACCATAAATTCAAGGAAATGCATCTCCATAAGTATCTAAAAAGTATATTCATCTATCATAAAGAATTTTTTTTATTCAACTATACATTCAAATATCATAAAATGGACACCAACAATAAATGGAAAAAAATAAAATATACTTTAATTTTTGCTTAGAGTAACAAAGAAATGAGATGGGAGAATTACAGATTAAAAAAGGGTAAAATTAATGAATGGCCACCAAACTTATTTCAGGTTACTACTTACTCACCCATCTTTAAAAGGTAACCCAATGCTCACCCAACTTACCAAACAATTACACATTCATCACTATACACCAAAACGTTAGTTACCCCAAACGGAATTCGCCATGTGGCAAACGGAAAGTCCAGTTGGCACCATTAAAACACGAAATCAGCCACATCAGCGCCAAATCAGCAAAACGCATTGCCAAAACCACGACTTCTGTACACAGAACCCATTTCCCTCTACTTCTTCTGTACACAGAACCCATTCTTCACGAAAAACCCTCTATTTTGCCTCCATTATTCACGGGTTTCTCTTCCAAAATTCCTAAAAACCTCAAGAACCCTAATTTATCTCTGATATCCAACACTGAGATCCATTGCCCACTCACAAATTCCAATACCTAGTGTAAATGCCTGTCCTCTCGATATGCCGCAAAAGAGGAAAGAGTTCAAACAAAGAATATAATAGGAACTTTTGGAATCTTAGCCTCCAACTTCCTAAAATGTTCCATGGATTGATAGAAACAAAACTATACTGGAACTACGAATTTGTTTCCTATAATGCTAAAAGCGATCCACTTTTAACTAGAAATTCTTATCCGCGAACAATAACTCCAATTCTTTACGAACATATTGACACGCTTTTCAATTACGTCTGGATGAGCTAAAGCCGGAAAAACCACGAAGCAAGACCAAGAATCTATTTGCTTCTGTACATTGCGGCAATTAGGAACAAACAGCTTTTGAGGTACTACGTGAGCATTCTAAGAGTGTTACACGAAGACGACTTGTGGAAGAGGCTGAAATTCACTCATTACACAAAATGGCTGCAATTCAATTTTCAGCATGGGTTACGTATACGTAAGAAGTAGAGGAAATGGGTTCGTATGCTAAGTCGTGGTTTTGGCAATGCGTTTTCTTGATTTAGCTACTGATGCGGCCGATTTCGTGTTTTAATGGTGCCAATCGACTTTCCGCTCGCTACATCGCGAATTCCGTTTGGGGTAACTAACGCTTTGGTGTATAGTGATGAATGTGTAATTGTTTGGTAAGTTGGGTGAGCATTGGGTTACCTTTTAAAGATGGGTGAGTAAGTAGTAACCTGAAATAAGTTCGGTGGCCATTCATCAATTTTCCAAACAAGCCCACCACATATATGAGACCAACATCTAACATTTTCAAAGAAAATCCAAAAATTTTCTAACAAAACCCTAGTTCGTTGGGATGTGAACAAACCTCTATTCCGAAAGAAGTAAGTTTTGATTGATTTTTGACAAAGTTTGTGGAGAAGAGAAATGGTGCTTCGTCGGTAGTGGTTTTGGAGAGAGGGGTGGGGTGGGTTTGGAATTCAATAGAAGTGGGTTTTGGAGAGATGAGTGGGGTGGGGTGGGGTGGGGTGGGGTGGGGTGGGGTGGGTGGGTTTGGAATTCAATAGAAGTGGTTTTTGGAGGGTGGGTGGGTGCGTGGGGTGGGTTTGGAGAGAGAAGTGAGTGGGGGCGGGTTTTAGTTTGATTGATTTTTGACAAAGTTTGTGGAAAAGAGAAATGGTGCTTCGTCGGTATTGGTTTTGGAGAGAGGAGTGGGGTGGGTTTGGAATTCAATAGAAGTGGGTTTTGGAGAGATGGGGTGGGGTGAGGTGGGGTGGGGTGGGGTGGGGTGGGTTTGGAATTCAATAGAAGTGGGTTTTGGAGGGTGGGTGGGTGGGTGGGTGGGTTTTGGAGAGAGAAGTGAGTGGGGGCGGGTTTTAGATAGAGATGTGGGTGGAGGTAGATTTGGACTTTAAATTTTGCTACAGTGATAAACAGACATGTCTCTCAATTAATGTTTAGGTTTGGACTTTAAATTTTGCTACAGTGATATACAAACATGTCGATTCTCAATTAATGTTTCTCATTCCCAATTTACACATGTTATCACATTAGTTTTTAACAATAAAAGATCTGATTGGAAATTTATCGTAGGGTATTCTCGTCCAATTTTCTTAAAACAATTTTGCAAATGTTTTTAAAAAGTGACATTCTTGCAAATGACTTAGTGAAAAGTGACATCTGGTACATTTTCCTCAATTTCAAATTGCATCATGGTTGATTCTACCAACAATAATTTTTCGAGAGCTCCTCGTCATTTTCTATGTTCTTAATTGTTCAATGACGTTCTTTTGTGGTAGTTGTGTGTTTCACGACCTCACCACAAAGAGAAAGATTGGAGTGGATAGTGTTAGAATGGTCTTTATCATCTACACCATTCAACAAATTTTTATAATAATGTAAAACTTATTTTTAGATATTTGGCATCAACGTTTAAGTCATCCTTCTGTGAATAGTTTAAAGTCCATTTATGCTTTAGATTTTAATGTTTCCTTTTCCAATAAAAAAGAATGATGACGAATGTGCTTTGGGAAATATACAAGAACACATTTTCCTTCAAATTATATAAAAACTACCTCACCTTTTGAACTCGTTCATTGCGGTATTTGGGGTAGTTTTTCCATTCCTAGTAATTTTGGCACACTATTTTTTTTGACAATTGTTGATGATTTTAGTCGTTGTACTTGGGGTTTCTTGATGAAACACAAGTTTGATATTCAACACATTTAAAAAAATAATAATTTCTCTTGCATCAACCAAGTATAACACGAAAAATACAAAATGATGACGCACTTGCTTTTCATTTAGATGAATTGCATTTTGTATTTCCCATTAAATGTGTTAGAACAGATAATGGGGATGTTGAGTTGTTGTACTTCTAGGTCACTGATGGAGCAAAATGTTAAGCTTGAGAACTCGTCTGATTCTTTAATTTATCGTCGTCTTATTGGCTATTTGCTTTATTTAACTATCACTCGACTATATATTCTCTTTGCTATTAAATTTTTATTTCTTCATTATTGTTTTCGCTTGTAACTAAGTAGAGCAATTTATCAATGTCTTTGTGGTGGACTTAATTTTACCAAAAATGATGAGAACGTGAACTCCCAGCCATTTATACATTGAAGAGATCGTTTTCTTATTTTGTGCCGCAATTTATTCGGACACCGCAACAACCACATCGTGAAGCAGCTTTTTGGTGTTTTGCGTTATTTGAAAGGTAATTCTGATAAAGGCATTTTACTAGCATTTTCAAGTTCTTCACAACTAATTACCTGTGCATGTTCATATTGGGCGAATCATGCTGATACCCGTTTGTACTACAAGTGGATTTTTGCACTTTTCTCGAATTGGAAAACCAAGAAGCAAAGTGTTTCTCCTTCTTCTTCTGAATCAGACTATACATCTATGGTCCAAGCTACTTATTGGCAGATTTTGGTCTCAACCTCTCCACACCATCTATCTTGCACTGTAATGATCAAGCCGCTCTTCATATTACAGCCAATTCTGTGTTTTTATAAACCAACCAAACATATTGAATTGAATTGCCATTTTATTCGTGAAAAAATTCAGGCTGGGTTAATCAAAATAGCACATGTATAGACTATAAAGCAAATTACATACGTTTTCACCAAACCATTACTAGTGAGTAATTTGGTCATCTTCTTGGCGAGTTAAACATGATTGACATTCAAGCTCCAACTTAAAGGGAAGTATTATGCAATATCCACTATCATGGAAATACAAAGCCAAATATAATCACGATGATGACAGTAGTTTGTAAATGAAATCTCAATACTACAAGTATGGTAAATGGCAAATTACAGAGGCAAACAATTTCAAGTAATGGAAACTGCTTGCTCCTAACATGTTGTAATGCCAATTTTATTTCAATAAGTAATATTAGCACACAAAAGCAAACGTAGGCTTGGGCTCGAAAGCCGGCCTTTCCTATTTCGGCTTGGATTGAAAATACTGGACAGGAAAGGAAAATTGTCCAGCCTTTCAAGCCCTACTAAGTAAAGGGAGATGGTGTCTTCATGCAGCAGCATTCCAAGTTGACAAAGGAGGTGTGTCTGAATGTTCCCACGTACCCGAACCAGATCCGTATCTATCACCCTTGACTGCATCAGCTGAAGCAATAGATTCGAGCTCAGCCATGTCTTCTTTTGTCAGTTTTACAGACAACGCTCTGATGTTTTCATTGAGATTTGCAAGTTTCGTGGTACCAGGTATGGGACACACATCATCTCCTTGATGATGTACCCAGGCCAAAGCTAGCTGTGAAGTGGTGCATCCCTTTCTATTTGCCATATCCTTCACCCTCTCAAATAGTCTTGTATTATGCTCCATATTCTCGGGTTGCAATCTTGGTAGTAACTGCAAAATCATAAAGCACATATTTCAAACTCGAAAGTATAACCACACAAAAGTAAAAACAGTTTGAGAATATATACTAGAGTTACTGTGGATAATTACTCAGACTGTATCTAGAAAATTACATTTAAGAAGAGGAATGAATTTGGCCTCTAGACATGGTAGACTTTGGCCTAATATCGTGCACATACACACTTCAAGGGGAGAGATTTGCAATAGTCATTAGCTACTAGTGAGGGCATAACTTAGAGCTTGTTTGAGAAATCGTTTAAGCAGATTTTGATAAAAAGTTGATGAAATATATGGTTGAAAAGTTGATAAAAGTTGAGAATCTCATGAAATGTGCGGTTAAAATTAACTGTTGACTTTGACCACAGATTTTTAGCAATTTTTTAATCTGGACCAAACAAGGACTTAATAATATTCATAATTCCAAAGATTCTTAGTTTATATCTATCATAAATTAGAAAAAGTTGATGGCGTGCACAATGGATACATAATAAAATTTATAGTTGAATTTGAAGCTCAGAAGGGATCGAAGTATAAACCAAACAAACCTTGCGAAAGTCCCCTTCAGAGAAAGTTTCAACCACTTTTGGACCGGAGGAGAAGAATCCCCGTCCAAGAGGACTGTATGCTACTATTCCAATGCCAAGTTCTCTAAACAATTGGACCAAGGATAGAGTTAGAAATTTATAGTGCTTACTGGCTCAAAATATAAAAATTATCACAATAATAATCAAACCTGCAAGTGGGAATTATTTCTTCCTCCACATCTCTTGTCCACAAAGACCACTCCAACTGCACTGCTGTTATTGGATGAACAGCATGTGCTCTTCTGATTGTTGAAGCTGAGGCCTCCGATAGGCCTATATATTTTACCTTACCTTCTTCCACTAGTTTCTTTAGTTCTCCGATCTTGCATAGAGAGATATCCAAAGGAATAAGAAGAGGCTCAAGTAAATAACATTTGGAATCAAGTCAAAAAATACGAAGGAGATCTATAACTGTATATACACAAGAGTAGCAGGTATTATTCTGCTTCCCAATTCTTGACATCAAAACTTGTGTATATACAGTGTCTTTATATGCTTTGTAATTATAAGAAATCTGTTTGTTTATTTCCTTGAAAAGGCGATCTAGAAATAAATGACTCCTTTTATTTTCATAATTAATAGATTCATATGATAAAAGAAGAATGTTCAAAAGGGAAAACAAAAATTACATGAGCTTTATCTCAACTAGATTACCAAATTCTGTTTGAATAATCATCAACAAACAAAACAAGCATGAAAAAAAAAACAAAAAACAAAAAAAGAAGAAAACAAATCAAGTATGCTACTGTCTAGGTAAGGAACAATGATAATTGTTGGCCATAGCTGATTAATACACAGAGAAGAAAATGTTAACTTCGCATCAGTGAGATCGATCGATGCCAATATGAAATTATCAGTTATAAGACTCTATAGTGTGTTATAGATATATCCTAGAAAGACATAATTCAATTAACTAAATTTCTCATGAATCCGGTCATGTATCCCTAATTAAATAAAAGATCATGATGTTGAAGTTCAAACTATTCAGTTTCAGCCAAAAAAAAAAAAAAAAAAGGCATCAAGCCTAACAGATCCCAGCAGTATGACAATTGAAATGTATTTTGAAACTCATTCTACTCTATCCAGATTATATTAACATTGCCACTAGCGAATACTCAAGTTTACACGCGTTCAACTTATGTAGAATACACCTAGGGATTGCGTTTCCCACAGCTAAGGTTCAGGGTTCGAGAATTGGTACCTCCCCCACCCCCAAAAAAGAGAGGAGGGGGGGGGAATATCAATTTTCAAAAGTATGAGAAAGATGAGTTCAATTTGATCTTACAACATCTTATAAGTTCATCAAATAACCTCAAAGGTAGAATCAGATAGGAGCAAGTTAAGACTTTTGTAACTGGAAAAAAAGAAGAGAATGATGACAAGAGGATTCATAGTGGTTCGATCAACATCAAAAATTTAAGGAACGTAATCTACTTTGGAATTGGATTCGGAAGGTGATCAAGAAATCAATTAATGAAATTGAAGTTCTTTCATTGGCCTATTTGTCGATTAGAAGATCTAATTTGTATGAATTCTATTGGTTTGATACCAATAATGGCAGTTGATTCAGTACATTAAGGATACAATTATGAGATACATAAATACAAAAGAGAATAAAGAGCTAACCGTGACTTCGACGGGCACACTTGTGTCAATGCGATGCTGGTAATAAAGATCAATGCAATCAATATCTAGCCGCTTCAAGCTGGACTCACAGGCAGCTCGTACATAGGCAGGGTCTCCATGTACAGACATCTGGGTACCCTTAAATTTAGCCCCAAATTTCGTAGCTAACTCTACTTTCTCCCTCATCCCATCCTTCAAAGCCTATGCAAGTTGATGGCAAACAGTACATAAACATTTATCATTGATGTATTACACACTGGCCACTATGAGAAGTGCAGAACAATAAATAAACAAGTCAGTGTTAAAAGATTTACCTTCTCCAGCAAAATGAAAATAGTTTGATGTTTGTTTATTCAATCCACGTTATAACGTATATAAAGTGAAATTAAAACAGATAAGCAGGGCCCATCGGAGCTCCATGCCACCATGTCATAAAATCCCAGTTGCAGCATTTTGTCAAACATGATGACCGATAAGCGCATCCGGCTCAAAAATTGTACAGTCAGTGTAGCCGGAAATTAAGTGCAGATAGCATTTTGCAGACTTCTATGATCAAACATGCGTGTGAGTGGGGAGGGTGGGGTTGACAGGAAGTAGGGTAAGTGTAAGGACCTTGCCGAGGAGGATTTCGTTGGTGTGCGGCCCATAGACGTCGGAGGTGTCAAGAAATGTAATCCCGGAGTTGATGGCATGATGAATAACCTTGATCATATCGGGCTCGGGCTTCGGCGTGCCGTAGAAGGCCGACATGCTCATGCATCCCAGTCCTTGTGCAGACACTTCCAATCCCTGTGAACCCAGCTTGATTCTAGGCACTTTTACACTGTTTTCTGCTGCCATTATTCTGGAATCCGAAGGTGTTTTTCTTTTTGTTTTTTCTGCAATCTCTGTCTATTAATGACAATGGAATAATATAAATGAAATTACAGGTATTCCTCTTATTTATAAAGAAAACCGCCATTGATGGCTGCTGAGGAGCGACTCTTTTCTCACTTTTCTTCCTTTTGACTATAATAATTTGGGAGGATTAACGTAAGAGAGGACGTAAGAAATAAAATAAAGGATTAAAGTTGAAATTATTGACAGCCATGGAAAGGGATTACACATGTCAATTCAAATTTGTTCTTCGGCTTGCCATTTATCGAAGGATATTGAAATTTATTTACAGAGATAACACATTGAATATAGAGGTCTCAATCCAACTCAACCGCCTCTGATGATGAAGCCCAAACGGCCCGTATTAAAAAAAGTCCAAACCATCGCGGATTGCGTGTCGGATCGATCCAGTCTACAAAAATTGAACACTAGTCCGACCCACCCATCGGCCCATCCGGGTCGAGCCCATGTGGACCGCGGTTCAGTCCATATAAATAAAAAATTAATTTTTTTTTTAAATTACTAAAAAAATTTAGTTATTTATTATAATTAAAAAAAATATTTACATATATAACAAAAAAAAAGTGTTAAATTACTAAATAACAAAGATAAATTCACATTTGTTGATTTTTTAATTCAATTTATATTATTTTTATATATATTTAAAGACAAAAACAACACGCATATGTCACATCTTTCACTTTAAATGGCTCTCTACCATTTGTTTTTTTTATTTATATTATTAAATATCATTTCAAATATAAAAATTTGAATTTTCTATCTTTTCTTTTCAAAAAAAAAAAAAAAATCAAAACAGGCTGGTGGTTAAAGGCCGAACCGCCCGGGCCGTAAATAGCTCACCCGGTTCACTGGTCAGCCCGCGGTTCACCTCTTTTAGCCCGTGAACGGTCTGCGGTTCGGCCTCCTCGACCCGTGAACGGCCGGTCCAGTTCACGGGCCGACCCACGGTTCTGGGTCGAGACGGGTGGGCCGATGCGGGTTTGGCCGACCCGCCCGTCTTGACACCTATAATTGAATACATGTATTGGTTCTTGTCGAGATGAGTTAAAATTTGCTACAATTTTTAGGGTGAGGTTGACAATTAATATCAATCTTCTTAATACATAGTTGTATACTTGTACTTCTCCGCTTAGTCGCATATCACGTCTCATTTTTGACTCGTTCTCTCCAACGTTTTGTCTGGATTTGAAAGACTTAAAATTCAACGTCCACACCTACTTACCTTTTCGTCTTTTAAAATACTAATTAATATACAAAAATTACAAAATATTCATATATTAGTATGTAATGCTTTATAAGTGATTTTCAACTTGTTTAGCTAAATATAAATTAAATTTATTAAATTTATTAAACATACTTATTATTCACACATTTCGTAAAATTCATAATTTATAAGTATTTAAAAAATAATTTCAACATTTTCAAACATTCACTATATGCAAAAGATGTGGACCCAATTTAACTTCATAATACAAGCCATAAATAATAAAAAAAAAAAAAACAGCTAGTAATAACAAAAAAAAAAAAAAAAAAACAATCAATCATAAAACAAAATTTTGATATGTTCTAAACAGAACAACCGTATTGAATTTGAAAAAACATACATAAGAAAATTAAGAACCCATATATTTCTGAAAATTTCAGAAAACCGGTCTTTCATTGCCTGTTATTCAATTAAAAATATTCTTCTGAATATTATTCACACCATTTTTTTTTTTTTTTATAAATTTAAGACATTTTAATTTTATTAAAAGTTTCTAACTTTTACTTATTATCACATTTATGTCATCATCTTTTTTCGTAGCATTCTTATGCTCAATATTTCATTAATTAACACATATTGTCCTTGATAACGGTTTTCGTCCAAATATTATGTTTGTGTACTTTAAAATAAGGGACAAATATTTAATCACATTTTTGTATTAAAACTCTATACTAAATAAGAACCACAAACTCTAGAATCTGTATATAATTTAATGAATGAAACCAAACAAGATCTTGAAGGTAAATTCTTTGGAACTTCGGGAGAAGATGCCGAAAGATATAGAAAAATGTTAGAAGGTCTAGAAATACAAATGGCTAACATAAGTTTAGGAAATACTAAGATGAATACTAGTAGCACGAGAGTTAGTAGTTCTACTATCCCTCCTACAGTAAGCCAACCTCCTTTTACACCTACTGCACTACCAAAAACTGAGGGAATATATCCTACAGTATGCTCAGGTCGTGTACCACCCATTGCACCAAGATATGAAGGACCAAGACAAACTAGTGGTGTAAATAAAGAGAAGGATAATGAATAATATAATAGTTATAGATATCCAACAGATGAAGGAGAGTTATATACCTGGAATAAATTCAATCCAGAAGTAGAAAACCTAAATAGAAGAATAAATCCTAGTAAATTAAAAGGCAACTTCAAAATAACTACCAAAGAAAAAAGTCCTATGGAAAATCTAACAGAACCAATACCAACAACAGGAATATAGTTAGATCTAGATTTAGGAGATAAAGATAAAAATATATCTGCTTGGGTTAAAGCCTCTAGCCTTGCTATACAATTTAGCAAAGGATGGAATACTTATACAACTTTCAATTTTCTTGAACATACCTTTAGAAGAAATGTTGAAGAGTTATGAAAGAAAACCTCTAACCAAATAAAGAGTAATATAAAATATGGAGAAAAAATTTTAGCTGACATTCAAATAACCAAACAATTATGGATATATTAAAAAGATTAGAAAAATACTTGAGAGTACAATTTCTAGGAGAAATTGCAGAAGAAACGAGTATAGAGAAAGAAATAAGCACAAATAGAATTAGAAAATCTAAAAATTTGTGATATGTGTGAGCTAAAAGGATACTTAAGAGATTTTGAAAAAATCTACATAAAAGCCTTAAATAAGGATATGAGTTATAGTGAAAAGTTAAATTATCTCAAAATAATGTTTCTAAAACTTCCTTACCCTTGGGGCATAAAAATACACCAATAATATGAAAAGATTAGGTCTGTCATGACTCATTTGGAGATAAGTGATTCTTTTGGTAATAGAAAACAATTTATTATCAATACAAATAATACATGGTATAGAGAAATAGCTGATAATAAAGCAATAAAGAAGATGACAAAGAAAAAACCCATTTATTGCAATCAAGAGATCTTTCACACTCATCAATAGGGATGTTATCAAAAAGAATATAAGAAGAAAAAGAAATTCAAAAAATTTCTTAAGCCTTATAAAAAGAAAGATTTTAGGAAGAGAAGATATAATTGGAAACCAAACAAAAAACCTTTTAAAAAAAGAACAAAACCAAAAGGTTAGATACCTAAAAATGAAGATATTAAAAATGCAAATGCTTTATATGTCAGAAACCAGGACATATAGCACCAAACTGCCCAGATAAACATAAAAATAAAATCAATTCAAAATTTTTAGAAGTATACGAAGAAGCTATATATGATTCAGAATATGAACCATATGAGATAAGTGAAATCGAATCAGAAGTTTCTACTATATATTCTGATAGTGAAATAGAAAGTGAAGAAGATAATAAATTCATAAATTATAACTTTATGAATAAAGTAAGAATTGAAGAAAATTTGGAAATATAAGAAACTAACATAGATAATATTGAAGGAATAAGCCAAACTGTTACCTTCGAAGAAGAAATGATGCGATCCAGGCAAACCATGGACCTTTGTTACATTGGACTCAAGCTAATGACCATATTGGAGGTATATCAGAGGCTAATGGAACATTGGAGGACCAAAATAAGCGTGAAACGAAGTTTAAAAAAAATCATCACAGAGAGTCAGAAGAAACAACCATGCAATCGCATGGATATAGAAGGCTGCGATCGCAAGAGTGGCTTTTCAAAAGCAGAACGTTATGGAGTCAAACCATGCGATCGCAAGGGTCATGCCTATTGTTACCACCCGATTTTGGTAAAGCCTCCACGTCAGCAAAGTTCTAGTAAAAGTCTCATCTAGGCCTCGCTAAGGCCTTATAGGCCCAGCGAAGGCCTTCCAGATTCATAAAGGTTCCATTGGCCCGACGAAGGCCTCGGAGGCCCATCGAACATCTTAGCATCCACAGATCGAGTCTGCGAGGCCCATGAAGGGCTTCGACATTCATGGCCGATCCGAGCCCTCATGGGGCTTCAGATTTGTTATGGTCCGCGCAGCTAAAAGGATATCTCAGGGAAGATTGTATGTGATCGTCACAAGGAAACCATATCCCAATCTAATAAAATCAGCAACACAATCTCAGAGATTGAGAGAGATGAGGATGCAATCTCGGAAGATCACGGCGAGATTGGAACCTACCTTATCTGATAAGGAAATAGAATCCCAAGAGAATTCTAATTGTTTGCTTCCCTAAAATCAATTAGGATTCTATGTGGAAGAAGTAAAGTCCTATCCTCTTAACTTCACGGCCCCAGTTAGCCATGGGAGGCAAGCCCAGGATGATTGGGAATCAATCTCTTCAACACATGGACCCAAACTCCAGCCGTGCCGAAAACCATCAGTCCATTTCTATCAATAGCCGTCGGTCTCGAGATGGTTCGCCCGATCTCAATGAGGAAATCCGAGGACCAAGAGAAACCATGGCGCCTCGGGTGGAGAAGGCTGGTCGCCTCCCGCCAACGTATTCGACAGGTTGGAGTTACGTGGTCGTCGTGGGTGGGAGCAGACAATGATCGTTAATGCCCGGTGGCGAGCAAGTGATGACGGAGAGAGAAGGGACTCGCGAGGCATGAAGACCGGAAGCGGTTGTGCGACCTTGATGGCGACGATGATCTCCCATTCTCAAATGGTTGAAGGCTAGAGAACTCTCATGGAGGGGTTGAAATGCCTCGTATTGAGGAATATAATGAGAGGTGATCCGGATTCAATTAGAGTTCGATTCGACGAAGGCCTTCGTCCTTATTTAATGATTCTTCTTCTCTTAAGTCCACGCCTACCATAAATAATAGGCGGACTTGGGGACTATTATTACACAGGATTTTGAAGTAAAGCCTCCACGTCGACAAAGTTCTAGTAAAGTCTCATCTAGACCTCGCTGAGCCTTATAGGCCCAGTGAGGCCTTCCAGTTCATAAAGGTTCCATTGGCGTGCGAGGCCTCGGGAGGCCCATCGAACATCTTAGCATCCACAGATCGGTGTTGGGCCCGGCAGAGGGCTTCGGCATTCATGGCGATCCGGAGAGCACCTGTTGAGCTTCATATTTGTTATGGTCCGTAGCAGCTAAAAGGATATCTCGGGGAAGATTGTATGTGATCGTCCAGGAAACCATATCCCCAATCTAATAAAATCGACAACCTGATCTCGAGGAGATTGAGAGGAGATGAGGATCACGATTCAAGATCACGGGCGAAGTTGGAACCTACCTTATCCACGATAAGGAAATAGAATCCTGAGAATTCCTAATTGTTTGCTTCCCTAAAATCAATTAGGATTCCCCTATAAATTGATCGAGACAAGGGACCATTTCTCAGGGTTCTAGTACTGGTGTCATTTTTTATTCCAAGGTCCACTTCTAAACTCTGCGATTTTGAAGGAATCATTTTAAGTTAGTATCTCTCCTCTTATTTTTGTTTCCGTAGTCACGCACTTCTAAATATCTTACGCTTAATCGATCCACAAACCTGCCAAATCTCCGCCATCTCCCACAATTCCCTATTTTGCCCGCCTCAATGTGGGATGAAAGCACTTTTTCTCCGGAGATTTTGAGTGCTAATGGTGAATCTAGTGTCAGTAACATCTGGTGGCGGGAGGTGGCTGAGATCTGTTGTGCGATGGGATGGTTGCGGTTGACGTCGGCACCTATCTCGATCATAAGGCGTGATTTTTAGAAGGAATCAGGATTTTGGCAAGTTTAGTTTCCTTTTTCGTTTAGGACTCTTAATTTTAATTAGTTTTATAATTAATTTAATTAGGTTGGGATTCTTTCCATGTTTACTATAAGCACATTTTCATTGTAAACATAGACAATTACGTTTTTTGAGTAGGATTAATCAAAATGAGGATATCACTTTCTTACGAGTTCAATTGAACTAACTTCCTAAACTTATCAAAGATTCTCATCTCTTTGTGGCGTTCATAACTACGGGTTTGTTGATTCAAAATTCGTGGTCAGAAGTTCTTGCGGACTAGATTTTAGCTTTCTTGGGGTTGAGATCAAACCTTTTATAGGTTTTCGAGATTTAATTCTTCGCGGGTTTGCATCAAGAAAGCGTTCATAACTCTGGTTTGTTGATTCAAGAATTCATCGGGTCAAGTTCTTGGGCTAGATTTTAGCTTTCTTGAGTTCGAGATCAAACCTTTATGGGTTTAGATTTAATTCTTCGGCGGGTTTGCATCAAAGAAAATATGAAGAAAATATGAAGAAATTTTATCTTTAAATCAAAAGATGTCTTCAACAACAAAACCTTTTGGGAATATACTGCCAAAACTAAACAAAACTATTTATGTTATGAAATATAATGAAGTTCTTATTTATATAGAAAATGTAAAAGGATCTACAACAATTCCTATACTAAATAGAAATAGATAAATGAAGGCGGCTAAAATAAAGCGTGATATTAGGAACAAAATAAAAATATAGAGATTGGAGGAATCGAAATTCTTATGAAATGATTCTTTAGACAAAGAATCGATATCTGATCGACATATTTTGTATGGATAATAGAATATTGCATGATCCTATAGGCGTCCTTTTAGGAGTCTGTTTGGTAATTTAGTATACGAAACTAATATTTACCTAAAACCAGAATTTGCGATTATCTTTATTAGATGAAAATATAGACATATCTTTAAATCTATATCATAAAATAGATAGATTAGATATGCGAGCGGAAAATCTAAATGATCATGCTTACCATGCAGATCTATATTTTGGCACACTACAAGCCACCATCAAGAAATGAAGAAACTTTGAAGAAATAAAATTGAAGAAAGGATTTGAGAATTACAACAAGCTATTCCACCTAGAAAATTTAGATCTCACAGAAATCGATATACAAGAAGAATTTGTTTTCAGAATTCAAAAGAAGAATTAGAAAAATTAGAGGGTATTTGGACAAACCCGATGAATCTACGGGAAATGATTCTATAGATTCAATAGGAAATATGATAGCAAATTCCCTCCTAGAAAGAAGTCTCATTCTTCCTAGAAAGAACTATATAGGAGAATCATCCACTCGAAAAGCCATTGGACAAAAAGAATATATCGGTGCACTTGCCAAGTTAGATAGACATGGAATAGAAGAGCAATTCTATATCCTAAGCCCGAATGGATAAAACCTCACAGGAGAAATACAAGAAATGATTGCCCTAATCAATACAGGAGGCGGGATCAAGTCATGTTCAATGAAATATAATTAGCATGCTACCTGAACAAGACATACCTCGAAAGATATAAATATAAAGATTATCATGGAATAGAATATGAAATTAGAAAATCCGTCAGAAATGAATCTTATACTTACTAATATAAGAGGAGAACAAATTCCTATAACTATAGATATACATAAAGATCCCAGTAGGATAGAAACCAATGCACCAATTTTATTAGGAATGGACTTTTAGATATGTTCAAATCATATAATATTCAAGAGGATAGATTACAAATGACAATTAATCTTGAAAGAACAACATATCCCAGGATTACTAGTGAAAAAGAAAAGATTTACTAACTATAAGATGATTAGTTATAAATCTATAACCAAGAACATGACAAATCCATTAAGTCCACTATGTTGAAATAAAACTCAATCTACGAGATATTGTAGAATTACATTCTATGCTTATCTTGATACTGGATAAACATTATTATAGAGGCAAAAATTTAATGTTTTACAAACTCTTATTGGAAAACAAACCTAAAAGAAATATATGCCCAAACGACTAGTGGACTATTTGAACCATATTCTTTATATCTTTTGAAAATATACCATTTTATTAGGAAATAGAGAAGTCATAGTTAGAGAACTCTACTATGTCCCCAAAATAGAATGTGACATTCTTTTGGGACAAACTTTCCTCCTGAAGATTATGCACCATTTACACAATATAAAAATCCCACAATTTGAATTTACAACACCCTATAATTACAAAATAATTGTACCACAAATACAAAAAGCTATATCTATGGTTCAAAAACAATAAATCATCGAGGATCCTCAACCCGGCATGGTGGATGTTATACAAAAATAGAAAAGAAAATTTCAAATCACTATTATATAATAGTTATAAACCTCGAATAAGTGGTCTGAAAATGAAAAGCTAGAAAGAATAAAAAATAATTTCAAAAACAACTTTTAGAAATCCACTAGAAAATGGTTTGTAAATAAAACAACGACAAAAATAAATTAATAGAACCAAATGTCATAATCGGTGAGTCAAACCCTATGACATATAGTCGAGAGAGACATAAAGAATTTGAAATAAAATAAAAAATTATTAAAAAACTAAAATTATTAGACCAAGTAAAAGTCTACATAGTAGCACAATTTTATGGTGAGGAACTATCTTTGAAATAAAAGAAATAAAAGCCGAATGGTTATAAATTATAAGAAACTAAATGAGAAAACCAAAGTTGATGGATATTACCTACCAAATAAAGATATTCTCATAAAAGCCATACCTGAGAATAGCAAAATATATTCTAAGTTTGATTGTAAAAGCGGATTTTGACAAATATGTCTAGATGAAGAAAAGTAAACAACTAACATCATTTAGCACTCCTAATCCTTTAGGACAATTCGAATGGAATGTAATTCTATTTTGATTTCCACTGCGAAATAATAAACAAAAACAATTACAAAGCTTTTTAGGATTATTAAATTACCAACAATTTATCGAAGGATGTACTTTACTTAAGCCATTTCTAAATAAACTCAAAAGATCAAGTTTGGAACTAGACCAATGAAGATACTAAGAGGATCCAAAATGCGTCATATTAAAAAAATATTGTTCTAATGTTCCTAAACTATCTATTGAGGAAGATGATGATTATTTTATTCTTGAAAAGCAGGTATGGCTTCAATTTGATTATTGTTGGGGTCAATTTCTTCTGATGCTTAAAAGCGATTATCAAAACATGGAGAAAATTATCCATGTCATAAAAGATTGTTCAAAAATACATCACGAAAAATTAGTTGCATATACTTCAAATGAACCTTTCAAGGATGTTGAAACGGAGATATAACTCCCAATAGAAAAGAGTTACTTGCTGTCAAAAATGAGTTGCTAAATATGAATATTATTTGATTAAAAATTATTTACTATTAGAATAGATAATACTCAAGTTAAGTATTTTCTTAAAAAATAATTTAGAGGCAAATGTCTTGCTAACAAGCCATTAATTAGAATACAATCTTGGATGGCTAACATCAAATTTGATATTCTCAATATATTCATGGTAAAATAATTTTCTTCTGATTTTCCTTTCTCAAGGATGGAGTAGATCAAGTAAGAGTTGCAATCATGATGAAGCTCAAAATAAAGGAGATGGAAAAGAAAATATACAAATTGAGAATAAAAACCTCCAAAAAAGAAGATACTCGATAAAGAAATATTCAAAAGATCGGACAAGATATCAAAGAAAATAAAGAGATATCTAAAGTATTTGAAATGTTTCTCCTCTCTAACCTTCACCGGCGGTTAAGATACCATTATAAGATATATAAAATTAACTTCTAAAGTCAAATGTTATACTGACTTTACTCTAAGTCTCCTATCATTTGGGATAAAAGATGAAGCATGATATAAATACAAAATATGTCTTTTCAATCTTGTATTTCTTTGGTTTATTGGGCGTTCTTAAGATTGCACAACATCCACATAAGTCATGGATGAGACTTTATAAACTCTGAAAAATACAACAAGTGAATTTATATCCAGATTTTGCAGCACCAAATTGGATTCACCATATGTATGATATTAGAAACATACTTTGTATATATACTAGCCAAAATCTCAAAGAAATTTGCATCTTTCACGTGACAAGAATTAAAAATAACAATGAAGAGTTTATTGAGAATACTAAGAACAAACTTGATATTTATATCATATTTCTTCTCTGTGGTTCAGAATGAGATATTATGATCATTATCTCAAGCCAGTTAAAATAACAATGTAATATTGGATTATGAAATTTAGATCGAAGCAGTCAGAAATACTTTGTGTAGTCCTCATGAACTTGAAGATTGAGATAAAGTTAAATGATCATTTGATTTCATTAGTAGACATGTGAGCAAGAATGAAAATATAAAATATTATGAAGATCCTTAATCTTGACAGGCCCCATACCATACGAATATTCGTGAACTTAATTGTTGGATCTACTTGACCAACAGTGCGACAAAATACTAATGAAGTCATGGATCCTCAAGCTTCCTTGACAAATAAGATATGGTGAGTCATTATTTGAAGATTCCAGATTGTTGTTGAATCATGGACCACGTCTTCGAGAAGATGCCAAACAATGGATTACTTTAAGATCATGATCGAAGTAGGACCGCCCACTCATACCTCTGGTGATAATCTTATCTAACTTTTGAAAATGAGAGTCCCTGCTTACGGACCATGAAGCAAGTCTTAATGAAAATATCTAGATATTTATATACACTTACATGTGAAAGTCACAACCAATCACTCGGTATTCTCATATCTCTCGAACTATCATACCACCATGATCCCTAGTCTAGTTTCTTAGGCGTGAATCGAAAATTGGACCCTATGAGTTCTAAGGTTGCAACAAAAAGTAGATGTTTCTTATAAAGATGTCTTTTGTATATGATGTGATCACCAAGCTTAGATATAGACATGTATTGAGTTCTAAAAGTATATGAAATGTTTGAGTATTCCTTTTCTAAGGAAACTCTCCATTGCTATTTCCTTTAAATCTCCTTGTTTTACTTTGTGGCTTGTTATGCCATGTCTGACGAGTGTTTGGAGTATATTGTGCATTAATCTTCATCTTCAAATTCTCATTTATTCACGATTTGGCTTCAAAGTGTTCTGAGTGGTGGATAGTTGGAAGTTATTTCATATGGAAAGATGAACTAGGAAAGTGAAAAAATGGCTGAAGTTGGACATACTATTTGAAGGCTTTTCCGCTAGATAGGCAAAAAGTCGATCTTGTGAGAATATTATTGGTTAACCAAGAACTTTCGAGGACTAGGCTTCCATTTGGTTATGCCTTCCAATGGGCCGAGGTTCTATAACAATAACTCAATGACAATTTAGGAAACATAAAATATTAATGAGGGCATATTTTAGATTAGTATAGATTATTATTGACATTTCATTTATTGTTAACAAGTTTTATTTTATTGCTAGAAAACTTTATCACGTTGTTATCATATATCGGATATTGTTCTACTATCACCGAGAGGAATCGATGAATAATAAAAGTTTTATAGATGTAATCTTATTTATTTTAAGGGAAATTTTTTTTTTTTCACGCAAATGGTCCCTAACATTCACCCTCAAACAAGTTTTATTTTATTGCAAATGTTCTCTAACTTATGTGTTTTTGATCAATGTAAAATGTTCTCTAACTTATGTTTTGATGCGCATTGATTATTTTTATGAAAAAATATATACCTTTATTTTAATTAGAAATTTTTTTATTTGGATTCCTAACATTTGTAAAAAGTACAAATGAGTCCGATACTTTTATTTTTTATGAAAATTAAAAAGAAACTAACAAATTGATAATATACTAAATTATTTTGTATATTTTACTAAACTATTATAAAATAACTAAAATTTAAGCTCGTAATTATTAACAAACGTGTTAATTAAAATTATTTTCTTATTATTAAGTAATCATATTATTTAAAATTTAAACTTTAATTTTATTGTTACAATATAATAAATAACTTTCTCACAAACTTGATACTCGAGTATTTTCATTTAATTGAGTTATTTGTTTATTAACTACAAATATTAGAGCTCAAATTGTATTATTCATATTTTAATTTATCATTTTATTATCGTTCAAAAATAAAGAATACATAATGTGTAAATTAATTTTGATTAGTAGTTTTATGTTTAAAAAAAACATAATAATATTGGTTCAATTTTATAAAATTATATACGTCGTTTTATTATTTATTTAGCTTAATTTTATTCAATTTTTTCACATCACATAGCAATTACATAGACCTAAAAGCTAATAACTTTATATTTTTCTCTTATGAAAAATTAATTGACACATCTATAGTGATATATTTAATATGTCAAATTAAATATTATTTAATAAATATATCAAAATTATTGGGATTTTGGTGCAAATGGTCCCTAACGATGCATATTTTTGGTTAGGAGGTCCCTAACCTATGCATTTTGTTGTAAAATCTGGTCCCTATGGACGGAATCAATCCAATTGTGCTGCTAGTTGGTTCGCATACGCAATTTTCATTAATTTGTTTTGGGCTTTTGGCTAAAATGGTCTCTAACCTTTACCCTTAGTTTGGAATTGGTCCATAATGTTTATTTTTGGCATATCATGTCCCTAACCTATGTGTTTGGTGCGAAATTGGTCCTTTATGGGATGAAAAGACAAATATGCACTTAGTTAATTAGAAGAAATTGTATGTAGATTCTCGATCATTACAAAATGTGCAAATAGATCCAATACTTTTTATTTTTTATAAAAAAAAAAAAAATGAGGTATTTTTTTTTTGTAATTAATACTTTAATAATAAACATGTCAAATAAAATTATTATTTTTATTATTAAGTAATTATATTATTTAAAATTTAAACTTTTATTTTATTGTTATATAAAAAAATAACTTCACACAAACTTGATATACAAATACTTTTATTTAATTGAGTTATATGTTTATTAACTAGAAATATTAAAGAGTCAACTATATTCTTCATATTTTAATTTATAGTTTTATTTTCGCTCAAAAATAAAACACATAATGTGTAATGAACTTTTATTAGTATTTTTATGTTAAATACTAATAAAATAAAATCTGTAAATAAAATACTAATTTTTATCAACACCACGACCGCCATCATGTCGTCACCAAACTATAAAACTGTAAATAAAATAATTTGGAACGTGAGCATTCAAAAAAAAAAAAATACTCAATAGTATGTACACACCCATTGAGAAAATTATATACCCACAATCACACGACATGTAAAATAAAATAAAATTTTTATTACATTTTATTAAATAAAAATTAAGGATAATTGCATGAAAGGTCGGGATGAAAGGAAACCAACCTTTCAACATCGTTGAGATATGCCTCTAATCTAAAAAAATAGCACCGCACGTCTCCAACGTATGAAGAAATAGGCATCGTGAGGTCCCTCTTGACAGCTTTCAGATTTCTCTGTTAATCTCCAAAATTGAGTGCACGCACTATCTCTCCCCAAATTAAGCGATTGGAGAAATTATTCACCGAATTTCCCAATTCATCACTCTCACCGCAAAGTCACGCACCAATGGCAAATTTCAAAGGAGGAGCATCACCATTTTTCACCACCACTAGCAAGAAAAGAGGCTGCGGTTTTGAAAAAGTGAAGCAAATGAGGAGCTTGTCCACAAGGCAGAGTGGATAAATTAGTTTTAGGAAACTAGAGTAAGGTCAATCGCAAGTAGTTGAGAGATTGCAGTAATTTGCTCTCAAACGCAAAGGTACTCTAATGTTAGTGCAAATCAATAGCGCGAATGTAGAATGTGATTTCTTACCGCACCGAAATCGTAGATGAGTTCATTTGTTGGTTACAATATGTAAAGCTTTTTGAACCGCACCTTTCAATTCTTCTTTCAATTACGAAATTCATACGATCCGGATAAGGCGATGTTGAGATTTTTTCTGTTGAAGCGTATGGTTGTACCACCGTGAAGGAAAAAGACGTGGGTCTTAAGCATTGACGGTAGATGAACTACTAGCATTGTTGCCAAAGGTCGCCTTGGTTCACCTTGAACCTCGTGATCCAAATGAAGACCGATGATTCCCACGCCGCATTGTGATTTCTTCGATATCATCACCGCACGGAATCGGTGCTTTTCTCCCGCAATACTTGTTACCGACGATGGTGCCGACCGCTCACCGCTTTCTCCTCGAAGACGCCGAATGAGGCACTTAGAAGGGAAGATGAAAGGTTTTGACCCTAAAGGACATGTGTAAGCCTCAATAGTGTATCAATCTCACTTCTTTTTTTCCTCATGCAATTCCAATCGCTTAATTTTGAAAAAAAAAAACGTGTGCAGTCCAAATCAAAACTTTATCGAAAAAATCTGACGAAAACTGTCAAGAGGGACCTACGATGCCTATTTCTTCATACGTTGGGGACATCTGGTGCTATTTTTTTTAGATTAGGGGTATATCTCCAACGATTTTAAAACGTTGAAGACCTTTCATGCAATTATCCCTAAAAATTATTACATAACTTGAACTAATCTTATTACATTTTTATTTATTATAAAAATACTAATAAAATTTAATTTACACATTATGTGTTTTATTTTTGAACGAAATAAAATGACAAATTAAAATATGAAGAATATAGTTGGATCTCTAATATTTGTAGTTAATAAACATATAACTCAATTAAATAAAAGTATTTGTACATCAAGTTTGTGACAAAGTTATTTTTTATAGAACAATAAAATAAAAGTTTAAATTTTAAATAATATAATTACTTAATAATAAAAATAATAATTATTTGACATGTTTATTACTAAAGTGTTAATTCCAAAAAAACTCATTAGTTTTCTTTAATTTTTATAAAAATAAAATAAAAGTATTGGACATATTGACACATTTTGTAATGATTAGGAATCCACATACAATTTCTTCTAATTAACTAAGGGCATATTTGTCTATTTTATCCCATAAGGACCAATTTCGCATTGCAAAACATATAGTTAGGGACATGTATACCAAAAATAATTGTTAGGGACCAATTCCACAATAAGGGTAAAGGTTAGAGACTATTTGCAATCTCAAAACAAATTAATGGAGATTGCAGTGATACGCACTAACTAACGGCACAATTGGACTGGATTCCGTCCATAGAGACCAGCTTTTGCAACTAAATGCATAGGTTAGGGACCCTCATAGCCAAAAATGAAAGGTTAGGGACCAAAACCGCACTAAGTGCATACGTTAGGGACCATTTGCGCTAAAATCCCAAAATTATTTACACATTTTACAAATGTTAGAAATCAATTGTAATTTTTTAATTAAATTAAGGGCAATTTTATCTTTTTATCAAATAATGATCAATCACAAGCACCAAAATACATAAAGTTTGAGACCTGTGTGCCAAAAATAAAGGTTATGGACCATTTCAAGACTAAGGACAAAGGTTAGAGACCATTTATACAAATTTCTCTTTTATTTTAACGTAAAGTGTGAAAATTTATTTACATTATAATGATATTCAACATACATATTTGTCTTACTCATTATATATGAATCATTTACTTCCGAGTATTTCACAACTATGCAAGGGGAAGAATTAAGATTGCAAATTACAATTTTTCATTATACAGGAATCATTTATCAGATTTGTCAATTTCAATTGTTATTATTGTTAAACTTTGTGAATCGTGTATTACTCAAAACAATTTGATTGTGTTGGGTTGTATTGTTCGTATTTTTGTTGCGATTTTAATTTGATATTTTGAAGATTGGAATAGTTGTTAGTTGTTACGTTGTATGCTTGGATTTATGATTTATCTTTTGTTTTTTTTTTAATGTCTAAATTATAATTTTTTATGTGGAATTGATTTTAAACAATTGAATGAAGTTTGATATTTATGTTTTTCCAATTTAATTGTTAAAAATTTAATGGTTTGTTTGATAAGTTTTTAAACCAAATGGTTTGTTTGTTTTCGCCATAATTATTAAAAAAAAAATTAACCGAGACAAAGAATAGGCATTGGGGCACCCTCATCGCAAATTGGCGGTGTATAGTGGCGTGTAAGGTTAGCCGTCCTATTGTCATCCCTATTCTTAACAGCCTTTTTAAATTGAAATATATATCAACGATCATATGCTCTAATTACTAGAGAGTTGAGGATAAGAATACAATGAAAAAGAGTTATGGACATAAGTACAACAATAAATAAAGATTTGAGACTTTTAGTTTAATTATAAAGTAGTATAAAAATTAAAAAAAAAAAAAAGTAGTGTAAACATAGCGTCCTATATACAAATAAAAGATTGACAATTTTCATCGCAATTAGAATGTGGTGAAACAAACAAAAATTGTGATATAGATATGATTAACATACAAAAAATTGTGCTAATGTAAAATTTGCCGTAAGAGTTTAATTTTAATAATACCGTAACACAACTTTTAGATTAGTGTAAAAAATTACTCATAACGTTTTTGTATTGGCAAATTGAACGGTTAAACTCTTTCTATTAGATCATCTACAATAGTTTATCTATATTTAAAGAACATCTTTAGCATTTTAAAAAGCATCTATATATTTAAAGAACAATTTTTTAAAAACATTCCAACATCCTCTTTATCTACATGTTTTTATTTTACTTCTTAAAATAAACATTTAATATATTTCCTCACCTTTTTTTTTTTTTTTTATGCTTCCTCCCAATCAGAGTATACTATTTAATTAAAGTCGATATATCAATTCTAAAATTGAAATTGTTTCAATGCATTTAATAATAGGGAATTGGTTTGGCTCTCTAACACTCTCTAAATTAAAATGTTAAATCGGAGAGTTCATTGGAGTAGAATTTTAAGATTTAACTTTTTAAATTAAAGAACATCTTATATTTTAAGAACTTGTTGAAGATGCTCTTAGCTGTTGAATATAGAGGTATTTTTGCTTTGCTCATCAAACTTTTTTTTTTTATTTGTTTCGAATTAGTTATTCAACTTTTACTTCTATTTCAGTTTAAACACTTTAGCTTTGATCTTCTGAATTAACCACGTGACTGTCATAAAATATGATGAGACCTCAAGACTCAATTAACACTTGATGTCCATTAATCACTCAACTTATAGCTACTTCAAACGTCAAACATTTTCTATTTTAAAAAGTAAATTACATTCAAAATCTCAACTTTTGAAAGTTGTCTCAATTTCGTCCACATTCAATTCACTTTTATTAATACTAAAATTATTTTTTAAGTACTTATAAATTATGAATATTATAGAATGTGTGAATAAAAAATATGTTTAATTAATTTAATCAGCTTAAATTATAAGTTAAGCTACGTATAAACAAACACTCAATTTTATTCATACTTATCATCTCTAACATTTCAAGAATTAAATGCGGATGTCATTTCTAACAATTTTGCACTCCAACTTAAGTAAACTAAAATAGGAAAAAAATAAATAAATAAATAAAAGGACAATTTGCAGTAGAAAAAAAATATGTTATTCTTCCCCAATTTTCCCACCCTGCCCCAAACACCACAAACCGATAGTGAGACGGCGCCACTGCATTGTCACCAGCCATGAGGGATTTTTTCCCCTTGGTATCCATCCCAAATTGCCCAGATTTTGCGGAAATCGTGGAGATCTTTCCTTAGTTTTCTCAATCAAATGTAGGGCTCTCTCCCACGTTTCCAACCCAATTTGGGTCGAAAACCAATGAGAAACCCCCTCCCCCCAGTTGGTGACACTGTGGGGGTGTGTAGGTTGGTTTCAGGTTTCTTATTTTTATTTTTTATTTTTTTGAGACTTAAGTGTTTGAATTAGAAAGTTTAGGACCTCACGATATATTTTTAAAAAGTTTGGGACTCTACTGCAAATTCTCCTTTTATTTTTCGTTTTGATGTCGTAAATAACAATCCTTTATGAATTACTAAAATATTGAAATAATATGTGCAAATAAAATTGATTAGGACAAAATTGAGACAACCACAAAGGTTGTAGACCATGAACGATTTTATCTTTTTAAATTACTCATTGAACTTTCATTTTGTTTTAGTACAAAAGAATAGGCAATGTTTTTGTGATTGTGTTGACTGTATTGATCACTCGATTGCAATTAGTTTTGTTTTGTCTACTTTTTAGTAGTTACCGACGCTACCAATTGGAGGAGGAGGAGGAGACTACAAAATGTTGTTGACCTTGTAATACCCCCACGTGATCATTACAAAAAGATCAACAAAAGGGTTACAAATTAAAATGTTGTTTATTGAAAGAAGATCTCCTTTAAAAAAAGTAAGTTATAAAAGAAGGCTACTTTTTATTTTCTTTCACTATTTTGGTCCTCTCTAGAAAATTTCCTTCCATCCGTTATATTCCATTTCTTGATTTTGTTGGTTCCCTTTCAACCATGTCCATAAAAGTTGTGGATGGGAGCATGTTTTGGAAAAGTTTTGAGCTGAAATTATTTTTTAAGTGTATATATATTATAAGCTATTGGTGAATAACGCGCTGATAAAAAGTGGATTGTGAACAGAGGTCCTATGAAATTGTGGATAAAAAATATGTTTGACTAGTTTGCTCAATAAATTATAATTTAAGAATCCCAAACATATGTAATGTAACTTACATATAAAGGATATAACTACTCTTTTAATAGGAGTGGCATTTTAAGATTGAATTCAAGTCTTAATATAATATTAGAACTTATTAAGCTCAAAAAAATAATTCAATCCGTCTAAAGTATTTGAATTTCAAAATTGGTGTGCTTAAACTAGTTATCATCTTACATATATATGTTAAGAGTAAAATACAACATCAATTAATTATAAAATTATTAACTAATATTTAAAAACTTGAACTACTCTAATAAAGTTAGACCATTTAATCTAAAACCCAAATTTTAATATACATTCCATGACATCCGCATTTTAGTCAATGGATTAAGAAAATTATTTGGAATGTCTTGACTCGTTAAGTGACACGAGCACGTTTAATAAGTGCTTGTAATCATTTTTATGTTATTGTTTAATGTCATTAAAGTGAATTCTTATTGTAAAGCTATATATCACTTGATTTCTTTAATTGTTAGATAGTGTCTTTTAACATTTTTGTTATTTTATGATCCTTTGTCATCAACAAAGTTTATATTGGAGTGATCACAAAAAAACATTCATAATGAATTGAGTTTATGTACGTTTGTTTGGTAAGGGCAACTCCACATTACATATTTTAAAAAAATTGAAATATAAATTAATATATTGTTCTATTACTCAGTACTACATACCAAACGTGTTCTTAATAACTCAAATAATTTGTTCTTGTTTAACTTTAAATTCACAATCCAGCGTTCTTCATAAATGATTATTTTTAATTTAAAAGAATGGAATTATGTACTTAATTGATGTATTTATGAAATAATGAATATTTGACTCATACTAATAGTATAAGATGTCCATCATACTTTTGTCATTAGAATTTTATTATAATAGTCGATTAGTTGGATTAAAAAAAAAGATATATTTGTATAGATATGTCAATAGATCGAGTCGAACTACCTTGGTAAGCTAGTCGTGCTCGGCCCATGAGCTCAACTCGTACGGGGCTGAGCTGTGCAACTCGTGAGCCATTTTTTTTCTTAAATTCTGAAAATTAATGGCTCGTTCTCTGTGCGTTTCAGTTTTGAGTTTTGGATTAATTTTCAATTTTTTGTTTTGAGAGTCTCTTTTAAGATTCGTGAAAACACATTTAGTTTGTCATTTTAAAAATTTATTTCTTAAAACAGAAAACTAGAAAACTCTTTTTTTGTTTGAATTTTGAAAAATTATTTTATGACATTTTACTCAATGAAATTGATTATTCGGTGAAATAAAACAAGTTTACGTTAATATATTATCAAGTAATATATATTTTAAAGTTGCTAAATCTTACATTTTTTTTTCAGCTACAAAAATAAAATACTAACAAATAATAAATTGACAAAATATAAAATAAAAAGATAAAAACTATTGACATGGACAGAGAATTTTACTCTATTTTTATTTAAATTTAATTTTTAATTTTTTTATTTAAATAACCAATAAGGGCTTGAACTTAGAATCTTTTTCTAGAATTTTATATTTTTTCAAGATTTTTATTTTTTACTCTTTAAGATATTTTTTTTTTAGAATTTCTATTTAAATGCTTATTTATCCCTATTTTGGTAGTTTCAATAAAAAAACCTAAAACATCAAGAACTTATTTTAAGTTTGGGTAATTATATTCACACTACGTTTTTTGTCAAGTACCACACCATATTTTAATTGTAATAAAGGTTCTCAACTATTGCTCATTTTTGTATTTATGTCCTCACTTATTTTTTATCACGTTGTTATCATCCACCTATTAATTTTCACATCTTGTCTTTATTTTTTATGATGGTTTTTTGTCTAAACAATTATTAGATACAAACATATATTTTGAAATATTAAATTTTTAAAATAGATTTTATAATGTGTTTTAAAAGATTAAAATACACCACAAAACTCATTCTTTTACGTGCTTGGGACCGCTATATGATTCAGAGGCGTAGTTAAAATTATATATGAATCAATTATTTCGGTAATACGCTTTTTTTAAAATTAAGTAAAGAAATATAAATGTATTAAAACGCATAATTTAATAAACTTAAATATTCGTCAAGAATGTAAATGTTGGAAATATACAGCAATTGAGTTGTCAATTTTATCTTAAATTCAATAGTCTACATCTTGCTAGTCCTTCAAGAACGTTAGGCTCTCAAATATATCTTTGATGAAGGTATCCGTCCAAAAAAAAAAATTATTAAAGGTGTATAAAAAGATTTATTTGCCTTTCATATTTTTAAATAAGAAAAGAAAACCATCAAATATAGAAGTTAAATAAAATATTTGTTCTTTATTTCAAAGCACGCTAACATAATATTTAGACAAATTGTTTTCAGGATCAAGATGTGAGTGAATGTCAATGATAACAATACAACGAAAAAAGCGTTGGATGCATAAATGCGACAATGAAAAAAAATTAGAGACCTTCATTATAATTAAAATGTAGTGCAGCAAACAAAAACAAGACGTAGATGACTTTCCTTTTTTCATCTCTCTCGATATTATTTAGGTTGGCTTTTTACAGATTTGTGTGTTTTTTGTTCTTTCGTTTCATAAATGTATATACATGTATATGTACTTTTGGGGATGACTTGTTTTTTTTTTTTTTTTTGGTTGGAATGTTGTATATGATGTAAAAATATGAAAAACAATATTGATGACCATAATTAATATGTTTTACTTACTTTACAAATCTTTGAAACCCTATATATATGGGTCTATCGTTATAATAAATTATATAATTTTTCTCTATTCTTATCTATTATATTCCTTAGGTTATAACACAGAATCATTCCCTTAGCATTTATGACGCAGACACTGGTGGAATCTGGAAGGTTGGTGTCTTCAATGCCGCTGGGAGGTAGAACGTCCTCAAGGCTGCTCTAAATCTCCTGTTATGACTGTATTTATTGCATTGCACCAATTTCCAACGTAGTCCCTTATAAATGGAATGTGAGCGCACTAGAATTCTTCCACCGTGAGCATCTTGTAATTAACATGTCATTATCGTGTGATCGAGATAGATATAGCAAACGTGTGATGGTGGTGTGGTTGAGGGCTGGCATCCAAGATGCCCGTTAACCTCGAGAATCAACATTCGAGAGGACCAAAGGATAGGCCAATCAACGCTCAAGGGACCAAACGTCTGGGTGGGATTTAGGCTTAGCAGCCTCGCCCGGCCCTCCCCGAAGCAGTTGATGGGGTGCGGGAGTCTCCTCACGCCAAAAGAGGCGCTATTGGCCTTTTTTGAGCAAAGATGGTCTAATTAGCCACCAAATTAACTCAGTTGGCTTGGGAGACCCCTATCAAAATGGAGTCGTTCCTAACCTCGACAATGCCAAAGGTAAACTAGGGGTAGGTTTCAGAGATCTTGATGCCTTATTCATGTGTACCAATGATGAGGCGGTGGGCTTTAGAATATATTGCCATTATATCTTCTTCTTCTCAGATTGTACTTCATATTTAATAAAGAGGTGCCGAGTTACCTTCATCTTTGTGTATGCATGCCTTTATCGTGTTTATGATGCCCACGCTTTACATACTTGTTTCAGGTCTCGTCGATGTTTAGCGTCGCTTACGAAGTCATTGGTACAAGTCTGAGGTCGCGAACGACATCCCCGGTGGCGTGGAGTGGTTCGCAAGTCATGATCGACATTCCGTCGCTATGTAGAAATTTCGATGGGGTTGGGGCGAGCGTCTAACAAAAACTGATCCGACGTGGGCGGTCGTCGGTGGTAGTTTTACCATGCCCTAGCGTTCACGTAATCACGTCCCCAAGCGCTTAGGTACATTCTCCTTAGGGTTTATCAGATGTGTTTTAAATTCCCCACCACGTGTCAGCCCACCCGACTGCTGGTATCCCGTTGGGCTTATATAATATGACAGGGCATTCCTAAATCACCGTTCTTCCGTCTATTTAGCCGCCATACCGGATCCTTGATTATTGTCGACCATGTCGGGCTTCCATTTTTCCAAAGTTCCCAAATTCAAGATTAGGCGTGGGAGAATAGTGGAGGACGTCCCCCATCTCCATTCGGCGCCATCTGGAGTGTCCGTTCCCGCCCACGTTGTCGCAGGCCCGAGACGACGCTGGTAATCCTTTGCTTCTCCTACGCCGGGGGAGAGTAGATGTTCCATTTTCGACGGATCCTCGCTAGTCGAGGTCTCCGCCGGAACGCTCGATCGTCACGGAAAGAGACCAAAGGTCGAGAGTGGGAAACAAGCGCCCCGAACTGCTTTCTCCTCCTCCCGCGCAGCGTGAGTACATTAACATTGGGGCCCCGCCAAGACGAGCCGGATCCTTCGCTTGTTGAGAAGCTGCCCAGCATGTTGCCCTCTGCGGCTACCTCGCCTACAAATCTCGGACATCTCCCTTTGGGAAGGCGGTAGATACCGCAGAGGTGACGGAGTTGATGAAGCTAGCCGAAATGTATACCTCTCATGATCATGTCTTAAATTGCGAGTTGTATAAAATGTTGGAGATGAAGATTGCTGAAATACGATCCCGCTTTGGAGAGGATGAGAATGCCGGGCGATGAGGGTCAAAAACAACGCCTTTCGGCACGACTCGCGTTTTGAAGATGCGCAGAGTCGCGCCACGATGACGCCACGAAGGCCCGCATAATCCAAAAAGCATGTATCGTTGCCTGTAAGAAGGTCGAGTCTCGGTTGAAATCTTGCTGTAATATGATACAAGCCAAAGATAGAGAACCGGCCAAGTATCGAATCTAACTAGCGAAGGCTAAAGGCCTCCCGGCTAAACTGGGGTACCGGGTTATACCGAAACGTATGGTTACGTGCATAGGTGCAGGATATTTTATGTAATCGAGTAATGAGATTTTAGTTGGAGTCTTTACATTTGTTTCAAATGTTTGCGTATTTGATACCTTGCCAGGCGATCTTAATAGAGTTGGTCGCGGACCATGCTCCCTTGCGATCCATTGAACCATAATCGCACACGTGCGCGTCGGATGTTTGTCTAGCGATTTGCAAGAGTGGCTTTACGCGTAAAATGCTTACCCACGAGTTAATAAGGTCGGCCGCGAACCATACTCTCTTGCTGCCATGTTCTTTGTATTTGCTTATTTGCGCGTAAAATGTTTACCAAGCGAGTTAGCAGAGTTGGCTGCGAACCACACTCCCTCGCTGCCGATTTGATTGTGTTCGATTAATAGCGCGTCAAATGTTTACCAAGCGAGTTAGCAGAGTTGGTCTGCGAACCACACTCCCTCATTGCCGATTTGATTGTGTTCGATTAATAGCGTCAAAATGTTTACCCAAATGGGTTGATAGAGTTGGCCGCGAACCACACCCCCCCGCCGAGTCGATTACACTTGCTTACTTACGCGTGAAATATTTACCCAAATGAAGTTAATTAGAGTTGGCCGCGAACCACACTCCCTCGCTACCGTGTTGCTGCTCTCCGCTTGGGGGACGCTTTGGATGCATAAAAGACGAATATTATTGAACGGCGCCGTGTTTCATGACGTCCGTCAAAGAATTGTAAGGAGACCAACAAAAGAAAATGCTAAAACTGTATTACTTGTGATATGGCCTCAGGTGGGCGATGTTCCAAGGGTGTCTTGTCTCTTGTCCCTCGGAGTCTTCTAGTCTATAAGTTCCGGGACGGATTTCTTCGATGACCTTGTAAGGCCCTTCCCAGGTGGGCCCTAGGGTTCCGGCCCCTGCTTCCTTATTAGCTTGGAATATTTTCTTCAGGACAAAATCATTGACACGAAAATTTCTGCCCCTGACCTTGGAGTTATAATATCGGGCCATCTTCCGTTGGTAAACCGCGAGGCGAAGTTGCGACTCCGTGTGTCTCTCATCTAGTAGGTCGAGGCCCGCTCTTTGTAAATCCTCGTTGGTCACTTCGTTGAAGTGCAGGTGTCTGGGCGAGGGTATCCCTATCTCGACGAGGATCATTGCCTCTGCCCCATATGCCATGGAGAACGGGGTTTCACCGGTGGCCATGCGAGAGGTGGTTCGGTAGGACCACAGGGTCTCGGGTAATTCTTCGGCCCATCTCCCCTTTGCGGATTCTAGTTTCCGCTTAAGGGTGTGTTTAATGATTTTATTCACGGCTTCCACCTGGCCGTTGGATTGTGGGTAATAAGGGGTGGAGAAATCCCTTCGGATACCGAGATTCTCACAGTTCAAGTTGAACTACATCCCAAAGAAATTGCGTGCCTTTGTCGGAGATGAGAGAGAGGGAATGCCGAAGCGGCGATAAATATTTTTCCATACAAATTTCCAGGCATTCTTCTCTGTGATTTTGGCGAGAGGCTCGACTTCACACCACTTGGTGAAGTAATGTATCGCTACAATCGCGAACTTGACCCACCTTCTCGCTTCGGAGGGGACCGATGAAGTCGATTTTCTATTTGGCGAAGGGCCAGGGACTAGTGACTGGAGTAAGGTTTTGAGCGGGGAGCTTCGGAACTGCCGCGAACTTCTGACATCTATCGCATCTCTTCGCGAAATTATGGGAATCTTTCTTCATGGTCGGCCAATAGTACCCTTGTTTCAAGGCTTTTTGTGCCAAGGCCATCTCTCCCGAGTGATTGCCGTAGATCCCCTCGTGTATTTCTTTCATCACGTATGCTGTTTCTTCCTGCGTTAGGCATCGTGGGAGGGTGGTGAATCCTTTTATATAGAATTTCGTCCCCAGAATACGATTTTGCGGCCCTTCATGGAGCTTCAGTGCCTCCAGTTTGTCTTCTAGCAACACCGACTAATTAGATATTCGGTAATCTCCTTCATCCATTTCGAGAATCGAGATGATGGTTAGCACGGAGGACGCAGTAGCGCCCTCCTGCTGAAGGCCGGTTAAGCTTTTCAATTGGGATGGCCTTCATTAGGGTCGAGTCCCTACTATTTGCTAGCTTTGAGAGGGCGCCCAGATAGCCATTTTCCGCTCGTGGGATCCGGAGAAGTTCGTATTCTTCAAAGTGGGACAACCGGTCCTTAGCTTTTGTTAAGTAGGACACCATGGATTGCTCACGCTGTGCGAAGGTCCCATTCACCGACTCACGACAAGTCGTGAATCGCTATGAATTTGGAGCTTCCTTGCTTTCATCTCGTGTGCCGGTCTCGGGCCCGCTAGTAGGGCCTCGTGATCTCGCTGCGTTGTTGGAGGCTTTAAATTCCGTGCGGGCGCGCAGCTGAGATTATGGCCATCCAGTCTCGATTAGCAGGATCCCGGCCCAAATTTCCCGCCTCCCGAGGATCCATCGACATATAACTTCCATGTCGGTACCTCCAAGGGTCGGGCTTCAAGCGGACCATCGGGGATGTGAACGAATTCAGCCACAAAATCGGCTAAAGCTTGTCCTTTTATCGAAGTTCGTGGTTTGTAACTGATGTCGAATTGACTAAGTTCTACCGACCATTTCATCAATCGTCCTGAAGTCTCTGGTTTCTGGAGTATCTGCCGTAGGGGGAGATTTGTCAAGACATCTATGCTGTGGGACTAGAAGTATGGTCGAAGCTTCCTGGAGGCGACGATTAATGACAAAGCGAGTTTTTCCATGTCTGGATATCTCGTTTCCGCGTCCTGCAAGGCTTTGCTTACGTAATAGACAGGGAACTGTGCTGGACCCTCCTTACGGATTAGCACCGAGCTAACTGCCTTTTCCGAGACGGCGAGGTAAACGAGTAACGTTTCCCCGTTCTGGGGTTTGGATAGCAGTGGGGATTTTTCGAGGAGGATCTTGAGGTCTTGGAAGGATTTTTCGCACTCGTCGGTCCACTCGAACTGCTTCCCCCCTTTTATGTTTTGAAAGAAAGGTTGGCAACGATCGGTTGCCTTGGATATAAACCGATTCGTGAGTCGCTAACCTTCTTGTCAAGCTCGGACTTCCTTCGGAGAGGACGGTGACCGCATCTCAACGAGTGCTCTAATCTTTTCTGGTTAGCTTCTATACCGGCCCGATTGACCATGTAGCCGAGGAACTTTTCTGGATGCAACCCCAAACGCACATTTCGGGGGGTTAAGCTTCATGCGATATTTGCGAAGGACTTCGAACATTCTCCTTAAGTGATCTATGTGGTCCTTCGCGTCGATACTTTTCACCAGCATATCGTCAACATATACTTCCATCGTGTTCCCAATCTGTCCGGCGAACATGCGATTTACCAGCCGTTGATATGTGGCCCCCACGTTCTTTAGGCCGAATGGCATCATCTTATAGCAGTACAACCCCCGGTCCGTGATAAACGACGTGTGGTCCTCGTTTCCTGTGAACATCAGGATCTAGTTGTAGCCCGAGTATGCGTCCATGAAGCTAAGCAACTTGTGGCCGGCGGTCGCATCGACGAGCTGATCGATGCGTGGTAATAGGAAGCTATCTTTAGGGCAAGCTTGGTTCAGATCAGAGAAGTCGATACACACCCTCCACTTCTTGGTACTCTTCCGAACCAGCACCGGGTTAGATACCCACTGGGGGGTAAACTGCTTCTCTGATGAACCCGCTGGCCAGTAGCTTGTCAACTTCTTCTTTCAACGCCTTGTATCTCTCGGCACTTAAAGGCCTCCTTTTTTGAATCTTGGGGCGTATTTTTGGGTCTACTAAGACGTGGCACGCGACCGATGGATCGATCCCGACCATGTCGCTGTGTTTCCATGCGAAGATGTCTGAGTTCTTCCGTAGGAACCGCTTCAGTTCTTCCTTCACCCTTGCCTCGAGCTTCTCTCCCACCTGTAACACCTGGGTTGGCTCCGAGGGGTTTATCGGGAATGCTTCCAGTTCCTCGGCCAGGAAAGAGAGAGAATCCGGGAGGCTATGATTCGTGGATCTAGACCTTCGTCCAATATTAATTCCTCATCTAATCCTTCGCCATCAACTTCCATCGACTCGAAAAGTGGTCATTACCATCGAGGAGACGCCCTCGCATTCGGCCTCCGTAATTCATTCATGTCATGGGAGCGCGGCAATCCGAAGGAACCAGCCGTGAAGGGCTTCTCCTGCACGACCAGCGCTTGGGTCCCTCACCGGAAGGGTCGATCATCCAGCCAGCCCAGCGCAACCTTCATCCCGGCGTCATCCAGCTCCAGGTCCTGGTTCCCCTGTCCCACCATCCGTTTCTGCCGATATTCGGGTGCCATGCTCTTTCGGGTGGGAGACATGTTTTACCACAAGCACTTGGTCGTGTAAGGTTTTTCGCTTTCCACAGACGGCTCCAATGCTGATTGACGTCTCGAACTGCACCACCACATGCCAACAGATCTCCAGCCACTCCTCCCGGCTCGTATGTTACCTCGCAGACACTAGATTTACCGTTAGCACCAAGATCTCCGTAGAGAAAAGGGTCTCAGCGATCGCTGGCACTCCGACGATCAAGTCAATCACGGTATATGAGAAATACACGGGCGGAAACAAAAGAGGGGTCTGGAGAGACAAGCGTGCGTAGATTTGAGCAGAGTTTAGGGTGGGATTCTTAAACGTAAAAAGTGCGTACCTTGGAACAACCTAGAGATGTTGTATTTATAGCGCAAGAATTCTAATTGATTTGGAAGACAAAATCAATTAGGTCCCCAATCGGATCGTCCTTCCTTATGTGATAAAGATACCCGAGATTGCCTTCCTTCCTTAAGTTTATCACGTTGCATGATTTTGGGAGATCATGATTGTGTTTCCTTGTGGAGATTCGCGCCCAATCCAACGCAATCTTTCTTTAATTACTTTTTGGTTGCCCCCAATATCGAGTTGCTCACCGGGTTACGAGTGATGCAAGGCCTGACAAGGTCCTATGGTTCGCATGCGGGCGCCAAGGCCCTCCACATGACTCGCGCGACTCGGTGCCAAAGGTCCAAGCGCGACGGCCCTTCCAAGGCCCCAGCAGGCCCGTGATAGGGTTCTTGATAAATTACTTAACCGGGCCCTCATCGGGCTTAGATGGGGCCTGTGCTGACGTGTCGGCCATATCGTAATCGTGAGGTAACAATAACAATAACTCAATGACAATTTAGGAAATATAAAATATTAATGAGAGCATATTTGTCCAAAAATATTTCTCCCTTTAAGCTCATTTTAGATTAGTATAGATTATTATTGATATTTCATTAATTGTTAACAAGTTTAATTTTATTGCTAGAAAACTTTCTCACGTTGTTATCATATATCGGATGTTGTTCTACTATCACTCGAGAGGAATCGATGACGATGTAATCTTATTTATTTTAAGGGAAATTGGCGCAAATAGTCCCTAACATTTACCCTCAATGCGCAAATGTTCTCTAACTTATGTGTTTTGATGCGCAATTGATTATTTTTTTATGAAAAAAATATATACCTTTATTTTTAATTAGAAAAATTTTTAATTGGATTCCTAACATTTGTAAAAAGTACAAATGAGTCCGATATATGAACTAAAATTTAAGCTCGTAAATATTAACAAACGTGTTAATTAAAATTATTTTCTTATTATTAAGTAATCATATTATTTAAAATTTAAACTTTAATTTTATTGTTACAACATAAAAAATAACTTTCTCACAAACTTGATACTCGAGTATTTTCATTTAATTGAGTTATTTATTTATTAACTACAAATATTAGAGCTCAAATTGTATTATTCATATTTTAATTTATCATTTTATTATCGTTCAAAAATAAAGAACACATAATGTGTAAATTAATTTTTATTAGTAGTTTTATGTTTAAAACAAACATAATAATATTGGTTCAATTTTATAAAATTATATACGCTTTTATTATTTATTTAGCTTAATTTTTATTCAATTTTTCACATCACATAGCAATTACATATACCTAAAGCGCATAATAACTTTATATTTTTCTATATGAAAAATTTAATTGACACGCCTATAGTGATATATTTAATATGCCAAATTAAATATTATTTAATAAATATATCAAAATTATTGGGATTTCGATGCAAATGGTCCCTAACGTATGCATATTTTTTTGGCTAGAGGTCCCTAACCTATGCATTTGGTTGTAAAATCGGTCCCCGTGAACGGAATCCGTCCAATTGTGCCGTTAGTTGGGTTCGTATAATCGTAATCTCCATTAATTTGTTTTGGGCTTTTAGCGCAAAATGGTCTCTAACATTTACCCTTAGTTTGGAATTGGTCCATAATGTTTATTTTTGGCATATATGTCCCTAACCTATGTATTTGGTGCGAAATTGGTCCTTATGGGATGAAAAAGACAAATATGCCCTTAGTTAATTAGAAGAAATTGTATGTAGATTCCTAATCATTACAAAATGTGCAAATACATCCAATACTTTTATTTTTTATAAAAAATAAAAAAAAACTAACAAGGTATTTTTTTTTTGTAATTAATACTTTAATAATAAACATGTCAAATAAAATTATTATTTTTATTATTAAGTAATTATATTATTTAAAATTTAAACTTTTATTTTATTGTTGTATAAAAAATAACTTCCTCACAAACTTGATATACAAATACTTTTATTTAATTGAGTTATATGTTTATTAACTAGAAATATTAAAGATTCAACTATATTCTTCATATTTTAATTTATAGTTTTATTTTCGCTCAAAATAAAACACATAATGTAAATTAACTTTTATTAGTATTTTTATGTTAAATACTAATAAAATAAAATCTGTAAATAAAAATACTAATTTTATCAATCACTACGACCCGCCATCATGTCACCGCCAAACTATAAAATCTGGTAAATAATATAATTTGGAACGTGAGCATTCAAAAAAAAATACTCAATAGTATGTACACACTCCATTGAGAAAATTATATACCCACAATCACACGACATGTCAAATAAAAATAAAATTTTTTATTACATTTTTATTAAATAAAAATTAGGGATAATTGCATGAAAGGTCGGGATGAAATGTCCCCAACCTTTCAACATCATTGGAGATATGCCCCTAACCTAAAAAAATAGCACCAGACGTCCACAACGTATGAAGAAATAGGCATCGTAGGTCCCTCTTGACAGTATCCGTCAGATTTCTCCGTTAATCTCCAAAATTGGAGTGCACGCACTATCTCTCCCCAAATTAAGCGATTGGAGAAATTATTCACTGAATTTCCCAATTCATCAATCTCACCATAAAGTCACAAGCACCAATGGCAAATTCAAAGGAGGAGCATCACCATTTTTCACCACCACTAGTAAGAAAAGAGGCTGCGGTTTTGAAAAAGTTAAGCAAACAAGGAGCTTGTCCACAAGGCGGAGTGGAGAAATTAGTTTTAGGAAACTAGAGTAAGGTCAATCGCAGGTGGTTGAGAGATTGTAGTAATTTTCTCTCAAACGCAAAGGTACTCTAATGTTAGTGCAAATCAACAAAGAAAGAATAAAGAATGTGATTTCTTACCGCACGTAAATCGAGAGATGGGTTCATTTGCTTGTTACAATATGCAAAGCTTTTGAACTCACACATTTCAATTCTTCTTTCAATTCTCAAATTAAATCACGATCCGGATAAGGTGATGTTGGAGATTTTTCTAAGTTGGAGCGTATGGTTGTACCACTATGAAGGAAAAAAGACGTGGGTCTTAAGCATTGACGGCAGATGAACCATCGGCATTGTTGCCAGTGCCGCCTTGGTTCACCTTGAACCTCAGATCCAAATGAAGACAAGTGATTCCCATGCGTGCATTGTGGATTTCTTCGATATCATCGCTGGCACGGGAATCGGTGCTTTTCTCCCCGCAATACTTGTTACCGACGATGGTGTCGACCATCCACTGTTCTCCTCGAAAGACCCTGAATGAGGCACTTAGAAGGGAAGACAGAAAGGTTTTGACCCTAAAGGACACGTGTAAGCCTCAACAGTGTATCAATCTCACTTCTATTTTTTCCTCATGCAATTCCAATCGCTTAATTTTGAAAAAAAAGCGCGGCAAATTCAAATCAAAACTTTGTCGGAAAAATCTGATGAAAACTGTCAAGAGGGACCTACGATGCCTATTTCTTCATATGTTGGGGACGTCTGGTGCTATTTTTTTAGGTTAAGGGTATATCTCCAATGATTTTAAAACGTTGGAGACCTTTCATGCAATTGTCCCTAAAAATTATTACATAACTTGAACTAA
This sequence comes from Forsythia suspensa, assembly GCA_023638005.1. Taxonomy (NCBI): domain Eukaryota; kingdom Viridiplantae; phylum Streptophyta; class Magnoliopsida; order Lamiales; family Oleaceae; genus Forsythia; species Forsythia suspensa. The sequence goes on along the minus strand of CM042672.1, from coordinate 47,167,577 downwards.
TCTTATTACATTTTTATTTATTATAAAAATACTAATAAAATTTAATTTACACATTATGTGTTTTATTTTTGAACGAAATAAAATGACAAATTAAAATATGAATAATATAGTTGGATCTCTAATATTTGTAGTTAATAAACATATAACTCAATTAAATAAAAGTATTTGTACATCAAGTTTGTGACAAAGTTATTTTTTTATAGAACAATAAAATAAAAGTTTAAATTTTAAATAATATAATTACTTAATAATAAAAATAATAATTATTTGACATGTTTATTACTAAAGTGTTAATTCCAAAAAAAACTCATTAGTTTTCTTTAATTTTTTATAAAAAAAAGTAAAAGTATTGGACATATTGGCACATTTTGTAATGATTAGGAATCCACATACAATTTCTTCTAATTAACTAAGGGCATATTTGTCTATTTTATCCCATAAGGACCAATTTCGCACAAAAACACATAGGTTAGGGACATGTATACCAAAAATAAATGTTAGGGACCAATTCCACACTAAGGGTAAAGGTTAGGGACCATTTGCGCCAAAATCTCAAAACAAATTAATGGAGATTGTAGTGTACGCACCCAACTAACGGTACAATTGGACGAATTCCGTCCATAGGGACCAGTTTTGCAACTAAATGCATAGGTTAGGGACCTCATAGCCAAAAATGAAAGGTTAGGGACCAAAACCGCACTAAGTGCATACGTTAGGGACCATTTGCACCAAAATCTCAAAATTATTTACACATTTTACAAATGTTAGAAATCCAATTGTAATTTTTTTAATTAAATTAAGGGCAATTTTATCTTTTTTATCAAATAAAGATCAATTGCGCACCAAAACACATAAGCTAGAGACTGGTGTGCAAAAAAATAAAGGTTATGGACCATTTCTGCACTAAGGACAAAGGTTAGATAGCATTTATACAAATTTCTCTTTTATTTTAACGTAAAGTGTGAAAATCTATTTACATTATAATGATATTCAACATACATATTTGTCTTACTCATTATATATGAATCGTTTACTTCCGAGTATTTCACAACTATGCAAGGGGAAGAATGAAGATTGCAAATTACAATTTTTCATTATACAGGAATCATTTACTTCTGTATTTGTCAATTTCAATTGTTATTATTGTTAAACTTTGTGAATCGTGTATTACTCGAAACAATTTGATTGTGTTGGGTTGTATTGTTCGTATTTTTGTTGTGATTTTAATTTGATATTTTGAAGATTGGAATAGTTGTTAGTTGTTACGTTGTATGCTTGGATTTATGATTTATCTTTTGTTTTTTTTTTTTTAATGTCTAAATTATAATTTTTTTTATGTGGGAATTGATTTAAAACAATTGAATGAAGTTTGATATTTATGTTTTTCCAATTTAATTGTTAAAAATTTAATGGTTTGTTTGATAAGTTTTTAAATCAAATGGTTTGTTTGTTTTCAGTTTACAATTAAAAAAAAAATTTAACCGAGACAGCAACAGGGCATTGGGGCACTCCTCCTCGCAAATTGGCAGGTATAGTGGCGGTGTAAGGTTAGCCGTCCTATTGTCATCCCTATTCTTAACGGCCTTTTTAAATTGAAATATATATCAACGATCATATGCTCTAATTACTAGAAAGTTGAGGATAAGAATACAATGAAAAAAGAGTTATGGACATAAGTACAACAATAAATAAAGATTTGAAACTTTTAGTTCAATTATAAAGTAGTATAAAAATAAAAAAATAAAAATGTAGTGTAAACATAGCGGTCCTATATACAAATAAAAGATTGACAATCTTCATCGCAATTAGAATATGGTGTAACAAACAAAAATTGTGATATAGATATAATTAACATACAAAAAATTGTGCTAATGTAAAATTTGCTGTAAGGGTTTAATTTTAATAATACCGTAACACAACTTTTAGATTAGTGTAAAAAATTACTCATAACGTTTTTGTATTGGCAAATTGAACGGTTAAACTCTTTCTATTAGATCATCTACAATAATTTATCTATATTTAAAGAACATCTTTAGCATTTTAAAGAGCATCTATATATTTAAAGAACAATTTTTTAAAAACATTCCAACATCCTCTTTATCTACATGCTTTTTATTTTGCTTCTTAAAATAAACATTTAATATATTTCCCTCACCTTTTTTTTTTTTTTTTTTTTGCATATGCTTCCCTCCCAATCTGTATATACTATTTAATTAAAGTCGATATATCAAGTACTGAAAATTGAAATTGTTTCAATGTATTTAATAATAGGGAGTTGGTTTGGCTCTCTAACACTCTCTAAATTAAAATGTTAAATCGAAGAGTTCATTGGAGTAGAATTTTAAGATTTAACTTTTTAAATTAAAGAACATCTTATATTTTAAAAACTTGTTGAAGATGCTCTTAGCTGTTGCATATAGAGGTATTTTTGCTTTGCTCATCAAACTTTTTTTTTTTATTTGTTTCGAGTTAGTTATTCAACCTTTACTTCTATTTCAGTTTAAACACTTTAGCTTTGATCTTCTGAATTAACCACGTGACTGTCATAAAATATGATGAGACCTCAAGACTCAATTAACACTTGATGTCCATTAATCACTCAACTTATAGCTACTTCAAACGTTGAACATTTTTTATTTTAAAAAGTAAATTACATTCAAAGTCTCAACTTTTGAAAGTTGTCTCAATTTCGTCCACATTCAATTCATTTTTATTAATACTAAAATTATTTTTTAAGTGCTTATAAATTATGGATCTTATAGAATGTGTGAATAAAAGTATGTTTAAAAAAAAAAAAAAAATTTTATTCTTCCCCAATTTTCCCACCCTGCCCCAAACACCACAAACCGATAGTGAGACGGCGCCACCGCATTGTCACCAGCCATGAGGGATTTTTTCCCCTTGGTATCCATCCCAAATTGCCCAGATTTTGCGTAAATCGTGGAGATCTTTCCTTAGTTTTCTCAATCAAATGTAGGGCTCTCGCCCACGTTTCCAACCCAATTTGGGTCGAAAACCAATGAGAACCCTCCCCCCGCTTGGTGACACCGTGGGGTGTGTAGGTTGGTTTCGTGTTTCTTATTTTTATTTTTATTTTTGAGACTTAAGTGTTTGAATTAGAAAGTTTAGGACCTCACGATATATTTTTAAAAAGTTTGGGACTCTACTGCAAATTCTCCTTTTATTTTTCGTTTTTGATGTCAGAAATAACAATCCTTATGAATTACTAAAATATTGAAATAATATGTGCAAATAAAATTGATTAGGGACAAAATTGAGACAACCACAAAGGTTGTAGACGATGAACGTATTTTATCTTTTTTAAATTACTCATTGAACTTTCATTTTTGTTTTAGTACAAAAGAATAGGCAATGTTTTTGTGATTGTGTTGACTGTATTGATCACTCGATTGCAATTAGTTTTGTTTTGTCTACTTTTTAGTAGTTACCGATGCTACCAATTGGAGGAGGAGGAGGAGGAGGAGGAGGAGGAGGAGGAGACTACAAAATGTTGTTGACCTTGTAATACCCCCACGTGATCATTACAAAAAGATCAACAAAAGGGTTACAAATTAAAATGTTGTTTATTGAAAGAAGACCTCCTTTAAAAAAGTAAGTTATAAAAGAAGGCTACTTTTTATTTTCTTTCACTATTTTGGTCCTCTCTAGAAAATTTCCTTCCATCCGTTATATTCCATTTCTTGATTTTGTTGGTTCCCTTTCAAACGTATCCATAAAAGTTGTGGATGAGAGCATGAAAGCATGATTTGGAAAAAGTTTTGAGCTAAAATTTAATATCGATTAAATAATAATTTACTTATAAAAGACTTGACTACTCCTTTAATAAAATTGATCTTTTAAAATTGAACTCAAATTTTAATATGATATCACAACTTGTTAAGATTAAGAAAATTATTTGAAATGTCTTGACTTGTTAAGTGACACGAGCATGTTTAATAAGTGATTGTAATCATTTTTATGTTATTGTTTAATGTCATTAAAGTGAATTCTTATTGCAAAGCTATATATCACTTGATTTAATTTAATTATTAGATAGTGTCTTTTAACAATTTTGTTATTTTATGATCCTTTGCCATCAACAAAGTTTATATTGGAGTGATCACAAAAAACATTCATAATGAATTGAGTTTATATACGTTTGTTTGGTAAGGGCAACTCTACATTACATATTTTTTTTAAAAAAATTGAAATATAAATTAATATATTGTTCTATTACTTAGTACTACATACCAAACGTGTTCTTAATAACTCGAATAATTTGTTCTTGTTTAACTTTAAATTCACAATCCAGCATTCTTCATAAATGATTATTTTTAATTTAAAAGAATGGAATCATGTACTTAATTGATGTATTTATGAAATAATGAATATTTGACTCATACTAATAGTATAAGATGTCCATCATATTTTTGTCATTAGAATTTTATTATAATAGTCGATTAGTTGGATTAAAAAAAAAGATATATTTGTATAGATATGTCAATAGATCGAGTTGAACTACCTCGGTAAGCAAGTCGTGTTTCAAATTTATGAGCTCAACTCGACGGGCCGAGCTGCGTGCAACTCGTGAGCCATTTTTTTTCTTAAATTCTGAAAATTAATGACCCGTTCTCTGTGCGTTTCAGTTTTGAGTTTTGGATTAATTTTCAATGTTTTGTTTTGAGAGTCTCTTTTAAGATTCCTGAAAACACATTTAGTTTGTTATTTTAAAAATCTATTTCTCAAAACAGAAAACTATAAAACTCTTTTTTTGTTTGAATTTTGAGAAATTATTTTATGACATTTTACTCAATGAAATTGATTATTCGGTGAAATAAAACAAGTTTATGTTAATATATTATCAAGTAATATATATTTTACATTCTTTGAATCTTACAATTTTTTTTTTTTCACTACAAAATAAAATACTAACAAATAATAAATTGACAAAATATGAAATAAAAAGATAAAAACTAATGACATGGACAGAGAATTTTACTATATTTTTATTTAAATTTAATTTTAAAATTTTTATTTAAATAACCAATAAGGGCTTGAACTTAGAATCTTTTTCTAGAATTTTTACTTTTTAGAATTTTATATTTTTCAAGATTTTTATTTTTACTCTTTAAGATTTTTTTTTTTTTTTAGAATTTCTATTTAAACGCTTATTTATCCCTATTTTGGTAGTTTCAATAAAAAACCTAAAACATCAAGAACATATTTTAAGTTTGGGTAATTATATTCACACTACATTTTTTGTCAACCACACCATATTTTAATTGCAATAAAGGTTCTCAACTATTGCTCATTTTTGTATTTATGTCCTCACTTATTTTTATCACATTGTTATCATCCACCTATTAATTTTCACATCTTATATTTATTTTTTATGATGGTTTTTTGTCTAAACAATTATTAGATACAAACATATATTTTTGAAATGTTAAATTTTTAAAAATAGATTTTATAATGTGTTTTAAAAAGATTAAAATACACCACAAAACTCATTATTTTTACGTGCTTGGGACCAGTTACATGATTCGTAGGCAGAGTTAAAATTATATATGAATCAATTATTTTGTGTACGTTTTTTTTTAAAATTAAGTAAAGAAAAATAAATGTATTAAAACGTACAATTTAATAAACTTAAATATTCGTCAAGAATGTAAATGTTGGAAATATACAGGAATTGAGTTATCAATTTTATCTTAAATTCAATAGTCTACATCTTGCTAGTCCTTCAAGAACGTTAGGCTCTCAAATATATCTTTGATGATGGTATCCGTCCAAAAAAAAAATTTATTAAAGATGTATAAAAAGATTTATTTGCCTCTCATATTTTTAAATAAGAAAAGAAAACCATCAAATATAAAAGTTAAATAAAATATTTGTTCTTTATTTCAAAGCACGCTAACATAATATTTAGATGTAAATTGTTATCGGGATCAAGATGTGAGTGAATGTCAATGATAACAATACAACGAAAAAAGCGTTGGATGCATAAATGCGACAATGAAAAAAAATTAGAGACCTTCATTATAATTAAAATGTAGTGCAGCAAACAAAAACAAAACGTAGATGACTTTCCTTTTTCATCTCTCTCGATATTATTTAGGTTGGCTTTTTACAGATTTGTGTGTTTTTTGTTCTTTCGTTTCATATATGTATATACATGTATATGTACTTTTGGGGATGACTTTTTTTTCTTTTTCTTTTTTGGTTGGAATGTTGTATATGATGTAAAAATATGAAAAACAATATTGATGACCATAATTAATATATCTTACTTACTTTACAAATTTTTGAAACCCTATATATATGGGTCTATCATTATAATAAAATATACAATTTTTCTCTATTCTCATCTATTATATTCCTTAGTTTATAACACGCTTGTTGACGCCGGATCCTCGCACTCGCCCACGTGCAACAGATCTCCAATCACCCTCCGCCAACTCGTATGTTATCTCAGACACTAGGATTTACCGTTAGGCACCAAGATCTCCGGATGAAAAGGGTCCGGCGATCGTTGGCACTCTGACGATCAAGTCAACTGTCGGTATATAAGAGATACACGGGGGCGGGAAAAAAAGGGGTGTGGGAGAGACAAGCAGCAGAGATTTGAGCGAGTTTAGGGTGGGATTCTTAAGCATAAAAAGTGCGTGCTTTGGGACAACCGGAGATGTTGTATTTATAGAAGAAGAGTCCAATTGATTTAGGAGACAAATCAATTTGATACTCAATCGGATCCTCCTTCCTTGTGTGATAAAGATATCCGAGATTATCTTCCTTCCTTGAGCTTATCACGTTGCATGATTTTAGGAGATTATGATTTAGTTTCCTTGTGAGGATTCGTGCGCCAAATCAACGCAATCTTTCCTTAGTTACTTCTCTAGTCATCCCGATATGTCGAGCTGCTTGTTGGTTACGAATAATACGAAGCCCGACGAGGCCTTGTGGATCGCGCGCGAGTGCCGAGGCCCTCCACAAGCCTTGCGGATTTCTGGCTGCCGAAGGCCCAAGCGCAAGGGCGGGCCTTCCTGCCTCTAGCAGGGTCCATATAGGGTTCTTGATGGATCTTGAACGGGTCCCTTAATGGGCTTGGATGAGGCCCCTGCTGATGTGGCAGCCATATCGTAATCGTGTGGTAACAATAGTCCCCAAGTCCAAGCCTATTATTTATAATGGGCGTGACTTTGAGAATAAACAGTAATGTTGATGTGCCTCGAGAAATGTAATGATGCGCTTAAGTGGGACATATGGTCCCATGGTGGTTCGGTAGGAAGTGATTTAACCTACCCAGTATAGTTCCCCAAGTCCGAAGCCGAACATTCATGACGGGTGAGGGCTTCAAGGGGCCAGGTGGTGGAGGCTTACCAGGATGCGTTTGTGGAAACGCCTGAGTATCATGACCTCGCCCACCGTTGATGACTGCTGGAGGCGAGCAGTTGGTGGAGAGCATCATGGAGGTCTATCCGGAGTGGGACCTTTCCTTTCTTCGGCAGGACTCATCCGAGGCTCAAGTTCCCGATGCTGGGCCTAGTACAGTAGGTGATCGAACACCTCCTCCAACTGAGGAAGGCACGCAATGTGCCGACCCTTGAAGAGGCGGCGGGGCACTCATACTTTGTAATCCTTATCTGGTTTTGCCTAAGTTAATTGAAACAGAATTGAAATTGACTTTTTGCTATCCCGACGTTTCAATTTTGTGTGCGCGTGGGGGAAAAACGCTCCAAATCTGAGAATCATCATTCCTTTAGTATTAATGACGCAGACACCTGGTGGAATCTAGAGGGTTGGCATCTTCAATGCCTTGGGGAGGTAGAACGTCCGTGCGTCGTTCCAAATCCCCTGTTATGACCGTATTCATTGCATTGCACTTATTCCCAACGTAGTCCCTTATAAATAGGATGCAAGCCCACTAAGACTCTTCCACCGTGAGCCTCTTGTAACTAACCTGTCATTATTGTGTGATCGAGACAAGTGTAGCGAAGCGTGCGATGGTAGTGCGGGCTGAGGGTCGGCATCCAAGATGCCTGTGTCGAGAATCAACATTCGTGAGGACCAAAGATCGGTCAATCAACGTCAGGGGACCAAACGTCCGGGGTGGGAATTTAGGCTTAGCAAATTTTTAGCCCTACTCTCTCTGAGCAGTTGATGGGGCTGGGGGGTATTCCATTGCCAGCCTTTTTTGAGTAGTATGGTCTAATCGGCCATCAAATTAACTCAGGTTGGCTTGGGAGACTCCCAATCATGGTGAAGTCAGGTTCCCCAACTAGGACGATGCCAGTGTAGACTAGGGGATAGGTTTAGTAGATCTTGTTACCCCATTCATGTGCCGGCCCAATGAGGCGGCGGGGTTTTAGAACATATTGTAGTTGTATCTGTTTCTGTACTGTATTCCGTATTTAATAAAATCGTGCCGAGTTACCTTCTTATTCGTGTGCGCCCTTATCGTGTTTGTTATACCCATGTTTTATACGCTTGCTTGGGCCTCGCCGATGTTTAGTGTTGCTTACGAAATCACTGACACAAGTCTGAGGTCGCCAAATACGCCCCCGGTGGCGTGGAGTGGATCGCAAGTCATGGCCAATACTTCTTCACTATGCAGAAATTATGACGAGGTTGGGGCGGACGTTTAACAAATTTGACCTAGCGCGGGTGGGTGCAGGCGATATTGCTATCACGCTTTGGCGTTCGCATACTCACGTCCCCTGCGTCCCCACGCGCTTAGATGTATCTTCCTAGAGTTTACCAAATGTGCTTTTAATTTCACGCTACGTGCCGGTCCATCTGACTGCTGGTATCCCATTGGGCTTGTATAATGTGATAGGGCATTCCTAAATCACCATTTTCCTGCTATTTTTCCGTCATACCTGGACTCTTGATTATTGTCGGTCATGTCAGGCTTCCATTTTTCCAAAGTCCCCAAATTCAAGATAAGGCGTGGGGGAATAGTAGAAGATGTCTCTCCCCCATTTGGCGTCATCTCATGGTGTATGCGGTTCTAGGCCCACAAAGTGTTGCGGGGCCGGAGACGGTGGTGGGTAACCCTCCCCGCTCCCCCTGCGCCGGAGGTAAGAGTGGACATCCGGTCTCCAACGAATCTTGCTAGACACGGGTCTCCTCCCGGGAACGTTAGGCCGTCCGTGAGAAAGAAACCAAAGGTCGAAAGTGGGGAACAGGCGTCCGGACTGCTGCTTTCTCTCTCCGAAGGCGTGAGTACATCAACATTGGGGCCCGCCAAGATGAGCTGGATCCATCGGGCCAGATAAGTTGCCTTCAGCGGTTGCCCTTGCGGCTACCTCGGTCCACAAATATTGGACATCTTCCTTCGGGAAGGCGGTGGATACCGCGGAGGTGACGGAGTTGATGAAGTTGGCCGAAATGTACACCTCTCGCAATCACGTTTTGAATCGCGAAAGTCGTACAAAATCTTGGAGATGAAGGTTGACGAGATACGATGCCGCTTTTGAGAGGACGAAAATGCCGAGCGATGAGGGTCGAAATCAAATGCCTTTGGGCATGACTCGCGCGTAAGAAGGCGCGCGGAGTTGTGCCACGTGTTTACATTACAAAGGCCCGCATAATTCGTAAGGCGTGTATCGCTGCCCAGAAGAAGGCCGAGTCGCAGTTGAAGTCTTGTCAGAATATGGTACAGGCCAAAGATAGAGAACTGACCGAAGTTTTGAACGAGCTAGCGAAGGCTAAAAGCCTGCTAGCCAAACTAGGGGTCCCCGGTTATACTGAAATGTAGGATTACGTGCATAGGTCACATTTCCTTAGCCATGCTGTTGCATGATTATTTTATGTAATCGAGTAATGAGATTCTATTGGAAGCCTTTACGTTTGTTCCAAATGTTTTGTGTACTTGATACCCTACCAAGCGAGCTTAATAGAGTTGGTCGCGAACCACACTCCCTCGCCATCCAATGAACCACAATTGCACACATATGCGTTGAATGTTTATCCAGCGAGGTGGTAGAGTTGGCCGCGAACCACACTCCCTCGCTGCCGAGTCGATTGCACTTGTTTACTTACGCATAAAATGTTTACCCAGCGAGTTGATAGAGTTGGCCGTGAACTACACTCCCTCGCTGCCGAGTTGATTATACTTGCTTACTTATGCGTAAAATATTTACCCAGCGAGTTGATAGAGTTGGCCACGAACCACACTCCCTCGCTGCCGAGTCGATTATACTTGCTTACTTACGCGTAAAATGTTTACCCAATGAGTTGATAAAGTTGGTCACGAACCACACCCTCGCCACCGAGTCGATTATACTTGCTTTACTTACGCGTAAAATGTTTACCCAGCGAGTTGATAGAGTTGGCCACGAACCACACTCACTCGCTGCCGAGTTGGTACTCTTCGCATGGGGAACACTTTTGATTCATAAACGACAAATATTATTAAATGGCACCGAATTTCTTGGCGTCCGTCAAAGAATTATAAGAAGACCAAAACAATGCAAAAACGGTATTACTGGTGATATGGCCTCAAGTGGGCGATGTTCCAAGGGTGTTTTGTCTTTCGTCCCTCGGGATCTTCTAGTCTGTAAGTTCTAGGGCGGATTTCTTCGATGACCTTATAAGGTCCTTCCCAGGTGGGCCATAGGGTTCCGGCCCCCACTTCCCTATTAGCTTGAAATATCTTTTTCAGGACAAAATCATTGACACGAAAACTTCTACCTTTGACCTTGGAGTTGTAATATCGGACCATCTTCCGTTGGTAGACCGCGAGGCGAAGTTGCGACTCCGTATGTTTCTCATCTAGCAGGTCGAGGCCCGCTCTTTGTAAATCCTCGTTGGCCACTTCGTTGAAGTGCAGGCGTCTGGGCGAGGGTATCCCTATCTCGACGGGGATCATTGCCTCCGCCCCATATGCCATGGAGAACGGGGTTTCACCTGTGGCCGTGCGAGAGGTGGTTCGGTAGGACCACAGGGTCTCGGGTAGTTCTTCGGCCCATCCTCCTTTTGCGGACTCTAATTTTCGCTTAAGGGTGTGCTTAATGATTTTATTCACGGCTTCCACCTGGCCGTTGGATTGTGGGTAATAAGGGGTGGAGAAATCCCTTCGGATACCAAGATTCTCACAGTTCGCGTTAAACTTCATCCCAAAGAAATTGCGTGCCGTTATCGAAGACAAGAGAATGGGGAATGCCGGCGGCGGCATAATATTTTTTCATACAAATTTCCGGTATTCTCCTCTATGATTTTGGCCGAGGCTCGGCTTCACACCACTTGGTGAAGTAATCCATCTGCTACAATCACGAACTTGACCCCACATCTCCCTGTCGGGAGGGGACCGATAAAGTCGATTTCCCATTTGGCGAAGGGCCAAGGACTAGTGACTGGGGTAAGGTTCTGAGCGGGGAGCTTCGGTACTGCTGTGAATTTTTGACACCTGTCGCACCTCTTCGCGAAATTGTGGGAATCTTTCTTCATGGTCGGCCAATAGTACCCCTGTTTCAAGGCTTTCTGTGCCAAGGCCATTCCTTTCGAGTGATTGCCGCAGATCCCTTCGTGTATTTCTTTTATCACGTATATTGCTTCCTCCTCGCATCAGCAAACAGAAGAACCCCTTTTATATAGAATTCTGTCATGTAGTACGAACTTTGCGGCCCTTCTGCAGAGTTTCTGTACTTCTAGTTTGTCTTCGGGCGACACCTGGCTAGTTAGATATTCGGCAATCTCCTTCATCCATTTTGGAGAATCAGAGATGGTTAGGACGGAGGGTGCGGTAGCTTCTTCGGTTGAAGGTCGGTTAAGCTTCTCAACAAGGATGGCCTTCATTAAGTCGGAGTCCCTACTACTTGCCAGCTTTGAGAGGGCGTCTGCATAGCCATTATCCGTTCGCGGGATCTGGAGAAGTTCGTATTCCTCAAAGTAGGACAATTGGTCCTTAGCTTTTGTTAGGTAGGACACCATGGATTGTTCGCGCGCCGCGAATGCCCCATTAACCTGACTTACGACAAGCTGTGAATCACTATGAATTCGGAGCTTCCTTGCCTTCATCTCACGTGCCAGTCTCAAGCCTGCTAGTAGGGCCTCGTATTCTGCTGCGTTGTTGGAGGCTTTAAATTCCAGTGCGGTCGCGCAGCTTGAGATTATGGCCATCCGGGGCCGACTAGCGTGATCCCGCTCCAGCCCGTCCTCCTCCGATGATCCATCGACATATAACTTCCATGTCGGTACCTCCAAGGGTCAGGTCTCAAGCGGACCATCGGGGATATGAGCGAATTCAGCCACAAAATCCGCTAAAGCCTGTCCTTTTATCGAAGGTTGTAGCTTGTAACTGATGTCGAATTGACTAAGTTCTACCGACCATTTCATCAATCGTCCTGACGTGTCTGGTTTCTGGAGTATCTGCCGTAGAGGGAGATTCGTCAAGACATCTATGCTGTGGGACTGGAAGTATGGTCGAAGCTTCCTGGAGGCGATGATCAATGACAGAGCGAGCTTCTCCATGTCTGGATATCTTGTTTCCGCGTCTGCGGGCTTTGCTTATGTAATAGGCAGGAAATTGTACTGGACCCTTTTCTGATTAGCACCGAGCTAACCGCCTTTTCTGATACGGCGAGGTAAATGAGCAATGTTTCTCCATTCTTGGGTTTGGATAGCAATGGAGATTTTCCGAGGAGGACCTTGAGGTCTTGGAAGGCCTTTTCGCACTCCTCGGTCCACTCGAACCGCTTCCCCCTTTTATGGTCTCGAAGAAAGGTTGGCAACGATCGGTCGCCTTGGATATAAACCGATTCGAGTCGCTAACCTCCTTGTCGACTTTGGACTTCCTTGAGGAGGACAAAGGTGACCGCATCTCAATGAGCGCTCTAATATTTTCTGGATTAGCCTCTATCCCTCGCTGATTGACCATGTAGCCGAGAAACTTTCTCGGATGCAACCCCAAACGCACACTTCAGGGGTTAAGCTTCATGCGATATTTACGAAGGACTTCGAACATTCCCCTTAAGTGATCTATGTGGTCCTATCGTTGACGCTCTTCACCAGCATATCGTCAACATATACCTCCATAGTGTTCTCAATATGTCCGGCGAACATGCGATTTACCGACATTGGTATGTAGTTCCCACGTTCTTCAAGCGAATGGCATCATCTTATAGCAGTACAGCCCTCGGTCCGTAATAAACGAAGTGTGGTCCTTGTCCCCTGTGAACATCGAGATCTGGTTGTAGCCCGAGTATGCGTCCATGAAGCTAAGCAACTTGTGGCCGGCGGTCGCATCGACGAGCTGGTCGATGCGCGGCAATGGGAAGCTATCTTTAGGGCACGCTTGGTTCAGATCAGAGAAGTCGATGCATACCCTCCACTTCTTGGTACTCTTCCGAACCAACACCGGGTTAGATACCCATTGGGGGTAAGTTGCTTCTCTGATGAACCCGCTGGCCAGTAGCTTGTCAACTTCCTCTTTCAACGCCTTGTACCTCTCGGCACTTAAAGGCCTCCTTTTTTGAATCCTGGGGCGTACTTTCGGATCTACTTTCAAAACGTGGCACGCGACCGATGGGTCGATCCCGACCATGTCGCTGTGTTTCCATGCGAAGACGTCTGAGTTCTCCCAGAGAAACTGCTTCAGCTCTTCCTTCATCCTTTCCTCAAGCTTCTCTCCCACCTGCAACACCTGGGTTGGTTCCGAGGGGTTCACCGGAAATGTTTCCAGCTCCTCGGCTGGGAAGCGAGAGAATCCGAGGCTATGATTCAAAGATCTAGACCTTCGTCCAGTATTAACTCCTCATCCAATCCTTCGCCGTCAACGTCCATCGACTCTGAGTGCATGGTCATTGCCATTGGGGAGACGTCCTCGCGTTTGGCAGCCTCCTGTAATGCGTTCATGTCATGGAAGGTGCGGCAGTCTAGTGAACCAGGTTGTGAAGGGGTTCTCCGAGTACGACTGCGCTTAGGTCCATGCTGGAGGGGTTGATCATCCAACAGTCCAAGCGCAGCCTTCATCCGGGCGTCATCCAACTCCAGGTCCTAGTTCTCCTGTCCCACCATCCGTTTCTGTCGATATTCGGATGTCATGCTCATTCGGGCAGAAGACACGTTTTACCACAAGCACTTGGTCGTGTAATCTTTTTCGTTCCCACAGACGGCGCCAATCTGTTGATGTCGGAACCTGCACCAGTCCACGTGCCAACAGATCTCCAGTCACTCCTCTGCCAACTCGTATGTTATCTGTACACTAGGACGACCGTTAGACACCAAGATCTCCGGATGAAAAGGGTCCGACGATCGTTGGCACTTCGACGATCAAGTCAACTGCCGGTATATGAGAGATACACGGGGGCGGGAACAAAGGAGGTGTGGGAGAGACAAGCAGGCAGAGATTTGAGCAGAGTTTAGGGTGGGATTCTTAAGCATAAAAAGTGCGTACCTTGGGACAACCAGAGATGTTGTATTTATAGCGCAAGAGTTCCAATTGATTTAGGAGACAAATCAATTTGATACTCAATCGGATCCTCCTTCCTTGTGTGATAAAGATATCCGAGATTATCTTCCTTCCTTGAGCTTATCACGTTGCATGATTTTAGGAGATTATGATTTGGTTTCCTTGTGAGGATTCGTGCACCAAATCAACGCAATCTTTCCTTAGTTACTTCTCTGGTCGTCCCGGTATGTCGAGCTGCTTGTTGGTTACGAATAATACGAAGCCCGACGAGGCCTTGTGGATCGCGCGCGAGTGTCGAGGCCCTCCACAAGCCTCATGCATTTCCGGGCCAAGAAGGCTCAAGCGTGCGATGGGCCTTCCCTGGCTCTAGCAGGGTCCATATAGGGTTCTTGATGGATCTTGGACTGAGCCCTTAATGGGCTTGGATGGGGCCCCTACTGATGTGGCAGCCATATCGTAATTGTATGGTAACAACGTTATTAGTATGATGTTTTAACCAATTAGGTAAAGTAAGGTTATTTTTGTTTCGGGAAGAAAAAAATTGGTGGAAAATTTGTTCGAAATCCAACCTAATGTTTTCTGGACGATCAATTGGTGGAAAAACCAAGATCGTCACTTGGTTCATGTACCATAAATTTTTTGTGTGGATTAAGAGGTTTAATTCTTTTCTATCTCTGCAATTCTGCATATCTCTCTCTAACACAACTTGTGTGCATTTTATATTATGATGAGAAGGTAATTCATAGGGTAGTACAAATGAGATCTATGTGAAAATTGTGATTTAAATGCGTAATTTATAAATTAATATTTATTTCCGCATATAACTCATGTCATATTGATATTGATTACTGCGACTCCTTAATTCGGGATGGTGTGCTGAAAATATAGATTAATTTATTTTAACGCTTAGTATTTCATTGGTCTTCATAAAGACTTACAAATCAAGTATATAAATAATATAGATGAATATTGTGTTGTTGTTCCTTAAGAAGTACGACTTAATTAAACGAATATTATATGATTGCTCTTGAAGTAGCATAAGTTTTTACATATTAACATTCTAGAAAAAAATATTGTGTTGTTGCTCTTAAATAAGTACAACTTTACAATTTCAGAATATTAATATTGTGTATTAATATTAGAGTATTGATTCACTCAAAAGAAGTCAACGTTTCACTATTTCGGATATGATAAAACTCAGTATATTTTTCATATTTTAATTTACTGTTTTATTATCATTCGAAAATAAATAACACATAATTTGTAAATTAATTTTTATTTGTATTTTTTTATGTTAGAAAAAAAGAATTGGTTCAATTTTATAAAATTGTATACGTCATTTTGTTATTTATTTATTTTAATTTTTATTCAAGTTTTTCACATCAAATAGCAATTATATATTCTTAAAGTAGAATAATTTTACATTTTTTCTCTCACAAAAAATTTAATTGACACGATTATATTGATATATTTAGTACGCTAAATTAAATTTTATTAAATAAAAGTACCAGACTCAATTGTGCATTTTATAAAGGTTAAGAATACAACTACAATTTTTTATAATTAAAATTAAGAGCATATTGATTTTTTTTCATCAAATAACGACTAATTACGAATTGAAACACATATATTAGGGATGTTCGTATCAAAAAAAGTTAGGGACTATTTTGGCACTAAGAACAAAGGTTAGGAACCAATGAGCCAAATTTTCTATATGTATATATGTATGTGTATATAAATTTTGGTGGCGGTAGTGTTTTTAAGATATATTAGGTTCGTGGTGGTGGTGACATAGACGGTGTTTATAAGTAGTGGCAGTGGTGGTTGACAATAGTGTAAGAAGAAAATAATTTTATTTTATTTTATTTTATTTGTTGCTCACTTTTTGGTTTTCTTTTTATATTTTCTTACTTTCTTAGGTGTATGTCATGTCATTTGTCTCTCTCTCTTTCTCTCTCTCTATTTTTCGACTTATTTTATTTAATTAAATGTAAGGACAAATTAATAGTATTTTAATTAAAACAAATTGACTTTTTAGTGGTCAAATGAACGATAATTGTCTAAAATAACTATTTGCACAGTTAATTAGTAGGTTAGTGAGTTTTGCACCAAAATTTAAAAGAAAATTGGCATAAATAGTCATTAACATTTGTCTTTCAGTGTGTGATGATATAAATAATGACAGTTGTTGTATGTTATTTAGCTATGGTGGCGCGCTCGCCTCAACAATTCGACAGTCTCACCGGCTTATCCACCTTGTTGGTCTCATGAGCACGCTTCTGACAGATAAACTGCAATAACCCAACTGTCATCATATTAGCCATGCAGACGGCCTATGGAATGACAGTTACCACTAGTTA
The DNA here is from genome assembly GCA_023638005.1 of Forsythia suspensa. Lineage (NCBI taxonomy): Eukaryota > Viridiplantae > Streptophyta > Magnoliopsida > Lamiales > Oleaceae > Forsythia > Forsythia suspensa. The sequence goes on along the minus strand of CM042672.1, from coordinate 47,150,804 downwards.
TCGAGAAAACGAAATATCTCTCAACAATTGTGCAGATAAAATATCCATCATTAACTCCTAATAATGAGAGAGATGATGAAAGGACACCCGTTATCAAATAAAGGAGATGAAGGGACACCTATCATCAATAACTGCAGGCCATCCCTATAAATAGAGGCCAACACCACAGGTAAAAACAGAGAACACACAGTTCTTATACACTCTATATGATTATTCTGCATATCTGGTTTTAATCATATACTGATTATCACACCGGATTGGCCACGGGAGAAAAAAACCACGCCACCTTTTGTAGGTCTCCACCACTGTCGCAGCCGTGCTCGGAAGAAGAGAAAATTATTTATCATCAATTGGCGCCGTCTGTGGGAACCGCACAAGAAGTTATAGCTCGAAGCAAAAGAACTAGGAATGTAACCGCTCCACCAGCCCCCGTCGGGGATGTAGACACTGAGTCTAACGCCGCCACTAATTACCCACAACAAGAATTTGCCTTTGCCGCTCAACTTGCGGCACTGCAAGCTCAGGTGGCGGCCTTAATGGCTCTATTCCAAGATCGAAACGCTGCGGTTTCTCAACTACCACAGGGTCTTAACCCTCTGCCGGTAGGATCTTCACTACCAGGGACTCTGCCCCAGGGTCCTAGCTATCCACCGATAGGGCCCTCACTGCTAGGGGCTCCTCCCGAGACTTCTAACTATCCAACAATGGAAACACCGTCAACAGCAGCTCCACCTTCCGCACCCCACTTCCATTCATTGACATTTGACCCAAATCCATACTAGAGGCAACTGTCATGGATGCCCATGCATACGCTGATTGAAACACTAGTGTTAAGCATGGAACAGAGATTAGAAGAAATGATGGGTCACAAAATAGCAGAGGCTATGTCCAATAAAAATAGTAGGCAGCAATCCATGGTGTTGGAAGAAGATCATTTTTTCCTAGAAGTGATGGCAGTCCCCTTGCCACGAGACTTCAAACAGCCAAAGATGGAGAAGTACGATAGATCATCTGATCCTGTCGATCACCTCAGATCTTTTGTTAACTTGATAAGGTTACAAGCCACCCCTGATGCGATTATATACAGGGCTTTCCCGCCAACACTTAGGCGAGAAGCCAGGGACTGGGTAGCCACCATTCTCCCAAAATCGATCTGTACATTTGACGATTTTTCAAGAGTTTTGCTGTCCACTTTGCCAGCAGCAAATGTGTTAAGAAAACTGCTATCAATCTAATGCAATTGACACATGACAAAGACGAACTGCTAAAATATTTTATTGCCCGGTTCAATAGAGCAACGCTAGGAATCAAAGATTTGCAGATGTCTGCTATTGTCACTACCATCATGAGTGGAACTAGAAGTCGTCCTTTCAAGATGTCACTCTCTAAAAACCCGCCAGATACGATGCATGAGTTACTCAATAGAGGGGATAAGTATGTGGACGCTGAAAAAGCATATCTCATTACCAAAAGTATGAAAGATCGAAATGAACCTGAGTCTAACAAAAGAAAGAACCGGGACGAGGCGAACACCGAAATAATAGACGAGCCCGAACCTCGAAATAATAGAGGCAAGCTCACCCAAAAACAAGGCGACCTCACCCAAGCCGAGGCGAGTCAACCAGGCGAGCTCACCCAGAGAGCCAAGCTAAAAATAAAATTGCCAAGGTGAGCTCACTCCAGGCGGGCGACCTCAAGCATGAAAAAAAAAAAAGAAAAGAAAAAAAAAATTACCAAGGCGACCTCAAGCATGAAAAAAAAATATTTAGGCAAGCTCACCTAAGGCGGGCGAGACGAGCTCACCCAATCCAAGGCGAGCTCATCCAAGTTCCAAAAAAAAAAAAGAAAAGAAAAATTAGAAAGGAACGGATGTGATAGATTATTTCTATGAAAGGTAGAGGGGCATACAAGGCTAAAAACAATGACAGCTGCTACTGTTTGAGAATTAAGGTGATAGCCACTATTTAAAAATCAAGGCGATGAGCCTATGTTTAAAAAACAAGGCTATCGCCACTATTAAAAATCAAGGTGATAGCTACCATTGAAAAATAAGGCAATGAGCCTATGTTTAAACATCAACGCTATCGCCACTATTTAAAAATCAAGGTGATAGCCACAATTGAAAAAAGGCAATGAGCTTATATTTAAAAATCAAGGCGATAGCCACTATTTAAAAATTAAGGTGATAGCCACCATTGAAAAATAAGGTGAGCCTATGTTTAAAAACAAGGCGATGAGCCTATGTTTAAAAATCAAGGCGATGAGCATCTGTCCGAAAAACAAAGCGATGAGCATATGTTTAAAAATCAAAGCGATGAGCCTCTATCTGAAAAATAAAGCGATGAGCATTTGTTTAAAAATCAATGCGATGGGCCTCTGTCTAAAAAACAAGGCGATGAGCATCTGTCGGAAAAAAAGGCGATGAGCCTATGTTTAAAAATCAAAGCGATGAGCCTATGTCGAGAAAAAACAAGGCGATGAGCCTATGTTTAAAAATCAAGGCAATGAGCCTCTGTCGAGAAAAATAAGGCGATGAGTCTATGTTTAAAAATCAAGGCGATAAGCTTTTATCTCAAAAAGTTAGAGAAGAACAGTCGAGATGGTTTATTTTTACCTCTCATTGACAACAGTCTATGAAAAGTAGTCTATGGGAAGTAAAGGGACTTATGATGATATAAATAATGATAGTTGTTGTATGTTATTTAGCTATGGTGGCACGTTCGCCTCAACAATTCGCCCACCTCACCGGCTTGCCCACCTTGTTGGTCTCATGAGCACGCTTCTGACAGATAGACTGCAATAACCCAACTGTCATTAGATTAGCCAGGCAGACGACCCATGGAATGACAGTTACCACCAGTTATTGAAAAGACGAAACATCTCGCAACAATTGGAAAGATGAAACATCACTCATTAACTCCTAATAATGAGAGAGATGAAAGCACACCCGTTATCAAATGAAGGAGATGAAGGACACCTATCATCAATAACTGCAGGTCATCCCTATAAATAGAGGCTAACCCCCCATGTAAAAATAGAGAACACACAACTCTTATACACTCTATATGATTATTCTGTATATCTGGTTTTAATCATATACTGATTATCACATCGGAGTGGCAACGGGGAAAAAAGTCCCGCCACCTTTTGCAGGTCTTCACCACTGTCGCAGTCGTGCTCGGAAGAGGAGAAAATTATTTATCATCAGTGTGAAAATGGTCTTTAACATTTATTTTTTTGACACAGAAATTTCTAACATCTGTGTGTAATTGATCATTATTTTCGAAAAACAAAGCGATGAGCCTATATTTAAAAATCAAGGCGATGAACCTCTATCTGAAAAAAGAGGCGATGAGCATTTGTTTAAAAATCAAGGCGATGAGCCTCTGTCAGAAAAACAAGGCCATAAGCTTCTGTCAGAAAAACAAGGCGATGAGCCTATGTTTAAAAATCAAGGGGATGAACCTATGTCGGAAAAACAAGGCGATGAGCCTCTGTCCGAAAAATAAGGCAATGAGCCTATGTTTAAAAATCAAGGCGATAAGCTTTTGTCTGAAAAAGTTAGAGAAGAGCATGTGCAATAGTTTATTTCTACTTCCCATTGACAACAGTCTATGAAAAGTAGTCTATGGGAAGTAAAGGGGCTTATGATGATATAAATAATGATAGTTGTGATTCGCCCACCTCACCGGCTTGCCCACCTTGTTGGTCTCATGAGCACGCTTTTGACAGATAGACTGCAATAACCCAACTGTCATTAGATTAGCCAAGCAAGCGACCCATGGAATGACAGTTACCACCAGTTATCGAGAAGACGAAACATCTCTCAACAATTGGAAAGATGAAACGTCCCTCATTAACTCCTAATAATGAGGGAGATGAAAGGACACCCGTTATCAAATGAATGAGATGAATGGACACCTATCATCTATAACTGCAGGTCATCCCTATAAATATAGGCTAATCCCCCATGTAAAAACAGAGAACACACAGCTCTTATACACTCTATATGATTGTTCTGTATATATGGTTATAATCATTTACTGATTATCACACTGGAGTGGCCACGGGGGAAAAAAGCCCTGCCACCTTTTGCAGGTCTCCACCACTGTCGCAGCCGTGCTCGGAAGAGGAGAAAATTATTTATCATCTGTTTGGAAATAGTCTTTAACATTTATTTTTTGACACGAAATTTCTAACCTCTAATTGATCCTTATTTTCGAAAAACAAAGCGATGATTGATCCTTATTTCCTCTAAAAAATAAGGCGATGAGCATTTGTTTAAAAATCAAGGCGATGAGCCTATGTCGAAAAAAATAAGGCGATGAGCCTATGTTTAAAAATCAAGGCGATGAGCCTCTGTTAGAAAAACAAGGCAATGAGTCTATGTTTAAAAATCAAGGCGATAAACTTTTGTCTGAAAAAGTTAGAGAAGAGCATGTGCAGTAGTTTATTTCAACTTCCCATTGACAACAGTCTATGAAAAGTAGTCTATGGGAAGTAAATGGACTTATGATGATATAAATAATGATAGTTGTTGTATGTTATTTAGCTATGGTGGCACGCCCGCCTCAACGATTCGCCCACCTCACCGGCTTGTCCACCTTGTTGGTCTCATGAGCACGCTTCTAACAGATAGACCGCAATAACCCAACTATCATCAGATTAGCCAGACAGGCGAACCATGGAATAACAGTTACCACCAGTTATCGAGAAGACGAAACATCTCTCAACAATTGGAAAGATGAAACATCACTCATTAACTCCTAATAATGAGGGAGATAAAAGCACACCCGTTATCAAATGAAGGAGATGAAGGGACACCTATCCTCAATAACTGCAGGTCATCCTTATAAATAGAGGCTAACCCCCCATGTAAAAACAGAGAACACACAACTCTTATATACTCTATATGATTATTCTATATATCTGGTTTTAATCATATACTGATTATCACACCGGAGTGGCCACCGGGAAAAAAGTCCGCCACCTTTTGCAGGTCTCCACCACTGTCGCAACCGTGCTCGGAAGAGGAGAAAATTATTTATCATCAGTGTGGAAATGGTCTTTAACATTTATTTTTTTGACACAGAAATTTCTAACTTCTATGTGTGTAATTGATCCTTATTTGATGAAAAATAAAAATATGTCCTTATTTTTAATTAGAAAAAATTTTAATTGGATTCCTAACCTTTGTAAAAAATACAAATATGTCCGATACTATTATTTTTTATTTTTATAAAAAAACTTAAAAGAAACTAACAAATTGATAATATAGTAAAATATTTTGTTTATTTTACGAATTATTATAAAATAACTAAAATTTAAGCTCATAATTATTAACAAACGTGTTAATTAAAATTATTTTTTTATTATTAAGTAATCATATTATTTAAAATTTTAACTTTAATTTATCGTCACAACATAAAAAGAAAAATAACTTTGTCACTAACTTGATACTCAAAGATTTTTTATTTAATTGAGATATTTGTTTATTAACTACAAATATTAGAGCGTTTTATTATCATTCAAAAATAAAGAACATATAATGTATAAATTAATTTTTATTAGTATTTTATGTACAAATAATATAATAAGATTGATTCAATATTATAAAATTATATATGTTATTTTGTTATTTATTTAACTTAATTTTTATTCAAATTTTTCACATCACATCACATAACAATTACATATAACTAAAGCGCAATAATTTAATATTTTTCTCTTATGAAAAATTTAATTAACACGACTATAGTGATATATTTAATATGCTAAATTAAATATTATTTAATAAATGTATCAAACCTATTTGTACATTTTGCAACCAATTTCAATTTTCTTTAATTAAAACTAATGGTATATTTGTTTTTTCATCAAATAAGGACCAATTGTGCACCAAAATACATAGGTTAGAAACTTCTGTACAAAAATAAAGGTTAGAACCATTTTTGTACTAAGCGTAAAGATTATGGACCATTTGCACCAAGTTTCCAAATTTAAATGTTAGACGAGTTGCACACAAGTTCTATAGGTTAGGGACTACATGTGCCAATTTTTCTTCAAAAAATTGTTTATTGATTCTTTTTGTCCAATTATTACTAAGAATGTTAATGGGTAAATAACACGAAAGATCTCTATTCTTATCGGTGTATATTAATTTCATCCCTATTCAATTTTATTCGCATATATTATACTTTATTTTTTAATAAATTCACGCATACACATATGATAATTTCGATAATTTTACCATCTAACTTAAATATACTATAATAGCAAAAACAAAAAAAATAATAAAATGAAAATTGCAGTTAAGATCTCTAATTTTTTTAAAAGTATAAATAAATCACATACCTTTTATCTTTTTATTACATTTTTCCACTTAAATCAATTTTAAAAAAAATTCATGTGATGTGCAATTGAGTCCCCAACCTACAAAACGGAGCATATGGATCACAGACCTTTTAATTCTTTGGCAACCGTGGTCCTTTTGAACGTCTAATTGGCCGTCAAATTGCCGTGTGAGGCGAAAGGAGAATAATATTACTATTATAACTACTTTTTAAACAAAATAATAGAAAACATAAACTACAAAAATAAAGAAAAAAGAAAAAAGAAAAACATAATCTATATTTTCTTCCAACCACGTTGGCTAAATGACCGTGTCAAACAAGTCGAATTTAGAAAGCGCTTAATTTATATAATTTAAGTGAAAATACTTCTTTTACATAAAAAAGACTTAATGTCCTCATTAATAAAGTATGTTAAGAGATAGTCCGCTAAGAGATGGTTTTTTGACAGCCTGTTAACAAACCACAAGTCTGTTAATGCCAAAATTGGCCTTAACAGACCATGTATGTGTTAAGACGAGTTTATACATTTTAAATTGTTTTTTTAATTAATCCACTTCAAATATACTCAGATTTAAAGAAATTTAAAGAAAAAATCACAATTCATATTTAAATATATAAATATTTTTATGATTTATAAAATTAAATACATAATTTCTACCGTGAATTACAAGAATAAGATAGAAATGAATTTCTACATTGAAATGAGATTTCTTACATAGATGAAATATGTTGGATTCTAATCTTGAAATGTGTTAAGATTCTTATTTAAAAATCTTTTTTTAAGCATTAAAACGACCTTGAAATGAATTTGAAATCGTTTGAAATGTTATAAGCGAGAAAGAGAAAACAATGTTATTTTTGATAATTTGTTTGAAAAATATGTCAACAACAATTTAAAAAAATTTACCTAGTCACCCAAGCCCTTAGCACTATTCTCACATTTTCTTCCCCGAGACCCATCCCCACCCAAATACCTGACGCCACGCACGGCTCCCCCACCACAACCGGGGGAAAAAATATTACATTTAGACTACAAAAGAGATAAAATAAAGATAATGTTGAAATCTGTGCAACCTCCATCATCAGTTTCGTGAAATAAATTTGACAGCCTTGTTGATCTGAATTTTGGGATGAACAGAGTGTTGTTATTTTTCACCATTTTCAACAATTTCCAATTATATTGAAGCTCATTAAAGCCTTATTTTTTACTTTCAGTTTTACTTCTTGAGCGGAATGTTAGTTTTAGTTAATTATTACATGGGAAATGTGGAGATATAAATGCCACATCACACGTGTTTTGTGGTTATTGGACAAGTGATTGTCACTTTTTTCTTGCCATAGAACACGTATTCTTTGAGATCATTTCACTAAATTACAATTTCATATGGTCAATTAGTTCAAATATTTTTTTTTATCTACATATTTTATAAATTCATAATTTATTATTAACTTATTATTCATATATATTATGTAAGATCTACAATTTATAAAAAATAATTTTAGAATCATCAAACATGCACTAAAAATAGTTTTTTAAAATATTTTGAAGAAAATTGGTGAAATATGTAAATGAAAAATTGAAAAAAAGTATGAATTACATGAAATATGTACTTGATAATAAGTTTTAAAAATCAAGAGTTTAAAAAAAAAAACACTCCAAACACGAAGTCTTGCATTTTTTTCATGTTAATTTTTAAAATTAATTTAAGTCAATATTTTGTTTTTGTTATTTTAAAGGATTAATTACACTTACGTCTTTTTTATTATTTCGAACTTTTATAATGATATCATCCTCATTTAATTTTATTTGTAGATATCGTTATCATTCTTTTTATTTATTAAATACAAATAGTCCTCAAATTATTTTTAATATTTTTTACCTATAACTTAAATAAATTAAAATAATAAAAAGTAAAAACTTAATAAAAAATTACAGTTTGAAATACTTAACTTTTTTCAAAAATATAAATAATCTATTTATATTCTATTATTTAAAACTATTAAAAAAAAAAATTCATCTTCTTCGTCCAACCCAACACAATAATTTGCTATCTAAAAGTAGTTTTATTCATGAAAACTCAAGAGTCAAGAAAAGATAGTTTAAAAAGGTTCCAACAAGAAAACATATTTCAGGATGAAAATGACACAACTTATTAGTAACCTAATACCATGGATCCAATTTATGGGAAATAGAAAACATATTCTTTTTTTTTTTTTTTTTCTTAGAAAGAGTAACCTGTAGATAAGCAATACATTAAGATTTTTTGGTGCCTTTTTATGGATTTTCAAAATTGTGTGTTTGTGGCTGCTTTATATCAAGTGGTGGTGGAATAATACATATAATTATGCATACAATTTGGTGGTGCTGGGACGATAGAGATTTGGAGCGTAGTGAAGGATGTGATATCTTCAGTGATTTTTTCTGTTGGGTTATGGGCCATATGCATTTGCTTTGGTCTCTCTTATTCTCCAATTTCAAGAATTTTGATTTGTTTTGGGACGGCGGAGGTTGCGGCAGCAGTCAGATTATAGCTACTAGTTTGTTTTGAGAAAAGTTCAATAATTTGGGTTGGGTTGGAACCATCTTTTTTTTTAATTTTAATATATTTTTATATTTTTTTGTCTTAATTTTTACTTTTTTATGTTGTAAAGGTGCTGATTTTTTGTTTTTGAAAAGATTGGGGATTGCCAGTTGTCAGACCAAATGAATTCAACTGTTGACATTAGGATATGGGTAGGATATGAGAAATTAGTGTTCAATGGTTATTTGAACTGTCTAAAGCAAATTATCGATCGGGATAAATGCAAGGATCTATATTTAGGATGTCGACTAGCAGAAGTTTTCTCAAGTGCAATTTTTTCATTGAGAATATGTAAAAAAAAAAAAAAAGTTTAAGATTTATTTGTACTTTTGAAAAAATTATGGTTCCAATTGTAATTTTTTTATTGTATTTTTTTTTTGTTATTTTAATTTATTTACGTTATGGATAAAATTATCAAAAAAATTATTTGATGATCTTCTATGTGATTAAAATAATGGAGATGATATTTGTGAACAAAATTAAATAAAAATAATATTATTACAAAGTTAAAAGAATAAGGAGTACAAATGTAATTAATCTATTTTGGATGATGACTTTGGAAAACAAGAGAAATCATTTCCTCATTTTCAGCTTTTTTTGGGTACCTTTCTTAAGTTTCTCTGTATATCATTATAGCACTTTGTGGCCCAGAATATTTTGACTTCAGAACTGTCACACAATAAAGTTTCCATTACCCATTCTTATTTCTTGTGCATGTATTTGTGATAGCTAGATGCTGATCAAGGTAATTGTAGATTTAGTAATAATTGAATTTTTGTTTTTTTGTTTTTGTTTTAGTTTAATTATATAAAAATATTATAAAAATAAAATATATCTTTTTACTATGATTAATTTGTGTTATCTTATGTATAATTGTAAGATCTAATTTGTTAGTCTCTCCGAGAACTATTGTACAAGCCTCAAATTCAATGAAATCTTAAACATACAAAAAAATGGTCATTTTTTTGCAAAAGGGTATATTTGATATTTTGTATTTAAAAATGACAACATTTACAAATATTATTATATTTTAAATCCATCCCATACTATTGATCAATTTTTAAAAATCTCCACAGTAGTATGTATATGAATGTTTATAAGTATACTTATAAACTGATTAAATATTATTTTTATTTATATATTTTATAGAACTTATAATTTTGTCTATATATTTCGTACAAATCACTATTTATTACTTAAAAAATTTACCAAACAAGCACTTAAATTCTATCTTTTGTATCTTTTTCAATTTTGGCTTTTCACCTCTATTTGTCCTTTTAGACATACTAGTAATGTATTGATAATTAAGAACGTAATAGTGTTTATTATATATTCTTTTTACGAATTGATTTGATATTGCTAATCTAAGTGAAAAAAAATAATTAAATATTAATATATCAGGCGATTGAAACTTAAATAGCATACTTATAATTTAAAACCTAGTTTATTAAAATTCATTACAGTAGATGACTTAAACATATGATAAAATTGAATTCAATTTACTTCATAAAAGTCACTATTCTTAAGTACTATTTTATCTGAATTTGTATTCCTCCTTGAAGCCTGAGTTCATTCCTTTATAATATTTTAATCACGTAAGGAAAGCTGAGTATTTTTGCATTAAAAAATTTCGGACCATAAGTATCTACAACATCATCTGCACATTAATTTCAATTTTTTTTGAATTAACTTAAATAAAAGATAAAGAGGGAGTTGAATTGAGCTTACATAATCAAATATTTGGATTTTCAAGAACGGCAAATTAGACTTCTTCGATAAGTGTACCAATTCGATCATTACAATGTTTAGTGGCATAATAAAAAGTTCATAATAATCTTCTTTATTGCTTTAGACGAAACTCTGGAGATAATCAATAAGTTAATTGATCAAGTCGCTTTATAGTCGAATTAAAACTCTTAAAACAACATAATTTTTAAAAGTAAATAAATCACTTTGCAATTGTTAATTAAGCATGCTATTGAAGTTGTATATATTTGATGCAAGTTAGGGATTGTAGCAAAAATGGGTTACGAAAGTGTAAAAAAGTAAACAAGTCAATAAACATATTAATTACAACTAAAATTGTTCCACAACCACCTATGTATAGAAAGTAGCATCTTAAATACAATTTTCTGAAGCACTAAGTAGAGTTTGCATTACTAAAGTGCAAACAAGTCATTTTCAGAAATAATACCTTAGAGCTGCATTAATATTCAAAAGCAAAATGACAATAAGTTGAGACATTACAAAAATGTTGCATTTCAAAACCCTATATATAAACAAGTAATTTTCATTCAAAGCTCATGTAGTTCAACAAATGATAATATTATTCAATTATAACTAAACAAACCAAATTCCAAATTAAATAATGTCTCAAATAATAGTACAATTTCAATGACAATCAATCAGAAGAAAATTCCAAATTAAACAATGCATCCAAGTGACAACAAAACAAAACTAAAATTTTTAAATTTAAAATTATTGAATAAAACTATAAAGTGTCTTTAGTGAACACAAATCTCAAATTTTACAGAAAAAGAAACTAATAAAACAAAATTTGAAATATTTTTCAAAATAATCAAATTGCAAATTTAATATATAGTCTAATAGACTTTAAAAGTACAATTCTTCCAAAATTCAAACACTTAAACAAAAAATAAATTAACAACTCTTATGCTTTTCCAATTTGAGTAAGAAAATGTAATTGCAAGTAAAAAACAACAAAAATTCAAAACAAACAAGACTATAAAAGTAAACAACAAAAAAAATTAAAACTTTCTGAAATAATTAAAAAAAAAATGCAAATATAATAATCTAATAAATAGTAAAAATACAATTCTTTTGAAATTCAAACTCCAAAACAACTAAATACCAAAATCAGAACTCATATGTCGTCAAATTTAACCAAAAAGTTGTTCAAAGCATTTCACAACAACTTGAATTTGTCAATTATCTTCCTTAATCTTATTGTCGTTTCACTATAAGATTCAAAAATCTCTTACGTTTTGTTTTCTTTGAAATTGGATTTTACGAAAAATGAATTCAAATTAATGACATCATTTCTAATTCTAATATCAGGCACCATTAATCAGAACTATTTAGTTAGACAATGTCTTGAAAACTTGGAATAATCATAACTTAGTTTATTTAAAACTGATATAAAAGTATCCAAAATTATACTAAATATACATTTTGCTTATTTGTGGTCAGCAATTGCAACACGATGCAGCAATTAACTGGTGTACTATATAATCAGATTGAATTCAAATTCAACGAAAAAACAAACAGATAAGTAGATATGGATTTAAAAACACCCAAGTTTTACTATGTGAAAAAAGTCAATAAAATCAAATATTTTGATTATATTACTACAATAATCTTGGTCTACTAATCCCTCTTATAATGTGTTCTACCTTATTACGTTACTAATAAGATACTTTCTTTCGGTATATTCAAATCAAGCCACAATTATCTTAGAATTTGCATTCGTAGTTGAAAAACTTTTTGATCAAGTCCTACAACTTGTATCCAGCATAACGATGCATATGAAGTTCCTCTAGAATTTCATTTTACACAGGTTTGTTTGGATTAGTGATGGCAACGGGGTGGATCGGGGCTGATCCGATCCGTCCCGCAATAATTATAGGATAACCAAATCCGCCCTACCATTCGTCATTTTTCGGGCTGGGTCAGAGCCCTGATCCGTATACTGATCTGTTTTTTTTTTTTTTGAATAATTTTTTTTTTAGCTAACTCCAACCACCTCTAAATTGTAATTTAAGCCCCAAATCTTTCATCTATTTATTATTTAATTATATTTTTTTTCAAATAGGGCGGGTCGGATCGGATCGGATCGGCCCAGCCCGCCCCGCCCAGCCTGATCTCTAGATCAAGATTTTTTCGCTCCATTCAGATCGGGTATCCATCGAGTTCGGGGCGGATCGAATATTTTTACTATCCCTAGTTTGGATTTCAAAATATATTTTAAATTCTATTAATTGACGTTATTTTGGAGAATATTAATACCTCAAAGTGAGACATTTGAATGATTTGAGATCCTAGGTGCTAAAAATAAAAGATGTCACAAAATTTAAAAGTTAAGGATTCCTAGTACTATTTGTCCTAAATTAAATAAAGGGTAGAATTGTCATTTCGATAAAAATTGATCACTTAATGGTCAACTAACATTTCCCTCATAAAATGACCTTAGACTCGAGACATTTGAAAGGTTTGGGATCCCGGGTGCTAGAAATCAAAAATTCGAAACTCTATCGTCACAAAGTTCAAAAGTTTAAGATCTCTATAACTATTTACCCTAAATATTAAATAGAGAGGCAATAAATATTAAATATTTCTCCTCATTCTATTTTAAAAAACTCAACAGACTCTTAGATTTGATTACAATCAAAGCAATAAATTAGAATTTATTACTCCATCCGTCCCACAAAGATAGACTCATTTCTTTTTTCACACAGATTAAGAAATCTCATTTAATGTAATTGAAATTATAATTTTTTCACACACTTTTCCTATTATACCCCCATTTAATAATAGTCATTCATGAATCTAATAAATTCAAATGAATGTTTTTGGTTGATAACAATGTAAATTAAATAAGGGTATATTAGGAAAATGAAAAATTAATACACCCTCTATAAAGTAAGTTATGCGTAATTTGGGACGAGATAAATAAGAAAAACAAGTCTATTTTTGTGGGACGGATGGAGTATTTTCTTCATTGTAACTTGCAATTATATCTTTAATTTTAAAAATCCAAACATATCATTTTCTCTTATTTTCTTGTAATATCAAAAACGACTTCTCTCATTGTCCTTGATTTTGATATTTTGACTGTATATTGTAAATCTAGTTTTTGAAAACGCCCCTGCAAAACTTGTCACTGAAATGCTCGAGTCAATTCTGGATTCCACTTTCAATGGTCTTAAACAATAACATAAAAATGATTAGAAGCGCTAAGAGATGCTTGGTTAATGAATAATACTATTTATCATTAATGGTATTTATCATCAATGTATGTGACAGTGTCTAATAAATAAAAATGCATTTCAATCTACGTAATTCCATTGTCACATAAATTGGTAATGAACATGACTGATGAGAAATTCCATTACTTTTGGTTAAGCGTTAGAAAAAAGTAACTTTTTTATATTCAAACATGTTTGAATCACTTAGTTTTAAGTACCAAAAAATAATAAATTATGGTTAAAAGTAATTATTGTCTTACTATTAAATTAAATAATTTACTTATTTCTAGTTTTCACTAAAATAAGAATTTATATGAAAACTTGCTTTTTTAAGTAAAACTTTTACGATTAACACGATGGTGTCATCGTGCTTGTTTCGTTAGTGGGTCCTATAAAATATATAGATAATAAATGAGTAATAAAAATTCAATTTAAAAATAATTATTTTCTTACTATTAAATTAAATAATTTACTTATTTCTAGTTTTCACTAAAATAAGAATTTATATGAAATCTTGCTTTTAAGTAAAACTTTTAAGATTAACATGCTTGTGTGGTGTCATTGTGCTCTTTTGGTTATGTTTTTAAGTTTTTATAAATAGTGTGTCCTATAAAATATATAGATAATAAATGAGTAATAAAATTTACATTTAAAAGTAATTATTGTCTTACTATTAAATTAAATAATTGACTTATTTCTAATTTTCACTAAAATAAGAATTTATATGAAAACTTGCTTTTTTAAGTAAAACTTTTACGATTAACACGATGGTGTCATCGTGCTTGTTTCGTTAGTGGGTCCTATAAAATATATAGATAATAAATGAGTAATAAAAATTCAATTTAAAAATAATTATTTTCTTACTATTAAATTAAATAATTTACTTATTTCTAGTTTTCACTAAAATAAGAATTTATATGAAATCTTGCTTTTAAGTAAAACTTTTAAGATTAACATGCGCGCGGGTGTCATTGTGCTCTTTTGGTTATGTTTTTAAGTTTTTATAAATAGTGTGTCCTATAAAATATATAGATAATAAATGAGTAATAAAATTTCTGTTTAAAAGTAATTATTGTCTTACTATTAAATTAAATAATTTACTTATTTCTAGTTTTCACTAAAATAAGAATTTATATGAAAACTTGATTTTAAGTTAAACTTTTAAGATTAACATGCTCGTCACTGTGCTCGTTTGGTTGTGCTTTTAAGTTTTTATAAATAATGGGTCATATAAAATGTGTAGATAATAAATGAGTAATAAAAATTATGTTTGACCAACTTAAATTTTTTTTTATTTTTTACCAAACTTAGTGTTGATAAGTCAATACACCAACACAAATTTTCTTAATCCATTGACCAAATTGTGGATGCTACGAAATATAGGCCAAGATTTTCCAAATCCCACATCACCGATTATGTTAATCAAGAAAGGTAAATAAAAGGATAAAGCGATATAAAAATAAATATTGAGGATTAATATAAAAAGTTAAATAATGTTATTAAATTTTGTTTGGTCCATATTAAAATATGTTCAAAAATTATGGTCAAAATAAACAATTAATTTTAACTATATATTTTATGGAACTTACAATTTTTATTAACTTTTCAATCATACATTTCATCAATTTCGTATCAAAATCTACTAAAAAGTTTTATCAAACAAACTCTAATTTGAATACTAATACAAAGTTTTTAACCGGTCAATTTGTCAATACCAAAAGTTCTGAGTCTTTTTGACATTAATTTAGAAGTTGTGTTATCATGTCATTAATATTAAATCCCTAGGGCTAATTTGACATAGCACATCACACGCAATTACTTGTATATGGAAATGATCTACTCCCCATGGTGGGGAGTAGATATAAAGGTGTCCGGTGGCCATTGGATGAGTGCTTGACTTTTATGTCAAGCACTTTTTCATTACCCACGTGTCCGGTGGCCTTTATATCTATTCTTCATTGTGGGAAGTAGATCGATCCCATGCTTTGAAAATGATCTACTCTCCATGGTGGGGTAGTAGATATAAAAACCCATGGACGGCGTGTTTGGTGGCCATTGGATGAGTGCTTGACTTTTATGTCAAGCACTTTTCATTACCCAATGGCCACCGGACACGTGTGATCGATATAAACACTGCTTCTTCCACATTATGCTACCTACCTTCTTCCTCTCCGACAATAAGCAACACACAAACGACAAAGACCACCACCACCAAAAAAGAGAAGAAACGAAGGGAGCATCGGGCGAAGGAGGACTTACCTCGAAGAGCTTAAGGAAAAAATGGCAAATTTTGCCAACGAAAGAGATTGGGATCGGTTCCATAGCCCCATAAATCGCTTTTAGCCTTTGGTTTGTACCATTTTGTTTTCATGTATAGATATTAAACCGTGTATCTATAATCTATCTAAATAGATTTTTGCGGGCATTATTATTTTCCTCTCTTTTGACGTTATTGAGGTTGTCTACGTGTTTGTGTTGTGTGTTCTTCTTATACGGCGTAAGTATGTATGTTTTTGGTTGTAGTATTGTATAAAGTGAAACAGTGGTTGAATTCTGTGGATTTCATAGCCAAAGTCTGACCCCAAAAGGTCCAAACTTATATATATGTAAACACATATGCCATAACTGTAAAGATAATAAGATGGAGAATAATAATTTGTATTATTGATGTACAATGACCGACTATATATACAGACTTGTAGAGATTTACAATTGGTAAGGAAATCGAAATCTTCTAATAATATAAGAATATTACAATATAAGGAAAGATAATAATGTAAGAATATTATAATATAAGGAAAGATATAATTATTGAGATACAAGAATATCATACTATAAATATAATTATACTAGACTTGAGGACTAAGCAACCGGTTGGAATGTTCTAGAGTTGGCTCGACTTGGGCTCCATGAGTGTGACTAGTGGGCGGACCATCATCATCCTTAACATGTTCCTGCAAGACGGAGCTCCCATCTGAGAGTCCGATCTTGGAATGAAGACGACAGAAGATAGTACTAGACAATGGCTTAGTGAGAATGTAGGCGAGATGGTCTTTACTGGAGATGTAAGAGACAAAAAAGGATCCATTGGAGACATGATTACGAGCAAGTGGTAATTTATGGCAATGTGTTTCATATGAGAGTGAAATACGAGATTGATGAGACGGATATGTGGCAATTGAGATTGTCACGAGAGAATATTGGGCTTAGAGGGTAAGGGACACGAAGCTCATGAAGAAGATTGCGAAGCCATGGGACCTCGTGGCAGCAAAGAGGCGAGAGCACGATATTCGACCAGGTGGAGGATCGTGCAACAGATTTTTGTTTTTGGAGCACCAAGAGGCGACATTTCCACCAAGATAGATGATATAGGCAGAGGTGGAAGTGCGATCATCAATATTGCTAGCCCAATCGGCATCGATAAAGGTAGTAAGAGAGCAGTGGGAGACTATTTGAGAAATAGACCACGATGAATGGTGGATTTAAGATAACGAAGAAGACATTTGACAAAGAATCCAATGTGTTTGATGGGTTTGTGCATAAATTGGAGCAGTTTGTTAACACATAAAGAGATATCTGGACGGGTGAGAGAGATATATTGTAGGCGCCAAGCAGTTTGGCGATAAAGTGTAGGATCCGTGGTGGCGATCCATCAAGAAGCCGTAGAGGTGGGGTGAAGGACATGGGAGTAAGGCATTCTTTAGCACCGGTCATGCTGGTGCGATGAAGTAGATCACGAATATATTTATGCTGAGTTAGGAGAGAACCGGATGGAGTAGGAAGAAGTTCAACCCCAAGAAAGTAATTCAAGTGGCCGAGATCCTTAATGGAGAATGTGGCGGACGGTTTGGTAAGGAAGGAGTTGAGAGCATTGATTATTACCAATGATGAGTATATATCGTCAACATAGACAAGTAGATAAATGGAGATGGAGCTATGAAAGTAGAGAAATAGAGAGGTGTCGCTTTGAGAATTTTGGAAGCCATAAGAGATTAGAAAATTCTTAAATGTAGTATACCGAGCACGGGCGCTCGCTTGAGACCATAAATGGCCCATTGTAGATGATGTAGACATGAGATGGATATGTGGGATTGACAAAGCCGGGAGGTGAGACATAAACACCTCTTCAGTTAACACGCCATGAAGAAAGGCGTTGTTGGCATCAAAATTTGTTTAATAGGCCAATTACGAGAGAGAGCTAAGGTGAGAATGATTCGAATTGTAGAGGGTTTGACAACGGGACTAAATGTATTATGATAGTCGACATCGGGTCGTGGATGAAAACCGCCCGCCACTAGACGAGTTTTGTAGCGGAGATGGACCCGTTGGGGTTTTGTTTGATCTGAAACACCCATTTGCAACCAACAACATTTTGTGAAGAATGAGAGGGAACTAAAGACCAAGTATGATTGCGAAGAAGAGCATTAATTTCCTCGACATGGCTTGGCGTAGCGCGGGAAGTTTGAGTGCTTGAGGCGTGCAAGTAGGTTCGACGTAATCGTGTAAAGGATGACGATGTGGCGGTGAATAGACGTTTGGGTTTAACAATATTGTTCTTACCACGAGTTTGCATAGGATGAGAATTGATTGGAGGAGGACGAAGAGTCTGGTGCGGTGATATAGTATCGGCGGGATGCTCATTCTTCGGAACTAGAGTCGAAGTGGATGGAGTAGAAGAAGGATGAGATGATCTTGTTGATGATCGAGAAACAGCAAGAGGAGGCTACCGACCAATTTGAAGTGGCAACAAGTGGCGATTGCGAAGTACCAGCAAAAGGAGAGTCGCAGGTCTGTGCAGCAGAGCATCGCTGGTCGAGCTCGGAGTTACACAAGAGGCGTCCATGAATGGCCGATGTTGTGGGAAGGAAGGGATAAAGCGAAGAGGGCATTTGGTTTGTAGCATCTAAAGGCCGGTCATTGGCGCCTAGGGGTGATGTCAAATTTTAATTAACTCGCAAGTGTACGAATCTATTGGAATATAGATAAGTAGTAACGAGGTCGATCCCACAGAGAGGCGCTATGAGGAAGGTGTAATTTAATCCCAATTAAGCTGTTATTCTAGGCTAGTTGAGTTGAGAAGATTTGTTGTTGAAATTGTTTAACTAAAAGACTAAATAAATAAGCTAATAAATGAATTGAGAATTCAAGTTGTGTAAAAAAACACCAAGGTTTCGAAATCCACCATTATCCAACTTAGCAATCATCTAATCATTCATTAATTCTCACAAACACACGACAATACGAAATCAATCTATTGTCGTCCCCTAAAGATTTATCAATTAAGTCCAAAAGAAGAAAATCAAATATAGGCTCCCTTATGCTTCAAACATAAATTACTTAAGCATTTTTCATATCATTTCCATTGAAAGAAGACAAAGAATCAAAGATTACCTAAGCATTCTATGTATCCCAATACGAATAAAAGAAGATGAAAATCAAAAGAAATTAATAGAACCTAGTTAAGCATCAAGCATGGATTAATTAAACCAATATCTAACTATCAAAAATACATGATATTTAAGATGAAAGAAATTATATTTAATTAATCTAATTAAGAACGAACCATGAACGTTAAAGCCCTAAAAAGGAATTAAACGAATAACGAAATAATTACTTAATTAAAATAAAGTTTCATCGTCTACCTTGGCTACAGAAAACTAGAAGAACATAATTAAATTAAAAATACAAGAATTGATAAAACCCGGCATGGATTGAAGGAGAAGAAATCTTCAAAAACTCTTGATTGTCAGTCAGTTGTCTTCTCTTGTTTTCTTCCGTCTTCCCTTGATTCGGCTCCCAAAAATCCCTCCCTTTGTTATGAGAATATATCTCATCTTTATACTGCCCTCATTGTGCCCCAAAATATCTCAAGAAAACCTAAAAATTCGTTCAAAACGTTTCCTAGTTGAATTGGGACTCAAAAAAGGAAAGAAAATAAAACGAAAAATCATGAGCAAAAATGGCACAGGAGATCGCCGAGCTATTCCCGGCGATCGCCCGAGCAAGCTATTTTGGTTACGCTTTTGAGTTCGGCCGCTGGGCGCTCGCCCAAATATAAGCCTGGGCGATCGCCCACTTATTTTTCCTGGCGGCTGATTTTCAAACGGCCATAACTTCTTGTAGGAAACTCTAAATTGAGATCCGTAAAAAGTGTTGGACTCGTAATTCCATTATCTTTCCAATGGTATATCATTTGCCTTGTGGAGATTTTAATATCAAAAGTTGTACTCTAATATCTCCACATGCTTGATGAGTAGTTTCTCAATTCGGTTCTTTGGCTTTCCGGTGTTTGATCCATTGATTAAACTCTTCGTTGTCACTCTAAAACACCTTAAACTTATTGATTTTCTCTTCTTCCTCATCCTCAAATGTTTGGCTCTTGATATTCACTTCAAAAACTCAACTTACTCGTCGATTTCGCCAAATTATTGCTCTTTCCGTCCATTCTTCTCCAATTGTTTACAAACGCGTCCAAAACTGAAATAGAACAATAATATACTAGATAAGTAGAAAATCAACTATATGACGACATAAAAGATTAATTCAAATGCCAAAATAAGTGCATAAAACGCACTTATCAATAAGGTTCTTAACTGTCTCCCATCTTTCTATGGTTTAGATAGTGAAGAACCTTATAATCATCTGACCGACTTCTATCTTTGTATGTGAAACATTTAAATATGAGAATGTGTCTCCGATAATGTTAAACTTAGTCTATTTCCCTTTTCTCGAAAGATAGATCTAGATCTTGGTTTAATACATTGCACATAAACGATTATTACTTCTTGGGAACAAATGGTTGCTAAATTTTTGAATAAATACTTTCACTGTTCACAAAACTAATTCTATTCGCAGGGAAATTTCAGAGTTTGTGCAAAGAGACGATGAGCCATTCTATGAAACTTGGGAGAGATTCAACGGGCTTCTCATGAAGTGTCCACATCATGGGTATGAAAAATGGCATTTATGCCAATACTTTTTGGAGGGGTTGCTACCACATATTCAAGAATGGTTGATGGCCACAAGCGGTGGAGAGCTTATGTCTAAGAATGCTTCAGAGATCTGGACCTTCTTTCAAAAGCAGGCTGACAATTCACAACAGCGGAGCAGATCCTCTAGAACTGAACCAAAGAAAAGGGGTATCTATGAGATTCGCAGCACTGAACCCAACTCAGGAATCAAGGAAGTCAAATGCATGATAGAGGACATCTCTCGCAAATTGACCTCATTGACAGCCAATAGTCCTACAGAACCAGAAGCAGGTGCTGAGCAAGCTAATGCCCTCAACATGATGAGAAAACCTCCTTACAACCCTTACTCCAACACCTATAACCCAGGTTGGAGGGACCACCCCAATTTCTCTTGGTCACAGGGGTTTCAACAGGATGATACAGCAGGTCAAGCCCCCCAGCAGGCTACTCAACAATTCAATCACAATTTTTCACAGCCAAAACCATGGGAGGAAGCAATTCATAACTTGACAAAAGCTACACAAGCTGCATTAGAACATCAGAATCACACAATTACTGAGTTTAAGAATGAAATGCTGCCATGACCGTAACTCTCGAGCACAATCCATCTCCAATCTTGAAAACATGATGGGACAACTTGCTTCATCGATCCAACAGTTGGCAACAACCATTGAGAAAAGAAAGTTTCCTAGTCAGCCATTTCCTAATCCTAAAGGAGTGCAACATGAAGAGGCTAAATCAATCATGACTTTGCGACGTGGGAAACTGTTTGACAACAAAGTGGACATCTCAAAGCAAACCACTCCTCAACCACTTTCTCCAGGTACTGTTCCAACTGATGATTCAATCCAAGAAGCTCCCAAAGAGGACAATGAGCCATCTTACATTCCAAAAGCCCCATATCCTCAGAGGCTCACAAAGGTAAAGCAAGGTAATTCTATCAATGATATGATGGAAATCTTCAAGCAGGTAAGTGTGAATATTCCATTACTTGATGCTATTAAACAAGTACCTGCCTATGCTAAATTCTTGAAAGATCTATGTACAACAAAGAGACAACTACATATGCGCAAAAAGGCATTTTTAACTGAACACGTTAGCTCTATAATTCAAAGCAACACTCCTCCAAATTTAAAGATCCGGGTTGTCCTACTATCTTATGCATCTTAGGAAACCATAAAATTGAGAAAGCTTTGCTAGATTTAGGAGCTAGTGTTAATCTTCTTCCCTATTCGTGTATATATGCAACTTGGACTAGGCGAGTTAAAACCAACATCTATGATTTTACAACTTGGCGATAGATCCGTGAAAGTACCCCGAGGAATTGTAGAGGATGTTTTGATCTGAGTTGACAAGTTTTATTTTCCTGTTGATTTTGTTGTACTTGACACTCAACCATGCGAGACTCTACAAAACATATTCTCGTAATTTTTGGTCGTCCTTTTACGCAACATCTAATGCTATCATTAATTGCGAGGAATGGAGTTATGCAACTATCCTTTGGCAACATGACGGTGAGAACTAAATATTTTTAATGTCAACAGTTACCACATGATAATGAGGATGTTCTTGATGTGGACATGATAGAAGCATTAGATGATGATTGTCTTGCTTATACTAATTATGATGATGCGTTAAACATGTGCTTAACTCATTTGGATTCTTATTCTGATGTTGATAATGCTATAAAAGCAGTTGATGTTTTACTTGTATCAGCACCAGCCGTGGATGCAACTAGATGGAAACAGAAAATTGAGCCACTTCCAACGCGTGCCAATGTCAAGAGATGCAAGCAAATCAGGTCCTCCAAATCACTATTCAGTCTTGTAAGGCAACCGGACAATAAGTCAAGCTAATGAATATAAATAAGCGCTTAATGGGAGGCAACCCATTTTCTTACCCTTTTATTTACTTGCTTTATATATAGTAGTTTTAGATAGTTTAAATAATTTATTAGTTTTTATTTTATTTATTGCACTTATTAGGTCTCACCTTGTCACGCGCAGGATGTCCCACTTTGCGAGCCGCTTGGATATTATGTAGGCAATCATCTTTTGACCAAGGGTCCCGGCACTACATCTGAGTCCACTACATACTAGGCAGATCCCTCTTCTCCACATCTCTCTCTGGGGAGTAACTGATCTTTTCCCTCCTTCTCTTTGCTTTATTTTATGCTTACATTGAGGACAATGTAAGGTTTTTGTTTGGGGGTGGGTTATAAAGTATCATGTTACTTTAGTACTTTTGAATTTGCTTATCATTCTTGTCTCTATAACTGAAATACTTTTTGAAAAAAAAAAAAAAAAAAAAAAAAAAAATTTCTAGTTACTGTTGAATATCTTGCCGCCAATGATGATATATGTTCAAAACTGGAGCACATTTTTAGTAGACTATTAGACAACACTTGAACTCGTTCTTTTATCTGTATACTTATCCATGTTAGACCTGATTATGGAAGCACATAGCCACTATTGACTTATCGTTTATTGGAGACATGACTTGAGTGTTTGTGTTGATATTATTGACTGAGTATCATGATAAAAAAAAAAAAAAAAAAAAAAGTCCGTTCCTACATTCTTAGAGCTAGGGACTAAACTGTTTTGAGAACAGTTTGGGGGTGTTAAAGTTACTACTTTTGTTCTAAGACTTTTGATGGTTTGGGTTTTCTAGGTCTCATCTTTGGTTGAATGGGTTATAGTCAAGGAATCTAAACCGAGCACTACTGCGGTGATAAAATTAAATGAAATATCGACTCGAGCAATTAAGCACTCAGTAAGGGTATCTTAAAACTGATGCCCTATGGTCATCGACTTGGGAGTCATCGACCAAAGCTCGCTACATGAGTCCTGCTTTTAAAGACAAGAAAAGAAAAAAAAAAAAAAAGAGAGAGCGATATTTATAAATTTACATCTTCACTTCTCTATTAGCACATGGGACTCGAGCAATTAAGTCTCGCTAGGGTATTTTCAAACACGGTGCCCTATGGTCATCGACTTGGGAGTCATCGACCTAAAGCTCGCTACAAGGGTCACACAGAAAGCTAGTGAAAGAGAAGTCTTGCACGAGATGTAAGGCCCATAACATGAGTTGAATAAATAAAAAGTAGAAGTGCTCGGGAAGGATTGCTAGATTAGAACCTTAGAGACTGAAGATGAGAATTTAGAGATCTCTCACCATCGTAATTCTCAGAATACAAGTGCTAAGTTTTACCACTTTTGTTGAAAAGAAAGAGCATTGTAATGATCAATAGAAACCAATTTCGCTAGAACACCTCGGGACTTGAGAGAAAAGCTTTAGAAGTGTGATAACTTACGAGAGGTGTAAGGAATAAATGACTACAAAGGGTTCGGGATTGATAAAATATCAACAACACAATATTGGTCATGATCTAATACATGCATAAGTTCAATGTTTGGCTATTCACACACTCACACAAGGTCGAGCATCGGATAAGTGAAAATTTTTTGTGTTGTTGTTTGATATCCTTCTAAAAGTGTTGCTTTATTTTCAAACTTGAGGCATATGGTAAGGAATTTAACATTGATGATTTTCGTGGAATCAATTAGCTTAGTTGAAGTCTATTTTAGTTTTGTTTTTGTTCGAGGACCCAACAAAGGTTTAGTTTGGGGTGTTTGATAAGTGCGTTTTATGCACTTATTTTGGCATTGAATTAATCTTTTATGTCGTCATATAGTTGATTTTCTACTTATCTAGTATATTATTGTTCTATTTCGCTTTGGACGCGTTTGTAAACAATTGGAGAAGAATGGACGGAAGAGCAATAATTTGGCGAAATCGACGAGTAAGTTGAGTTTTTGAAGTGAATATCAAGAGCCAAACATTTGAGGATGAGGAAGAAGAAAAATCAATAAGTTTAAGGTGTTTTAGAGTGACAACGAAGAGTTTAATCAATGGATCAAACAGGAAAGCCAAAGAACCGAATTGAGAAACTACCTACGAAGCATGTGGAGAGATTAGAGTACAACTTTTGATATTAAAATCTCCACAAGGCAAATGATATACCATTGGAAATATAATGGAATTACAGTCCAACACTTTTACGGATCTCAATTTGGAGTTTCCTACAAGAAGTTATGGCGTTTGAAAATCAGTAGCCAGGAAAAATAAATTTGGGCGATCGCCCGAGCTTATATTTAATTAGCGCCAGCGGCCTTGACGAACTCAAAGCGAGAACCAAAATAGCTTGCACAGGCGATCGCCGGGAATAACTGAAGGCGATCGCCCGAGCCATTTTACTATGATTTTTCGTTTTATTTTCTTTCCTTTTTGAGTCCCAATTCAACTAGGAAGCGTTTTGAGCAATTTTTAGGTTTTCTTGAGATATTTTGGGGCACAATGAGGCGAGCATAAAGATGAGATATATTCTCATAACAAAGGGAGGATTTTGGGGCCGAATCAAGGGAAGGCGGAAGAAAACAGAAGACAAGCGATGACAATCAAGAGTTTTTGAAGATTTCTTCTCATTCAATCCATGCCGGGTTTTATCAATTCTTGTATTTTAATTTAATTATGTTCTTCTAGTTTTACGTAGCCAAGGTGAGCGATGAAACTTTATTTTAATTAAGTAATTATTTAGTTATTCGTTTAATTCCTTTTTAGGGCTTTAACGTTCATGGTTCGCCTCTTAATTAGATTAATTAAATATAATTTCTTTCATCTTAAATATCATGTATTTTTGATAGTTAGATATTGGTTTAATTAATCCATGCTTGATGCTTAACTAGGTTCTATTAATTTCTTTTGATTTTCATCTTCTTTTATTAGTATTGGGATACATAGAATGCTTAGGTAATCTTTGATTCTTTGTCTTCTTTCAATGGAATGTGATATGAAAAATGCTTAAGTAATTATGTTTGAAGCATAAAGGGGAGCCTATATTTGATTTTCTTCTTTTGGACTTAATTGATAAATCTTTAGGGGACGACAATAGATTGATTTCGTGTTGTCGTGTGTTTGTGAGAATTAATGAATGATTAGATGATTGCTAAGTTGGATAATGGTGGATTACGAAACCTTGGTGTTTTACACAACTTGAATTCTCAATTCATTTATTAGCTTATTTATTTAGTCTTTTAGTTAAACATTTTCAACAACAAATCTTCTCAACTCAACTAGCCTAGAATAACGCTTAATTGGGATTAAATTACACCTTCCTCATAGCGCTCGTGGGATCGACCTCGTTACTACTTATCTATATTCCAATAGATTCGTACACTTGCGAGTTAATTAAAATTTGATAGTGAAGAACCTTATAACTGTTATTCTAGGCTAGTTGAGTTGAGAAGATTTGTTGTTGAAATTGTTTAACTAAAAGACTAAATAAATAAGCTAATAAATGAATTGAGAATTCAAGTTGTGTAAAAAACACCAAGGTTTCGTAATCCACCATTATCCAACTTAGCAATCATCTAATCATTCATTAATTCTCACAAACACACGACAATACGAAATCAATCTAT
This sequence comes from Forsythia suspensa, assembly GCA_023638005.1. Classification (NCBI taxonomy): domain Eukaryota; kingdom Viridiplantae; phylum Streptophyta; class Magnoliopsida; order Lamiales; family Oleaceae; genus Forsythia; species Forsythia suspensa. Next base: position 47,124,433 of record CM042672.1, on the reverse strand, counting down.
TGTCGTCCCTAAAGATTTATCAATTAAGTCCAAAAGAAGAAAATCAAATATAGGCTCCCCTTATGCTTCAAACATAAATTACTTAAGCATTTTTCATATCACATTCCATTGAAAGAAGACAAAGAATCAAAGATTACCTAAGCATTCTATGTATCCCAATACGAATAAAAGAAGATGAAAAATCAAAAGAAATTAATAGAACCTAGTTAAGCATCAAGCATGGATTAATTAAACCAATATCTAACTATCAAAAATACATGATATTTAAGATGAAAGAAATTATATTTAATTAATCTAATTAAGAACGAACCATGAACGTTAAAGCCCTAAAAAGGAATTAAACGAATAACGAAAATAATTACTTAATTAAAATAAAGTTTCATCGCTCTACCTTGGCTGACGTAAAACTAGAAGAACATAATTAAATTAAAAATACAAGAATTGATAAAACCCGGCATGGATTGAAGGAGAAGAAATCTTCAAAAACTCTTGATTGTCAGTCAGTTGTCTTCTCTTGTTTTCTTCCGTCTTCCCTTGATTCGGCTCCCAAAATCCTCCCTTTGTTATGAGAATATATCTCATCTTTATACTGCCTCATTGTGCCCCAAAATACCTCAAGAAAACCTAAAAATTCGTTCAAAACGTTTCCTAGTTGAATTGGGACTCAAAAAAGGAAAGAAAATAAAACGAAAAATCCGCGGGCAAAATGGCCTGGGCGATCGCCCAGGCTATTCCCGGGCGATCGCCCGAACAAGCTATTTTGGTTCGCTTTTGAGTTCGGCCGCGGGCGCTCGCCCAAATAAGCTCGGGCGATCGCCCAAATTATTTTTCCTGGCTGATTTTCAAACGGCCATAACTTCTTGTAAGAAACTCCAAATTGAGATCCGTAAAAAGTGTTGGACTCGTAATTCCATTATCTTTCCAATGGTATATCATTTGCCTTGTGGAGATTTTAATATCAAAAGTTGTACTCTAATCTCTCCACATGCTTCGGTAGGTAGTTTCTCAATTCGGTTCTTTGGCTTTCCGGTGTTTGATCCATTGATTAAACTCTTCGTTGTCACTCTAAAACACCTTAAACTTATTGATTTTCTCTTCTTCCTCATCCTCAAATGTTTGGCTCTTGATATTCACTTCAAAAACTCAACTTACTCGTCGATTTCGCCAAATTATTGCTCTTCCAGTCCATTCTTCTCCAATTGTTTACAAACGCTGCGTCCAAAACTGAAATAGAACAATAATATACTAGATAAGTAGAAAATCAACTATATGACGACATAAAAGATTAATTCAAATGCCAAAATAAGTGCATAAAACGCACTTATCAAGGGGCTGATTTAGAGAAAACTAGTGGGGAGACGGAGCTGGTGACTCGGCCATGGAAGGTAATGTAAAGGGAAATGTAGACTCTACAAAGACAACGTGACGGGAAGTGTAAATTCTAGACTTCTTGGGGTCTAGACAGAGATAGGCATGGATTTGCTTTGCATAGCCAAAGAAAGACACAAGGAGTAGATTTATCATCAAATTTTTTGTGCGCATAAGGCTTGAGCCACGGAAAGCAAAGGCATCTGAATGTATGAAGGTTCATATAGCTAGGGGGACGCCTAAGGAGAACCTCGAATGGAGACTTGAGATCTAAGACTTGAGTTGGAAGTCTATTAATAAGATAGACGGCTGTTTGAAAAGCAAACGGCCAATAAAAGTGGGGAACAGAAGAATGATGAAGCATGGTTAGTCCTGTCTCAATAATGTGGCGGTGCCGCCGTTCAGCAACTCCATTATGTTGGGGTGTGTGCGGCGGTGTCTTAAGATGTTGAATGCCATACGACTCAAGAAGAGATTTTAGAGCAGTGAATTCACCACCACCATTGGTGTACAGGGTCGTGATTTTTGCGTGTAGAAGATTTTCGACATGAGTTTTAAAAACTAAAAAAGTGCTATGAACATCAGATTTTAAATGTAAAGGATAAAACCAAATGAATTTGGAAAATAAATCAACAAATATTAAATAATAACGAAATCCTTGGGTGAAGGTACAGGACTAGGTCCCCAGACGTCCTCGGAGTAGATGACATCAAGAGGACCACGACTACAGAACTGGGTGAATAAGAGGTAGTTTATGACTCTTGACACAAAGACAGGACTCACAACGAAAATCTGACGGAAAATTACTAGACGTTGAAAGTAAACCTAAACGACATAAATGTTGAGTAGTTTTGTGAGTTGGGTGACCCAGGCGACTCTGCCAGATAGTAGAGGACGGAGTGGTGGTGGAGCAAACTAGGCGAGAGTTGGAGGAAGTGGATGTTGGCCATTCATAGACATCATCGCGATTCCGACCTCGAATGAGCGGTGCCCCCGTGCGAAGATCCTTGACAAGAAAGTGAGATGGAAAAAATTCAATAGATGTTTGATTTGTATGACAGAATTTAGAGACGGACAATATATTGCGCTTTATGGAAGGAACAAAAAGAACATTTAGAAGACGGAAATTTGGTGAGAGAGACGAGTTACCTTTGTGAGAAATAGAGTGGGTAGAGCCATCGCCTAGAATAATGTCATCTGGGCCTTCATATTGTCTGGTGAACGAGAGATTGGACATGTCCGAAGTAAGGTGATGAGAGGCACCCGAGTCTACAACCCAATTAGGCTGACTAGATGAAGCATACGTAGTATTAACAGAGCCACAACGCGGCTTAAAATGCGGGAAAAGATCTCAGCATTCTTTGGCCGTGTGGCCTCTTCGGGGTACAATATTGGCAGTACACAGGTTCGGCATGAGGAGGAGTGGCAGTGGCATTTGGATAGGGCAACAGACCTGGTGCGGATGAGGCTGGCGGCTGTTGTGAGCGACCGCGGCCATTTCTCTGATTGAACGAAGACGGACGGTAATTTGATGGTGCTCGGTTATTAGAGAAGGGTCGAGCAGTAGTAGCATTAATTTCAGCGGTTGAATGGATGGTAACACTATCAAGGTCTCTAAGATAAGTCTCATGATCAATGAGCTTATCATAGAGTTCTTCAAACGGAATGGAATCATCTTTAGAGCGTAAGTGTGCGATTATTTCTTTATAAGCGCCTAAGCCACGCTGCATACAATATATGAGAAGATTTTCGGTTGGAGGAGGAGCTCCAAGAGTCTTGAGCTCGTCGGCTATGGTTTTGACTTTTAGGAGAAAATGCATGTGAGCTTTGGTTTCCACGAGACATTTGAGAAAGCTTATCCTTCAAGTGGATGATGTGTGACTTGGACCTTTTGCAAAGTATTGATGAAGCCGATTCAGGTCTATTGAACTGGTGGTAGAAGAAGAAATGAGAGGTATAATTGACTCAGACAAGGATGACAAGATGGCATGTAGAATTAGTTGGTCTTGGCGTTTCCAAGACAAGGCAGCTAGATTTAGGGACAAGGTGCCGATAGTTGGAATAGTTTCGGATGGATAAGGAAGCGTTCCATCGACATAACTTAACAGATTGAGATCTGTAGAAGAGAGGTGAACCGAGCTTTCCATGAAAAATAATTAGAAGATGTAAGTTTAAGAGAAATTTGTGTGGCCGAGTTTAGTTGTACAAGCGGCTGGACGTTGGCTTGAGGAGCAAGATCTGCAGTCTTAGTAAGATCAATTTCTTCATTGATTTTGGTTGTGTCTGCCATTGTTGAAGCGGCCGAGAGGATGACTTGTTATTGAAGAAAGAAGGGACGACTTTTTGGAGGAAGGGAAGAAGACGACTCGTTAGAGGAAAAGCTCTGATCCCATGTTAAGATAATAAGATGGAGAATAATAACTTGTATTATTGATGTACAATGACCGACTATATATACAGACTTGTAGAGATTTACAATTGGTAAGGAAATCGAAATCTTCTAATAATATAAGAATATTACAATATAAGGAAAGATAATAATGTAAGAATATTATAATATAAGGAAAGATATAATTCTTGAGATACAAGAATATCATACTATAAATATAATTATACTAGACTTGAGGACCAAGCAACCGGTTGGAATGTTCTAGAGTTAGCTCGACTTGGGCTCCATGAGTGTGACTAGTGGGCGGACCATCATCATCCTTAACATAGCCATTGTCTTGTTAAAATGGTGGAAAGTATTTTGTATGGTGGCCCAAGTAATAATACTACACCAGTCTTCTTCTCAATAAATGTAGAGTCGGCCCAAGCGACCAACGGCTTTTATTTCCCCATAGGAAGTTACGACACAGTAGAGTGATTCTATCAATGACCGTGGGGGGATAGGGAAGATGGCAATCCAAAACATTCAACCCTTGGAGGACCGCCCTTATCAACTCTCGCCTCGACCGCATATGAAAGCGTTGCACTTGTCCACAAGCTAATATACTCAGCAATTTTATCAATAAACGGGGCATAGTGCATAACCATAAGTTTTTGCGCAGCAAGAGGGATCCCTAGATAACGAAAAGGCATGCACCCAGCAGGGAAAGCCGTGGCTGTCTGAATAAGCTCCAGGTCCTGGCCGAGAACTCCAGCTGTGTAAAGGGCTGATTTATTTGCATTTGCCTGGAGGCCAGATTTGGATCCAAACATGGATAAGCAGTCCATGAGGATTTGAACGGATATAGGGTCTCCTCTCGATAATAACATCAAATCATCCGCAAACGCCAAGTGGGTTATCTTAAGAAGGCGACATTTGGGGTGAAAATTGAAATCACTGTTATGTGTGCTCACCTTAAGGGATCTTGACAAGTATTCTATGCAAATGATAAATAGGAAAGGGGATAAAGGATCACCTTGACGAAGTCCACGCTTTCCTTTAAAGAAACAGAACAATCCTCCATTAATTGAGACCGAAAATGAAGTTGTTGAGACGCATTCCATAATCCAATTATATATTTACATTTCGATCAAAAATAAAAAATAAAAAAAATGTAGAGTCGGCTCTGTTAAATTTTTTTGCAACACCATTCAATTCACTGCTAAAAAATCTTTTTTTGCAACACCATCCAATTCACTGCTAAAAATTCAAACCAAAATATGTTTAAAGCCCACCAAACAAATCACAAATGTGGACAAAAAATTATTATGAGGAATGTTAAATGATGACTTTGGAAAAGAAGAGAAATCATTTCCTTAGTAGTTTTGACTATTGTGCCATTTCTTAAGTTTCTCTGTATATCATTATAGCACTTTGTAGTCCAGAATACTGTCTGACTCAGCAACATGAACACAGACACAGCTTTCTTCAGAACTGTCACATAATAAAGTTGCCATTACAGCATAAAAAAGACCAACTTTTACTTATCCACAAGCTGTGCCCTTCTTTTGTGTCTTTTTATGCTAATGCTTATTCCTTGTGCATGTTTTTGTGTCAGGTGGGTGAATTGTCCGAGATTTTTCAGTGGAAAGGTGAGGTCCCAACTCCCAAGAGGCCTGCCTGATTGGGAAGAGCAAGAGAAATTGCACTTAGGTGAAGAATTATCAGATGTTCTTCTTTACCTTGTTAGGCTATCAGACATTTGTGGCATTGATCTTGCTAAAGCTGCCCTTAGAAAGCTTGAACTCAATGCAATAAAATACCCCATTAGCCTTTGCAATCAAAAGCATAATCAAATCAAGACCAGCCCCGAAACCGCCCCCGTCGCCACCACAGCTGCTGCTGATGCTGCCACCAGCACCACTAGCAATGACAATGGTGGTGTATGATCTTTTTGATTTATTGTCCTACCTTTTGTCTTTAGGAGCCTTCACTATGTTGTTGTTAGCAATATTTATTTAAATATCAGCTTTTCATCCATATTTGTCCTTTGAGACATAAACTCCTGTGGTGTATTGATTATCATCTAAAGGTAAGGAAGGGTACAGTATAAAGTGTGATGTTTTTGTCTTGTACAACGTAGGCAAAGTACAATAAATGACAAAAATGGTTGAAGGTTCTGTTTCATCTGTGAATTTTGAGGTTGGTTTTGCACGAGCTCCATCCTGGGTGGTATGCCATGTGGGTTTTGTTTATAACCTATTTGTGTTATGCTATCAAGACTTGTTCTTGTTAAATTTTAGTTTCATTATATGAATCCTTATCTATCGATTGTGCGTTTTGATTTTGGCCTGAATGCTGGAAATCATCTCGTGCATGTTCGGTTTACATTTTACAATATTAAACTATTTCTGACAAGATTAAATTTTTTTTTTCCTTTTTTGAACATTGTCCCAAACCATCTAATTGATAGTTATTTTAATGGAAGAAATTAATATTAGTTGCTCAAATGGAGTTTCTCTTTGGCAGGCAAGTTTGAGGCTGAATCTTGATTATTTTACTAATTAGTTAATATTCTTGGTAGGTGGTAGGGCCTCTTTTTAGTATTTTAGTGATCCATTCAAGTGTATATTTTGGATATAAGTATTTTTGTGGTACATTCAAATGGCTATTATATTTTGGATAGCTCAAAAAAATTGGGATTGGTCACTTCCATTTTCATTTTGTTTAGTGAGCCTTTAATATAGAAAAATATGCTTGCCACATTACTTTGGTTGAGTGCATGTTTGATAGTATTAAAATTATTTTTTAAATGTTTGTAAAAGTATGTTTGGGAAAGATTTTTGTAGATTATAAGTACCAAATGTGTGGTAGAAAATGATGTTTGATAAGCTTATAAGTGCTTATAAGTACACAAAAACATACTCAAATTTTGAGTTTTATAAACATGTCGATTATAGGTAGGTAGTAAGTTGTGAATATTACGATTAATGTGGATAAAAAAGTATGTTTGAACAGTTTGTTCAATTTAAATTATAATTTAAACTTTACCAAACAAACTCTTTAAATATCGGTTTGCATTCTAAATCTCTCACTGTTTTTCACAGCTAGTCTCAAATTTAAGGGTAAATAGCACTGGAGTCCCAAATTTTTGAACCTTGTGACGATGGTGTCCCGAACCTTCCATTTCTAACCCCGGGTCCTTAGCCTTTTAAAAAACACGCGAACAAAGTTCTTCTGTTAAAAAAGCTGTTAGTTTGACCGTTAAATAATCAAAATTTACTTAAAATGAAAAAAAATACCCTTTTTGAATTAAATAAAAAAATAAATAAATAAATTGCAATCAACTCCTTCCCCACTTCTTCTTCTCCAATCAACCCCTCATCCATTTTCCCAATTCCAGAACCCTTCATCTTCTGCTACAATATGCAAACATTCAACCCATCAAGATCATCGCACTACAAACACCACATGGTGGGCTTCCAAGATCACGTGCTCAAAAATCCACTTCTCATCCAAATCTATCTCCTAATTGCATTCCATCCATCATATGCGCATCCCGATACAATGTCGCCTTCCTCCATGGCGCAATGGGAAATAACTCTCATTCATACCATAATCCACCGTAGTCCATTCGATAAATTGGATTTTTCGAGAAATGAGTGAACGTCATATGTAATCTAATAGTTGTATTAGGTTTCGGAGGCTTTCCATAGGATTCGATTATTGGAACCCACTCGTCAATAACCCAGCAGGTGGCGATCCTCTTGGCGGAGACGGTGGCGACACTGATCAGATTCGCGCCAAACACATCATTATCTTTCACCTGGAATTCCACCTGCGATAAAAGATGAGCTAACGGGATCTTAAAATGCTCGTTCCATTCCGGGGTCTGCATTGGCAGGTGGAAGTAAAAGGATTTCGACAAACGTCAAATGCGGTGAAGCACCGGCGTAACCGCTCTGATACCATGTCCATATTTGGCAAAACAACGGGATACGAGAATCTTGAAATCTACTTATCGAGTTCGAGTTGAGTTGGATTCGGATTGAAGTCGGCGGTATTTTCCAGCGCTGTGGTTGGGTCCGCCATTGCTAATCTTTTCCTCGCCTTCTAGGTTTTTCGACTTGGGCCCTAACAGCAGATTACAACTTTTTGTAATAAGTTGGTATATACTACGTGTGGCATAACAGATTACATCTTTTTGTAGAGATTGCAAAAGGGTTGGGCCGCCCGTGGGTCTGTCGGCTTGGCCCGTCAGAATCCGGCCCGTAAGTGGTTCGGGCCCGGACCAGGGCCGGATCACAAAAAAAAAAAACACAGGCCGAGCTTAAGTCCATGGGCCGGCTCGTTGACTTGTATTAAAGTCTTTATATTTTATAATTTTAACTTTTTTAAGTGTTGATATATTAAGTTTTTAAATTTTAAGTGTTGATTTTTTTATTCATTTTAACTTTTAAGTGTTGATATTTAAATTTACAAAAAATTGTACACATAACAACTTCTTCGTGTACAATTTTAACTCTGTCTACGTTAATAGTAGCCGATCACAAGCCCAAAAAAAAGAGGAGAGTTTGATTTTTTTTATTTTATCTTAACTTATTTCTTATTTTCTTTTTAACTTTATAAAAAAAAATTGAATTTCACATAGGTCCGCGGACCGGCCCGTGGCTCAACCCGTGTGGCCCGTGGACCACGGGCGATCCGAGCCCGTTTTTTGAGATGGGTCGAGCCGGACCCTATAAAGCACGGGCGAAGCGAGGCCGGCTCGACCCATTGCTATCTCTAGCTTTTTGTTAGAGAAATTGCAAATTATGCAAAATTGGAAATGGTCATTTGAAATGGAATTAGGGCTGTTAGAATTGGGGCCGTTTGAATTAGGACTCGTCGGAATGGGGTGTTTTTCGGTGGGTGGTGGTTGTATAGGTTGTAATTTTGTATTTTGTTGGTAGGGGGTTGATTGGTGAAGAAACAATTGGGGAAGGGGTTGATTGGAGAAGAAGAAGTGTGTGAGGGAGTTGATTGCAATTTTTCTTTATTTTATTTTATTTTTTAATTCTAAAAAGGGTAATTTGATCATTTGAAGAAAATTTTGACCATTCAACGGTCAAACTAATAGTTTTTTTAACAGAAGGACCTTGATCGCGAGTTTTTTAAATGTTAAGGACCTGGGGTACTAGTGATTGAAGGTTTGGAACTTCATCGTCACAAGGTTCAAAGGTTCGGGACCCCAGTGATATTTACCCCAAATTTAAATAAGAGCATTGCGGTATGACATCTAGTTTATGCTAGACGTGAACTGGACTTTAGGTATAATAATAAAAAGCGAACACACAACTGATTTTAAATTTATTATTTAATTTTGTTTTCACTACAAAATGTTTCTTCTAATTTGATTTGAGGCAATCTTTGAGAATCAGACTTTTGTCGTTAAAAATAAACAAGAAATCATAATGAATATTATTGAATAATATATTTTATTATTTAATTTGTTTTCGCTACAAACTGTATCTTCTAATTTGATTTGAAGCAATCTTTGAGAATCGACTTTTGTCATTAAAAATAAAAAAGAAATCATAATGAATATTATTGAATAATGTATTTTATTGTTTAATGGTACAAAATTCATCATGTCTGGATATTATTGTTTATAATTATACTGTACGAGATAGTCTTTTCCTTTTATTGGTTTGATTTAATAATTGAAATTCCAAGGTGACCTAGGCACGGCCACCATTATTCGTGACATTGGGTCGACCTGTATAGAAAAATGCGAGGCCTAGCATAGCTCGTGTCTAAGAGTTACTAGACAAAACTCTTCTTTTAGTACCTGTTTTGTAAGATTTAAAAGTAATTTTCGAAGAAATTTTAATAAAAGTCGATAAAATATGTAATTAAAAAATTGATAAAATTATAGATAAAATTTGTTGACTTTAAAAAGGAATAATTTCATGAAGAACTTTAACAGCCTAAAAACTTTTTGTACTACAGATTATACTAAAGAAAGAAGACTGTCTCGTTCTCCTACCCAATCTTGCCCAGTGTGCCTACGTGGCATGTCTAGTTATTTAAGTCAAGAAAAAAAAAAAAAAAAACCCATCAAACCCCGCCTACCTCCCTCGCCAAAACCCCAACCCAACCCAAATTTTTTTTTTTTAGACCAAAATTAATCATTTCATCCGCTTTATCACCCCAAATTTCCCCATTTTGGTGCCATAAATCCTAAGTCCTCCCAATTGCTCAGTCTATTTTTAGTGAAAATCACCACTATTTTCAAACATTTCATTGAAGCAAAATACTTCAAGCAGGCGTCACTTTAAACCCGAGGAGAGGTGGGTCCGTGACAGAGGCGGAGGAGGTGGAGGAGTGGTGAGTCCGGCGAGATGGCAATGGTTTGGTTGACAAGAAGACAAGAGTTGTGAGTCCGACCACGGTAGTGGTGGTTCCGGCATGAGTTGCGGTATAGCGACAGACGGCGGTGTGGTGTCAAATTTCGGCGACATTTTCTTCTCTTCTAATTTTAATTTTTTTTTTTTTGAAGTGGGAATTTCTTAGAAATTGGATTTTTTAGTTGACCAAATCTACACTGAAAAAAAATGTAGGGCACCAAAAATGGGATTTTGGCGACGGCAGTGGTGTCAAATTCAAATTCGGTGATTTTTTCTTCTCATCGAATTTTTAATTTTTTTTTTCAAGTGGGAAGTGGAATTTCTTAGAAATTGGATTTTTGGTTGACCAAATCTACACCGAAGAAAATGTAGAACACCAAAATGGGATTTTTTGGTTTCGGCTTCAGATTTCGACAAGGGAGGGGGAGGGATTTAGGGCACCAAAAATTGGCTGGGTGGGTTGGGGTTTTGGCGAGGGAGGTAGGGAGGGTTTGGTGGATTTTTTTTTTTTTTTTTTTTGCTAACTTGGGCCAATTGGACATGCCACGGGGCTGAAGAACGGGGCAGAGAAAGAAGAATGAACTTTGAACTCTAAATAAAAACATGTATCACTGTCCCTTTTCTCTTCAAAAACCTTACTTTCAAAAGTTTATAAAAGTAATTCTAACTAAATCTAATAATACACTAAAATAAGTTATTAGAATTATTCAAAATTTAAAATTAATCAAATCATGAAAGGTACTAGAATTCAAAATCCACAATTGTTAACTTACTTTAACCCTTAATTGATAGTTTATACACAATTCTTGATTTATGTTGACAATCGGTATTCCTTATATGTTAATTTGCTCTTTCGATACAAATTATGCCAATTCCCATCTATGACCCAACTATATCTCTATAAATGATTCAAATAGATAAAGAACGCAACACAAAATTAGAAAACCACTAAAGATTGCACCAAGCATAGAAATATATCTCTAATTCCTATTAGAATTAATGTCATTTGTTATTTGAGCTAGACACATGTAGCACCTCTCGGCATCAACACAAATCCCAAGAACTATCCTAAAATTGGCAAAATTTTAGGATAACATTAATTCAATAACAAACAATCAATCAAATTAAGAACTTAAATACCTAGGTTAAAAATCAATGATCCAATTTTAATCAATAGCCTCTCTCGATGGTCACTTGATTCTATACTTATATGTGGACCTAATTATCTTTAATTAAATTTCGAACACGTAAGCATGCATTAATTCACAAAAATCATCACATAGCGATTTTATAGAGTATAATGACATAGACCATCAATTTTAAGACTCTATGTTGTTTATTATCATGTGCTAATTTATACCAAATCTCTCAAAAATAATATAAATCATAAACACGTTTTAATAGTGATCAAGTATCAAACAATTAATCCAAAAGCAAGAATAAAAACGGGCAATTTATTAGATTTAAGAGTTAACAAGGTTTCATCAAAATCCTAGCCATAAAAGTTTAGCCTATCATATTTTGATTAAGAAAATACAAGATAAAAAGTAAATACATAACCCAGATAATTTAGAATAAAAGTTGATAAAAACCCTTAATCTTGAATCTCTTCAACGATCTTGGATGGCACGGTCTTCTTCTTCAAAATCATCCAAAGTTCCAATAATTTCTTGTAATTTTTCTTCCAAAAATTTGATGACTTTGATGTGGAGTTCATCCAAAGATTTGTGTTATGTTATGATATGGAACTCTTCTTTTCTTCCACAATAATGTGTATTTATAGGGCCAACAATTACCCTAAATCCATGCCTCAATTTGTGTCTAAGGATGACAAAAAAAACATGACCCAAATCCGCCCGCCCGCCCGCCCGCCCGCCTATTCGGGTAATAGGGGCGGGTCCGATCCGGTCCGGTCGGGAGGTTTTTGGAGTTCGGGGGCGGGCGAGGCGGGCGGGCGGGCCGCCCCACCAAGAATTTTTTTGTTTTTGTTTTTGTAAAATCATAAAATGGAATACAAATTAAAACTTTACTAGAAATGGACTAAAGAAGAATCGAACCCGGGTTGAAATTATAAATATAAATCTCAACCATTACACCACAATCCCATTCTTGATTTATTTTTGTTTTGTTTGCTACAAATATTTTTAAAAAAAAATTATTTATTTTTAATTATTTATTTTTCGTTTTTATTAAAAAAAAAAAAAAATTTTTTTTTTTCAGGGAGTGGTTGGCGGGTCAAAAGATTGACCAGCTCCCGCCTGCCTGACCATGGGTCGTGGGGCGGGTGGGTAAAAATTTCATGGGCGGGCCGACCCACCCCATTGCCATCCCTATTTGTGTCCAAAAAGGAGTAAAAAAGAAGTCCAAACAAATAAGGAAAGAAAAATAATTTATTGGACCGAAAACATGAAAAGCCCATGCGATTGCATGGGCCAATGGCCCGTGATCAAATGGAAGGAGAAATTGGACATCTGCTTATAATTTCAACGGCCTACGATCGCAATGGATCGCATGGGCCAAATTCTTACTCATTTTGCATCTTAATTCTCATTTATTTGCATGGCAAGCCTCTAAACTTTACTTCATTGTCAATTGAGACCTCCAAAATAAAATTTTATTTCAATTATGCCTTAATATATTTGCATTCCAGGTCCTTAAAGTTTTAGATATGTGCAAGTTGGTCCCCATACTCATACTTTGCTTTCAAGTTAGTCCTTTTCGCCAACTTTGCTCCAACCACCACCAAACTCGGGTTTTGACCTACAATAATAAAATAAACACATAATTAAATAAAATTACACTCAAATGCACTCATAATGGTCCACTTTAACTGTCTAAATAAGTGTAAAATCACACTTATCACACTCCCAAACTTGAACTCTTGTTCGTCATTGAACAAAATTAATTAATCACAACCACACAAATACACAAACAAAATAAAACAAAACATAACTAAAGTAACAAACACTCCATAAGTTAGATGGTTTGCAATCTTCCTCTATTTTTTTTAACTGCTCATAAATAATGAAAAAATTTCAAACAATGCTACTTAAAAAAAAAAAAAAAATTAACTTATTCTATGCTCGATGTGTGTGCCCGAATAGTTAATCCAAAACATTATAATAAATTCAGTTGGTGATAACTCGACCTTTAATGGTCACATTTTCATTACCCCCTCATGAAATACACTCCCCGAAACTTGATATTTTCTCTTTAACATGGGGTATTAATTCTAAGGTTGCGCTCAATTCACTTATTATTTTTTTCACTCAAGTTTGATGGGCTTTAGCCAATGATAGCAACTACCTAGGTTTGTGATGATTCTCCTTTTATTGAGTATTTCGACAAACAAACTTTCACTAGGCAAGTCAAACCCACTAGTTATCTAAATCCCCAAATTGTAAATAAAAAGGCTCAAACTTTGCTAGTTTTGCATATTTGTTCCATAGACTTTTTTTCCATCATCTTATATATAAAACCTCACTCCTTTAAACTTTCTAGATGATTATTGTAGCGAGCTTTAGGCCGATGGCTCCCATATTTTTCATACCTTAGGACACTGAGTTTTGAGAACTCCTACGGACTTTATCACTCGAGTCAAAAGGTTACAAAGAGAGGTATAATATAACACAAGTACAAAGTATTTTTTTTAAAGCAAGATATAATATGCAAAGATTAGATTCCTAGTATCTGGTCATTACATAGCTTTCACTTGTTAACCAAAAACACTCCACGCCAATATTCAACATGCACGGAATCAACACAATCCTACCTAGCTACTTCCACGACTCAACCACATCCAAACTATTTGTTTACTTGGTTTGGTGATTGAATTGTATTTATGGCATTGGTTTAATCTTCCTAGTTCCAATTGGCTACATATTGCCTTCTAGAAGTACAACTATCTCGCTAATGACCATCATGACTATTGTTTTCAATAAAGATCTAACATGGATAAGTAATTTAACATAAAATACAAGTAGCATTCGTGTTCACAAGTTGTGAATTAAAATTGTTTCAAATAAATCACGTCATTAGCCGGCAAGACTATCCAACAAACACACAATCATTCAATTATATATAAAGCAATAAAACAAAAACATAATCGACTCTCCTCCAAACTTAAAGTTATATTGTCCCAATGTAAGCATAAAAATACTTCCCTGACATATGATGATGCATCTCCCTTCATTAGCACTCAGCTCATTTGTCCTCTTTTAGTCTCTTGTATTTGACCTTCAAATTATCTCCATTAAATCTGAAAAGAGACATGATAAATATAATTAGTTATGCTAACTTATTTTGATGACCTTGACCTTTAGTTTCTCAAAAACAATCTAAAAATCCTAATAAGTAGAAAAATGTGTCCTAAGCTAGAAAGTGAAAATTAAAAGGGATAGAAATTGGGTTGCCTCCCAATAAGCGCTTATTTAAAGTTATTAACTTGACTTTTTGCAACACTCTTTTCAAGGCACTTTGAATAGGGCTTTCGATGACTTGTTTTGCTTGCATCGATTGACTTAGCATCATTTTTTGTTTATCCTCCAATATTTAACTTTGACCCCTCTCATAAAAATATGATTTAATTTTATCACTCTACTCGAACTCATCTATGAAAATTTCAACTTCATCAATGGTCTTGATTACAAAATTAATTTTAAAGGAAAGATGGGAGTCGAAGAATTGCTTGATAGGTGCAACATTATTAAATTTCACTTTTTTCATTATGCTTATTTATGATCAACTTCTCATTCTTTGCATGTTTTTCTTCATTAGTTGGTGGTTCTTCAATTTGGACAACCGGACTATTTTCCAAAATTTTGGGTAGTTGTTTCTCACTCATTATTGTAATGCTTGACATGTGTTCCATCGAGGTGGCTTTAGCGTCACTTGGAAAGGTGCCAAGTAGACTTTTTGTCAATAATTTGGCCAACTGCCCAATCTCATTTTCCATATTCTTTATCGCGATATCTTGTCTTTTCTACACTTCCTTGAATTCAAATTGCACGTGTTCTAATAACTTAGCGAAAGCTTCTTCCCATCCTCAATTTTTTTTCTTGTGGTCTCTCTTCATTTGGCAGATTTCAAATATTTTGGGTATTGCCATATGAGAAATTTGGATGATTTCTCCATCCAGGATTATAAGTCTGCTAGTATGGGTTATTCTACTTTAGCTGAAAATTCTGAGTATATGTAGCTTGTTTAGGTAATGATGCTTCAACAGTAGCCAAAGGACACTATGATGATTGATGGTTTGTCCCGCAAGTTGCACATATTTGTAGGGACATCTGAACCATATTAGCTTACTGAGAGTGTTTCAGTGTTTCCATCAGCTTTGCCAATAAATCAATTTTAGCTAGTAGGAGCGAATTGATTTTCACCCTTTGCATTCTTGTTTGACCTTGGTTGTCGTACTAAGAGTAATTTGAGTGATTTTGCCAATCCTGATTGTAGCTGTAGAAGTAGGGACAAAAACTTTGTGTGACTGGTGGTTCCATAAATCTCCCAAGAGCAAGTCATCCTCATCAATTTTTGTAGGTATATCATATCCCGCTATATTAGCCTGGTGCATTACGATGAAATCTCCATAAAGCATGTCACGTGTGTTGTCCTTATCAATCTCAAGGTCTGCCATCTTGTGTTGTGCTTGATCTCCTAGTTCCTATTTGTTCCCTAACAGTAATGAAACCAAGAAAAACAAGTAGATCAACAAAAAAAAAAAAAGAACTAAAGCAAAAGGTAGGAAAAAAAATCAGTCCCCGGCAACTGCGCCAAAAACTTGTTGTCGATTTTAATCTCGCAATTTGACGAATCGTTAATAAGTAATATAATGATAAGTAGAGTATCGAACCTACGATGACTGAATTTTCTACGTCTTGTACTTTAATTAATACTAACTCTAATTCAAGAAAAAGACAACAAGTTATTTAAATTCAATTCTAACTAAATCCAATAATCTATTAAAATAAGTAATTAGAATTATACAAACTTGGAATTAATCAAATCATGAAAGGTACTAGAATTAATCTACCATTGTTAACCTACTTTAATTCTTAATTGCTTGTTTATACTCAATTCTTGATTTATGTTGACAATCGGTATTCCTTATATGTTAATTTGCTCTCTCAATACAAATTAAACAAATTCTCATTTATGACCCAACTATATCTCTATGAAGGATTCGAATAGATAAAGAAGGAAACACAAAATTAGAAAGCTACCAAAGATTGCACCATGCATATAAGTATATCTCTATCTCCTATTGAACTTATGTCGTTTGTTATTTGAGCTAGACACATGTAGCACATCTCGGCATTAACACAAATCTCAAGAATTATCCTAAAATTGGCCAAATTTTAGGATAACATTAATTCAATTACAAATCATCAATAAAATTTAAAACTTAGATGCCTAGGTTAAAAATCAATGATCCAATTTTAATCAATAGTCTCTCTCGATGATCAATCGATTCTATACTTATATGTGAACCTAATTATCTCTAATTAAATTTCGAACACGTAAGCATTCATTAATTCACAAAGATCATCACATAACGATTTCATAGAGTATAATGACATAGACCATCAATTTTAGGACTCTATGTTGTTTATTACCATATGATAATTTATACCGAATCTCTCGAAAACAATATAAATCACAAACACGTTTTAATAGTGATCAAGTATTAGAACGAAATTAATGAAAAATAA
This sequence comes from Forsythia suspensa, assembly GCA_023638005.1. Taxonomy (NCBI): domain Eukaryota; kingdom Viridiplantae; phylum Streptophyta; class Magnoliopsida; order Lamiales; family Oleaceae; genus Forsythia; species Forsythia suspensa. The sequence continues at coordinate 47,107,598 of CM042672.1, read as the reverse complement.
ACAATGAACCCAAAAGCAAGAATAAAAACGAGCAATTTATTAGATTTAAGAGTCAACAAAGTTTCATCAAAATCCTAGCCATACATGTTTAGCCTATCATATTTTGATTAAGAAAATATAAGATAAAAAGTAAATACATAACCCGGATAATTTCTAATAAAAGTTGATACAATCCTTAATCTTGAATTTGTTTGACGATCTTGGATTGCACTGTCTTCCTCTTCAAAATCATCCAAAGCTTCAATGATATCTTGTAATTTTTCTTCCAAGAATTTGATGTCTTTGATGTGGAGTTTTTCCAAAGATTTGTGTTATATTATGATATGGAACTCTCATTTTTCTTCCCTAATAATATGTATTTATAGGGCCTACAATTACCTTAAATCCGTGCCTCAATTTGTGTCCAAAAAAGAGTTCAAAAGAAGCTCAAACACATAAGGAAAGAAAAACAATATGTTGGGCCGAAAAGCTTGAATAGCCCATGCGATAGCATCGTCCAATTGCCCGCTATCGCAATAGTCGCATGTGCCAAATTCTTCCTCATTTTGCATCCTAATCCTCATTGTCAATTGAGCCCTCCAAAATAAACTTTTATTTCAATTATGCCCTCATATATTTGCATTCCAGGTCCTTAAAGTTTTAGACATTTGTAAGTTGGTCCCCATACTCATACTTTTCTTTCAATTTAGTTATTTTCAACAACTTTGCTCCAAACACCACCAAACAAATTTGCTCCAAACTCCACCAAACTTGGGCTTTGACCTACAATAACAAAATAACAATGCTGATCTCCTGTCCCTTAGGGATAGGATATGAATAACCCACCGCTGACGTGGAGGATCCACATCAGCGGTGGACCAATATAATAAAAAAATTTGTGGCTGCCCAAATTTCTTTGCCCCATTTTATCTGCCGAGATTGAACAATCCCCATTTTCTCTATCTCTGCTCAGCGAAGAATTTGTAACCCTCGCCTCTCTCTCTCTCTCTCTCTCTCTCTCTCTCTCTCTAATCCGTAACCCACCGCAGCTGGCCCATTTTTTCTGCCCCATATTTTCCGGCGACCTTGTCTAGGCTGTCAGGTTTCACAATTTTCTGGCAACCTTGTGGATTGTCTCTACGTCTTTTCAGCAATCATATTTAAATAGGGAAATTTCAAGTTTCAAATCAAGATTTGCCAATAATTAACTCATTCTAACACTGCAAATTCAAATATGCGGTCAATAATTCACAGAACCCAAAATGATCTTATCCTTGTTCAATTGTTTGTTATCTAAACATGCAAGTAATATAACAGGAAAAATACATATCTAACTTACTGAGGAAAAAATTCAGACCACGACCGCAATACTGTCAACCTATGGTGCTATTTCTGGTTTGGAGACGAACGCTGCCCTTTACTTTATTCAGCATTACAAAGGAATCGCCAGCTTGTCAATGTCAAACAATGAACTGGGAAGAATTCTATTGTGTGTGACAAGAACAGAACTAATGTTGCAACACTATCCTCAGCTCCTGAAAATTTCCCAGGAGAAAATCACTATAATCATACTCTTACGGGTTTCTGTAGAACAACAGACAAATAAACCCCAGATTTCCCAGAACCATTTATTTTCTCTCCCACAACCCATTTGAGTTTTTTATACCCAAATCTTTCGATCAACCGAGTGAGGTCCTTTTTCTTATCCTCATTGGAACAATAAAAGTTGTCCAACCAAAACAATCCACTGGCCCTTAGGATCCGATCGATATCAAACATCAAGAACTCCAATTTCTCTGGCCGTCCCCCCGACATCCAGTCCGTTCCCTGCATGAACTAAATAAAAAACATTATCATAAAATGGGAACCTATGATCCAAACTCAAATACAAAGGGAAAAGCCCTCCTACGTCTTTCCACGATTTCTACCTCAGAGATGAAATTTCAACGGAATGGGTTAAATCTGAGGGGACAATCCACAAGGTCGCTGGAAAATTGTGAAAGCTGACAGCCTAGACAAGATCGCCGGAAAATATGGGGCAGAAAAAATGGGCCAGCTGCGGTGGGTTACGAATTCGCGAGAGAGAGAGGGTTACGGATTCTTCGCAGAAGAGAGAGAGGAAATGGGGATTGTTCAATCTGGGCAGATATAATGGGGCAAAGAATTTGGGCAGCCCCAAATTTTTTTATTATATTGGTCCACCGCTGACGTGGCTCCTCCACGTCAGCGGTGGGTAATTCATATCCTGCCCTAAGGGGCAGGAAATCAGCATTGAACAAAATAAACACGTAATTAAATAAAATTACACTCAAATGCACTCATAATGGTCTACTTTAACGATATAAATAAGTGTAAAATCACACTTATCACACCCCCAAACTTGAACTCTTGTTCGTCCTCGAACAAGACTAATTTATCACAAACACACAAATGCACAAATAAAATAAAACAAAACATTACTAAAGTAAAAAACACTCCATAAGTTAGATAGTTTGCCATTTGCCTCTGTTTTTTTTAACTGCTCATAAATTATGAAAAGTTTTCAAACAATGCTACTAAAAAAAAAAATTAACTTATTCCATGCTCGATGTGTGTGTGTGTGTGTGTGTGTGTGTGTGTGTGAATAATCAATCCAAAACATTATAATACGTTTAGTTGGTGATAACCCAACCCTTAATGGTCACATTTTCATTACCCCCTTGTGAAATGCATTCTCCAAACTGATATTTTCTCTTTAACTCGGGGTATTAATTTTAAGGTTGTGCTCAATTCACTTATTTTTTTTCACTCGAGTTTGGTGGGCTTTAGCCAATGATAGCAATTATCTAGGTTTGTGATGAATCTCCTTTTAATTGAGTGTTTTGTCCAACAAACTTCCACTAGGCAAGTCAAACCCACTAATTATCTAAATCCACAAATTGTAAACAAAAAGGCTTTAAACCTTGCTAGTTTTGCATATTTGTTCCACATACTTTTTTTTTTCATCATCTTATATGTAAAACCTCACTCTTTTAAGCTTTCTAGATGACCCTTGTAGTGAGCTTTAGGCTGATAGCTCCCAGATTTTGCATACCTTAGGACACCGAGTTTTTAGAACTTCTACATACTTTATCACTCGAGTCAAAAAGGCTACGAAGAGAGGTATAAGATTTTGCATACCTTAGGACACCGAGTTTTGTAGCCACATCATGAGTTCAAAAGCTTTGCTAATCCAATAGCCATATATAGTCAACTATGTTTGTTGATTCACTTGAACATCAATCCAGGTGCTACCTTTCAAGCCTGTTATAAAGCAACTCACATTCTTATCTTGCGAAAGAGATCCAACTTTAGGCAATAATTGTTTGAATCTTTCTTGAAAAGGGTTCATTAAATGGGTCTTCAAATTGATTGGGACCAAATCTTAAAAATGGGTAAAAACCTGATTAGTCCCTAAACTTTACATCGTGTGCGGCGTCCACATAAAATTGGACTTCGTTAGTCCCTAAACTTTAAGTCGTGAACTCCGTTAGTCCCAAAAGAAAATCCGTCCAAAACCACTAACGGACGTCCCACGTGCACAACGGAAAGATGACGTGGCATCTCTTATGACGTTACTTTAACACCTAATATGCCAACTAGGAAAGATCCCACCATTTTGGAAAAAAAATTAAATAAGTTTTTACAAAATTACACTTGAACCCAACCAAATCCACAATTGGCCCTTAAATACTTTAAATCCAAACATAAATTTTACACCCAACAGCCCAACTCCTTTATATCCAAATATAAAAAAATTAGTGCTCTGTTTCTCATTTCTCAAAAGCAAAACAAATACTGAAGAACCCTAAATTCCTTTCTTATCTCACAGATTATTTAAACATTTTGGATATTTTAGCATTTACTATACGTAATGGTTGACAATAACACTGAAGATGGACCACATGAAGGTAACATTTATAATTTTGTTTTGTTTTATTGCATTGATGAAGCTTTTAGGGATATTCAAGATTTAACTTGAGTTGTTTATGTTTTTCAAGCAACATGATAAAGTGACAGATTTCTTCAATAGAAGTACCCATTTTAATTTCAACTTGTAGTTTGGGTCGTTTTATTCTTATGGTTTTTTTTTTTAAAGAAGATACTATTGAAGTATATGAACAATAAAATGTTTGAAATTATGGGCTTTTTGCATAAATCATTTATTTTATTGATTTTCAAAATTTTAAATTTTGGGCTTTCCATATTCAGTTGGCTTCATTAGAGAAACTTGGGTAAGAATGGAAGGGTAAAATTTTCTAATGCCCACCTGTTATTTATTATATTGCTTCTTTGCATTCATAAGATCATATAGATCATTTATTTAGGTTTTGAATTATATAATTAATATGCTTATTTAAATTTGCAGATCAAGTTGTTTATAATGGTTCTGAAGATGAAGATTCCGACTTTTATGACTCGGACAATGACGTAGAAGAAGATGACGATTTAGATTTCGAGGCTAATATCACTCATGGTATCGACTTTGGTCCACATGTTAGTTTTGACGATGAGAAAAGTTGTCAGATGCCCGGCTGACATCCGAACTTCACACCGACTATTCTTCGGAGGATGGAGAATGTGTCACTTATCCGAATTTGTGGGCGCAAGAGACATGGCCAACCCTCAATTCAAAGTGGGGTTGAAGTTCGGTTCATATCTAGAGTTTAAGGAGGCGATGAGGATGTATGGTGTTCAAATAGATACAACACTAAATTCAAGAAAATGATAAGCGTAGATCTTGAAGCTATATCGTTGAGGATGCCTGTGGAGGATTTACGTCAAAGGCAAAAGATAAGGAGACAAAGTCTGATTAAAGCTTCCATGATACCCACTCATGCGCTAAAGAAGCCAAAAGCAGGCATGTGACTTACCGATTTCTTGCTTATGAGTACCTTGAGCGATTGAAAGTTGATCCAACTTGGAAGATCAAGGTTTATGGCAAGCTATTAAGAGTGATTTGGAGGCGAAATAAGTAGGGGTTTGTGGCATGTAGGGCTCGGAGATTGGCTTTGGAAATAATTGAAGGTCTTGAGGAGAAACAATTTGCATTGTTGGTACAATATCTTCTGCGAGAGTTAGGAGGACAAACTCGGGGTCAAGCTGTTATGATTTTACGAGATGAAAACGTCTTCAAAGGGATATACATTTGCTTAAATGCATTGAAAAATGGTTTTCGGCCGGGGTGCGAGAATCGATTAGCTTGGATGGATGTTTTCTAAAAGGAGAATTTGGGGGTCAATTGTTGTACGCCATTGGAATCGATGGGAATAATTGTATATATCCAATTGCTTACTTGTTGTAGAAAAAAGAAAACATGGAAAATTGGCGGTGGTTTTAACATATTTGAGTGGTGATTTGAATATGGAGTTTAGTAATTCTTGGACTTTCATGACGGATAGGCAAAGGGATTACGAGAAAATTATCGATGATATGTTCCCCGTATTTGAAACACGGTTTTTGTGTTAGGCACATGTACACCAATTTTTTAGAACCGATTTTAGAGGAAAGAGGCTAAAGGATTTACTTTGGAATGCAGCAAGCGGCAACTTATAAAGCGATTTCAAGCGGTGGATGGACATAATGAAAGTGGAAGGCAGGGGAGGCCTATAATTGGTTGTGTGATAGGCCGGTGAAGAATGGAGTAAGTCACACTTTCAACCATATTCTAAGTGTGACATACTTTTAAACAATTTGTGTGAGTGCTTTAATAAATTTATACTTGAAAGCCGGAAAAATCGATTATAGATTTGTTGGTATGGATACATATGAAGCTGATGCAAAGGATTCAAATGAAGAGAGATTCCATGAAGAAACAACAAGGTACACTTTGTCCAAAATTATGAAAGAATTGATGAAGAATCAAGAAGAAGCGAACAAATGTGAAGCAATATGGAATGGAGGCACCTTGATATCGTGTAAATTGTGCCTATGGTGATTTTGTGGTGGATCTTGAAAGAAACACATGTGCTTGTAGAAAGTGAGACTTGTCCCAGGGTATACCTTGTGCTCATGCGATTGCGGCAATTCTAAAGAAAAGAGACAAGCCTATGAATTACGTGAGTGAGTGGTGCAACTTAGAAATTAGTCCAAGACATACGAAAATCTCATTTATCCCATCAATGGAAAGGATATATGGCACGAAGTAACACAACCGCCAGATTAAACCTCCTCATTGGGTTACTAAAAAAGAGGCGTAAAACAAAAGAAACGAAGGAAACAACTTGAAGAAATAGTTGAGAACCGAGTTGAAGATGTCTAAGAAGAAACAAGTAGAAATGACTTGCGATGTTTGTCATGCAAAAGGACACAACAAAAGGTTCCACAATGATCAAAATCATAGTCGATTTCAAAGGCAATCGAAGTCATGTTTATTCTATAGAATTATTTTAAATTATGTGTATACTTTTTGTAATTAATCATTATTTGCCTTGGCGAAATTGCAATCAAGTCAAACTTCCAAAGTTGGAGGAGAGTCAACCGGTTTTAGAGCTACTTTAATGGGAGATGTGAGTATCAATTTTTCTTTTATTGCAATACATTTAATATTAGCAAATGTTCTTCATGATACTTTTTCAATGATAGGGGACTTGGGTGACTCCTCAATCAAGTTCACACACCAAACATGGAGAGGCATAGACCCAACCCCAAGCACATTGAATGGAGCAATCATCCTTGTCGAAAGGGCTCTTGTTTGTTTTTATCGAAGCTTTGGATGTCGACATGGATAGTTCGTGGAAGATGGTCTATTTTTGGTTGGTCAACATGTAGATGTGGATAGTATGTTTTTGTCCGGATATATGGAAGTTGTAAAAATTGTGCTTGCAATTGATATTTTTGTAAAACTATTTGGTGACATATAGGCACAACGTTCGAATATTTAATGTTAGAATGGTCCAATTTGATTTTGCTGATTTCAGAAAGAGAACTGGAAATATTGGTTCTCGGTAAAATAGAACCAAATCAATTATATTTTATTGGGCATAAGACTTTTACAAATTGCGAAGCTCAAAGCAATGGATGCTCTCTGTTCATTTATGAAAATTGAATGAAAGTATACAATTATATGCAAGAAGCAAATAACTTATAATATATATGTGTGCAGAGAACAACACTAGATTAAAGGAATACTTAGAGAGATAAAATAATAATAAAAAATATAAATTCAATACTGGACTTAAGAAATATAGATATAGATTTGAGATTGGTTATTTGACTTTGAGGAATGGAGGATAATTACACAGTGTGAAAGCACTTATGAAATTTTTTTTTATTTCATCTCTATTTTTTTCAAATCATATGGATCCAAATTTGATTTGAAGTTAAGGGACTAACAAAGTCCATATGTATGAAGTATAGGGACGTTTTCCGCACACGGTGTAAAGTTTAGTAACCAATCAAGTTTTTTACCCAAAAAGAAATGACAGATAGGATGCCACGTCATCTTTCCGTTGTGCACGTAGGACGTCCGTTAGTGGTTTTGGACGAAATTTCTTTTTGGGACTAACGGAGTTCACGACTTAAAGTTTAGGGACTAACGAAGTCCAATTTGAAGTATGTGGACGTTTTTCGCACACAGTGTAAAGTTTAGGGACTAATCAGGTTTTTTACCCTAAAAAATTGTGCTCTTGAAATCTTCCCAAGTGACATATATAATTTCCTGTTCCAACATTTAGAATCAAAGTTGAGCATCACCCTCTAAATAGAAAGAGACAAGATAACTTAGTCGGATTAAAGGATTTCATAGAGAGAAAAATACTTCTCTGCTTTATATAGCCAAATGATCGAGTCATCTGAACCATCGTGGCGAGGGAATTATTTCAAGATTTGGTCACAATCAGTGGCCAATCCCATGCATTTTTCCACTAGAAAAAAAGTGTCATACTAAGTTCCTTATTTTAGCACATAATTAATTGAATGTTGATTTTGCATTAAGATTCACATAAGGAAGAGAATTAAAGTACATGCTTCATTGTTTTTGCGGACCACCAATTTCGTCAAATCTAGGTAGCACCAGGGAATAAAAAATGTGATGTAACACCATACCACACTTATGTAACATATTTTTTGAAAAATAAGGATTTTTCATACTTTTGTGTGGTATAACCACTAAAATTTCAATTAGTAGTCTAGATTTCAAGTTGATTCTATTTTATTTCCTTCTTAACGTATCAACTTTACGGACACATAATTTAATGTAAATGCACTTTTCTCTAAACATTCTTTTAAGATGTATGTATTCCAAAATCACTATTATACATCCACTAGAGTGAACCACTAGGACATAGAAAAAAGTGAAAAAAAAAAACCATTAGAATTAAGAATGGGTAAATTCAAAGCCTGGTCACTATTTTGGTACTTATGAGTTCTAAAGTCGTATAATCAAAACTTAATTCAATCAAAGTCACATTTTAGAGCCACAAATTGTAAACAAAAGGCTTTAAACCTTGCTAGTTTTGCATATTTGTTCCACATACTTTTTTTTTTCATCATCTTATATGTAAAACCTCACTCTTTTAAGCTTTCTAGATGACCCTTGTAGTGAGCTTTGGGTGATAGCTCCCAGATTTTGCATACCTTAGGACACCGAGTTTTTAGAACTTCTACATACTTTATCACTCAGTCAAAAAGGCTACGAAGAGGTATAAGATTTTGCATACCTTAGGACACCGAGTTTTGTAGCCACATCGCGAGTTCAAAAAGCTTTGCTAATCCAATAGCCATATATAGTCAACTATGTTTGTTGATTCACTTGAACATCAATCCAGGTGCTACCTTTCAAGCCTGTTATAAAGCAACTCACATTCTTATCTTGCGAAAGAGATCCAACTTTAGGCAATAATTGTTTGAATCTTTCTTGAAAAGGGTTCATTAAATGGGTCTTCAAATTGATTGGGACCAAATCTTAAAAAAATGGGTAAAAACCTGATTAGTCCCTAAACTTTACAATTTGTGTGCGAAAACGTCCACATACTTCAAATTGGACTTCGTTAGTCCCTAAACTTTAAGTCGTGAACTCCGTTAGTCCCAAAAGAAAATCCGTCCAAAACCACTAACGGACGTCCTACGTGCACAACGGAAAGATGACGTGGCATCTCTTATGACGTTACTTTAACACCTAATATGCCAACTAGGAAAGATCCCACCATTTTGGAAAAAAAATTAAATAAGTTTTTTACAAAATTACACTTGAACCCAACCAAATCCACAATTGGCCCGCCCAAATACTTTAAATCCAAACATAAATTTTACACCCAACAGCCCAACTCCTTTATATCCAAATATAAAAAAATTAGTGCTCTGTTTCTCATTTCTCAAAAGCAAAACAAATACTGAAGAACCCTAAATTCCTTTCTTATCTCACAGATTGGCCCAACATTTTGGATATTTTAGCATTTACTATACGTAATGGTTGACAATAACACTGAAGATGGACCACATGAAGGTAACATTTATAATTTTTGTTTTGTTTTATTGCATTGATGAAGCTTTTAGGGATATTCAAGATTTAACTTGAGTTGTTTATGTTTTTTCAAGCAACATGATAAAGTGACAGATTTCTTCAATAGAAGTACCCATTTTAATTTCAACTTGTAGTTTGGGTCGTTTTTATTCTTATGGTTTTTTTTAAAGAAGATACTATTGAAGTATATGAACAATAAAATGTTTGAAATTATGGGCTTTTTGCAGAAATCATTTATTTTATTGATTTTTCAAAATTTTAAATTTTGGGCTTTCCATATTCAGTTGGCTTCATTAGAGAAACTTGGGTAAGAATGGAAGGGGTAAAATTTTCTAATGCCCACTGTTGTTTATTATATTGCTTCTTTGCATTCATAAGATCATATAGATCATTTATTTAGGTTTTGAATTATATAATTAATATGCTTATTTAAATTTGCAGATCAAGTTGTTTATAATGGTTCTGAAGATGAAGATTCCGACTTTTATGACTCGGACAATGACGTAGAAGAAGATGACGATTTAGATTTCGAGGCTAATATCACTCATGGTATCGACTTTGGTCCACATGTTAGTTTTGACGATGAGAAAAGTTCGTCAGTATGCCCGACATCTGAACTTCACACCGACTATTCTTCGTGAGGATGGAGAATGTGTCACTTATCCGAATTTGTGGTCGAAGAGACATGGCCAACCCTCAATTCAAAGTGGGGTTGAAGTTCGGTTCATATCTAGAGTTTAAGGAGGCGAGTAAGGATGTATGGTGTTCAAATAGATACAACACTAAATTCAAGAAAAATGATAAGCGTAGATGCGAAGCTATATGCGTTGAGGGATGCTCATGGAGGATTTACGGCGTCAAAGGCAAAAGATAAGGAGGCAGTCACATTAAAAGCTTCCATGATACCCACTCATGCGCTAAAGAAGCCAAAACAGGCATGTGACTTACCGATTTCTTGCTTATGAGTACCTTGAGCGATTCAAAGTTGATCCAACTTGGAAGACTGAAGGTTTTATGGCAACTGTTAAGAGTGATTTGGAGGCAGAAATAAGTAGGACTGTGGCATGTAGGGCTCGGAGATTGGCTTTGGAAATAATTGAAGGTACTGAGGAGAAACAATTTGCATTGTTGGTACAATATGCTGCAGAAGTTAGGAGGACAAACTCAGGGTCAACTGTTATGATTTTACGAGATGAAAACGTCTTCAAAGGGATATACATTTGCTTAAATGCATTGAAAAATGGTTTTCAGCAGGGGTGCAGGAATCTGATTAGCTTGGATGGATGTTTTCTAAAAGGAGAATTTGGGGGTCAATTGTTGTCTGCCATTGGAATCGATGGGAATAATTGTATATATCCAATTGCTTACGCTGTTGTAGAAAAAGAAAACATGGAAAATTGGCGGTGGTTTTTAACATATTTGAGTGGTGATTTGAATATGGAGTTTAGTAATTCTTGGACTTTCATGACAGATAGGCAAAAGGGATTACAGAAAATTATCGATGATATGTTCCCCAGGGCTGAGCACAGGTTTTGTGTTAGGCACATGTACACCAATTTTTTTAGAACTGATTTTAGAGGAAAGAGGCTAAAGGATTTACTTTGGAATGCAGCAAGGGCAACTTATAAAGCAGATTTCAAACGGTGGATGGACATAATGAAAGTGGAAGACAGGGAGGCCTATAATTGGTTGTGTGATAGGCCAGCTGAAGAATGGAGTAAGTCACACTTTCAACCATATTCTAAGTGTGACATACTTTTAAACAATTTGTGTGAGTGCTTTAATAAATTTATACTTCAGGCCAGGGAAAAATCAGTTATAGATTTGTTGGTATGGATACATATGAAACTGATGCAAAGGATTCAAATGAAGAGAGATTCCATGAAGAAACAACAAGGTACACTTTGTCCAAAAATTATGAAAGAATTGATGAAGAATCAAGAAGAAGCGAACAAATGTGAAGCAATATGGAATGGAGGCACCCAATATCGTGTAAATTGTGCCTATGGTGATTTTGTGGTGGATCTTGAAAGAAACACATGTGCTTGTAGAAAGTGAGACTTGTCCAGATACCTTGTGCTCATGCGATTCGCGGCAATTCTAAAGAAAAGAGACAAGCCTATGAATTACGTGAGTGAGTGGTACAAATTAGAGAATTAGTCCAAGACATACGAAAATCTCATTTATCCCATCAATGGAAAGGATATATGGCCCGAAGTAACACAACCGCCATTAAACCTCCTCACCAGGTTACTAAAAAAGAGGCGTAAAACAAAAGAAACGAAGGAAACAACTTGAAGAAATAGTTGAGAACCGGTTGAAGATGTCTAAGAAGAAACAAGTAGAAATGACTTGCGGTGTTTGTCATGCAAAAGGACACAACAAAAGGTTCCACAATGATCAAAATCATAGTCGATTTCAAAGGCAATCGTAAGTCATGTTTATTCTATAGAATTATTTTAAATTATGTGTATACTTTTGTAATTAATCATTATTTGCCTTGGCGTAATTGCAATCGAAGTCAAACTTCCAAAGTCGGAGAGTCAACCGGTTTTAGAGCTACTTTAATGGGAGATGTGAGTATCAATTTTCTTTTATTGCAATACATTTAATATTAGCAAATGTTCTTCATGATACTTTTTTCAATGATAGGGGACTTGGGTGACTCCTCAATCAAGTTCACACACCAAACATGGAGAGGCATAGACCCAACCCCAAGCACATTGAATGGAGCAATCATCCTTGTCGAAAGGGCTCTTGTTTGTTTTTGTCTCAAGCTTTGGATGTCGACATGGATAGTTCGTGGAAGATGGTCTATTTTTGGTTGGTCAACATGTAGATGTGGATAGTATGTTTTTGTCCGGATATATGGAAGTTGTAAAAATTGTGCTTGCAATTGATATTTTTGTAAAACTATTTGGTGACATATAGGCACAACGTTCGAATATTTAATGTTAGAATGGTCCAATTTGATTTTGTTGATTTCGTAAAGAGAATGGAAATATTGGTTCTCGGTAAAATCGGTTTTTACCCTAAAAAATTGTGCTCTTGAAATCTTCCCAAATGACATATATAATTTCCTGTTCCAACATTTGGAATCAAAGTTGAGCATCACCCCTCTAAATAGAAAGAGACAAGATAACTTAGTCGGATTAAAGGATTTCATAGAGAGAAAAATACTTCTCTGCTTTATATAGCCAAATGATTGAGTCATCTGAACCATCGTGGCGAGGGAATTATTTCAAGATTTGGTCACAATCAGTGGCCAATCCCATGCATTTTTCCACTAGAAAAAAAGTGTCATACTAAGTTCCTTATTTTAGCACATAATTAATTGAATGTTGATTTTGCATTAAGATTCACATAAGGAAGAGAATTAAAGTACATGCTTCATTGTTTTGTGCGGACCACCAATTTCGTCTAGATTTGTTTCTAGGAAGACTATTTATTTTGCATAAAATCTAGGTAGCACCAGGGAATAAAAAATGTGATGTAACACCATACCACACTTATGTAACATATTTTTTGAAAAATAAGGATTTTTCATACTTTTGTGTGGTATAACCACTAAAATTTCAATTAGTAGTCTAGATTTCAAGTTGATTCTATTTTATTTCCTTCTTAACGTATCAACTTTACGGACACATAATTTAATGTAAATGCACTTTTCTCTAAACATTCTTTTAAGATGTATGTATTCCAAAATCACTATTATACATCCACTAGAGTGAACCACTAGGACATAGAAAAAAGTGAAAAAAAAAAACATTAGAATTAAGAATGGGTAAATTCAAAGCCGGTCATTGTTTTGGTACTTATGAGTTCTAAAGTCATATGGTCAAAACTTAATTCAATCAAAGTCACATTTTAGAGCTACAAGACCAACATACCCTTACAATTAAAAAAAAAAAAAAAAATAATTTAATTTGATGATATTGTTTTATTGTGATACTGTTTGTCGTGATACTGTTTTATTGTGATATTGTTTCGAATAATACTGTTTTATATATTATACTGTTTTATTTAGATAATGTACATTGGTATAATTATACTATGATTTTATCTTTGATAATGTTTTATTATGACAATATCTTGTACTACTAATGGAGCATTTTAAGAACAGTATCATTTTAAAATATCTTGTACTTAGTTTTATATATGATATTGTTTTGTCTATAATACTGTTTTATATAGATAATGTGCTATGATACACTTACACCATACTTTTATCTTTGATACAGTTTTATTATGATAATGTTTCAACCTATGATACTATTTTAATCTATGATAATGTTATTGAATGCAAACAGTATCAATGGTATTATACTACTAATGGAGCATTTTAAGGATAATATAATTACTTCAACTAGTAAAAACATATATGATACTGTTTTAATCTATGATAATGTTATTAAATGTAAATAGTATCAATGGTATTATACTACTAATGGAGCATTTTAAGGACAATATAATTACTTCAACTAATAAAAACATATATGATACTGTTTTAATATATGATAATGTTATTGAATGCAAACAGTATCAATGATCTTGTACTACTAATGGAGCATTTTAAGAACAATATAATTACTTCAACCAGTAAAACATATTTATGTTACTGTTTTATTTAGATAAAGTGGTATGGTATACTTATACCATGTTTTTATATTTGATACTGTTTTATTATGATAATGTTTCAACCTATGATACTATTATTTTATTGGGTTGTAGTTTGTGTATGTGATAATATTTTATTAAGATATTTTCATGTATATATTAAGATACATTTATCTGTGATACTGTTTTAGTATGTATGATACTGTTTTGAGAAGAAAAATTAAAGATTGCCATTTTAAGCTAAAGAGACGACTTCAAACGGCTAAAATCTATCGTACGCAGTGGCAAAGGACTGGTCTTGACCGACTCATCGAGACCATTCCGAAAACATATTATAATAAAAATTATAAGCATGTATGCGAATTCTATGCCATTTCTATTATGATAATATTTTGTGATATTATTTTGTATAATACAGTATCAAACAACACACATGACTAACAACACCCAACATAATACAGTATCAAGCTACACTTTGGTAATGATATTGAATCAATATATTCCATTTCTCTCTATTTTTTCCAATTCAATCAAATGGTGGAGCATTATCACCAATCTTTGTTCCCTATCTTCATTCTTCATAATCTTTTTCACATACAATTCGATTCTTTTCAAAATCCAAATACTAACCACTTGTGTATGTGAAGCAAATGAATGTGTACAACCCAAGGTCTGCCTTTGCCTCAATATCGCCACCGCCGACGAGACCAGAATTAAACCTTGAATGGATGTAATTTTGAACTTCTATTTCCCTGCTTGCAATTAAAATTGGAATTCAACGAGAACAGAATATTTCCAACTAATTGATTCACGTTAGAAACACCAAAAAACCAGAAAGCAAGAAACACCAGAAAACTAGAAAACCATAAAGCAAGAAACACCAGAAAACAAGAACCAGGTTTTTTATGGTAGACCCGACCCCAAAACCACCGGACCCGGACTTCACCATGGGCGGACCACCTTCGGTCATCCTCGTCGCACCCATACCCGGCCTCACGCCATCAAATTCAGCCCCCCCATACCAAAAAACAGCCCAAATCGCGGCGGACCTAGGTTTAGCCCCTAGCGCCGCCGTGACCTCCTCCACCGAACACGCGACCACCGAACGGTCACCGGTCGACTCGCCCATGCACAAGTGACCGATGGAGGTTTGTAGATGTGGAAGAAGACGCCAAGGTTTGTGGAGGATGATTTTGGAATTAATTTAAAATATTGCTGAAAGTATGACTTAATCACAATTTTGAAAAATATCTTGACCTAATTTAAAACTAGTCATGTACAAGTGACTTATAGGCAATTTCCCCATTAAGAATCATATCATGCACCGCAAATTTTCTTTAACGTTCACCATAAATAAAATGAGAACTTAGGTCATCAAAAACTCTTAAATGTAGCAGTCAATGGACAAAGGTGACTACAGAGATAATGTTCCCATTTGACAGCGTCATTACTTGCACGAGTCTTGCCATGCCATTTGAATCTAGATCAACGTGGACTCAAACCAACGATTCAATTCGATTTTGCAGATTGACAGTTCTTTTGTGTAGTCTTAATTCTCGTCCACTTGCATATTACTCCCCACACTTCTACATTTAACATATTAGTCCAAGTAGATTCTGAGTTTCATTTTGAGTATGTAAAGAGAGTTCAAAACATCGTTCTCGCAATATAGAGTGCTACTGTTAAGAGAAGTGGTCCTTGTATTTTGAGAGACGTGTTCTGGCAAATCCTAACTATCTGTGCAGGATAATTTCGTCTTAAGGAGAAAGAGTCCAACTCTTATTTCGATCGAAGTTATTTTCTGCATTTTGTTTTCTACTTTTGGTAAGTCGTTATTTTGTCCAAATTTTTGCAAGTAAAAATCTTTAAACAAGAATATTTTATGCATTAATTTTTAGTAACACAAATTACAAGGGCACACAATTTCTAGCAATGGAAACCAGGGTTAATTACGCCAATTGTTTCTTAAGTTTGTCAAAAATTTCAAAATAGTCATTGAAATAATTTTCTTATATTAATCACTCAAAGTTCTAATGATTAGACTTGATTGAAATCCTACATGGTGCCGTTAAGTGCCGTGTTACCAAACAACGTTATTATTATGCCATATAAGTCAAAATCGTTGTTAAAAAAAAGTGTGCTTGTACAATACAATTCAAGCCAAAAATGATTTACAATTCAAGCCAAAAACGATTTAAAGAAATCTAATCCCCCCAATTTTTTTTTTTTTTTTTTTAAATACTATTGACGTCAGACATTTTTTTCAAATGACTTTTTCTACGTACGTACTAATTAACACCGTTTGTGTCTAAGTTAACTTTTAATAGTGACAAGTAAGATTTTAAGTTAACGTTTCTGTTAGAGTAACCATTAATATAACCATTACAATACTTGAGTTACTACTATTGTAATCATTTTTAAAAAATTAACACTTCAATGACAGTTACTGAAATTATCTTATGGAAACTGCTTCCTAAGAACATGTAATACAATTTTATTTCGACCTATTCACTTTAATAGCATAAAGGGCAGGCACAAAATGATCACATATGATAAAGGTAATATTATCACAACACAGAAAAAGTCTTTATGAAGCTGCTTTCCAAGTTGACAAAGGGGGAGTGTCTGAATTTTTCCATGTAGCCATATCAGGCCCATATCTATCACCCTTGATAGCATCAGCCGAAGCAATAGATTCAAGCTCTGCCATGTCTTCTTTTGTCAGTTTTACGGACAATGCTCCGATGTTGTCATTGAAATTCTCGATTTTTGTAGTACCAGGTATCGGACACACGTCATTTCCTTGATGATGTACCCAGGCCAAAGCCAGCTGTGAAGGAGTGCATCCCTTTCTATTTGCCATATCCTTCACCCTCTCAAACAAGCTCTTATTATGCTCCAGATTCTCAGGTTGGAATCTTGGTAATGACTGCAAAAATCGTAAAGCACATCTTTCAAACTCGAAAGTATAGCCACATGAAGTAAAAAGAGTTTGAGCATATATATACAGTATACTAGTTGTAAGTCGATAATTAATTAGACTATATCCAAAAAATTACATTTTAGAAGTGAGATGAATTCGGCCTCTAGACACGGTTAAATGTTGACCTAACCACGTGCACGTGCATGCTTCATAGGAAGAGATTTGTAGTGGGCATTCAGGGAGCGCATGACTTACTTATATTCATAGTTCCAAAAACTCTTAGCTACAAATGTATCATAAATCAGAAAAAGGTGATGGCGCGCACAATGGATATACAAAAAAAATCATAGTTGAATTTGAAGCTCATAAGGGATCAAGTATAAAACTAAGAAACCTTGCGAAAGTCCCGCTCAGAGAAAGTTTCAACCACTTTTGGACCATGAGAGAAGAATCCCTGTCCAAGAGGACTGTACGCAACTATTCCAATGCCAAGTTCTCTAAACAATTGAACCAAGAATAGAGTTAGAAATTTATATTTCTTACTGGCTCAAAATATAAAAATTATCAAAATAATCATCTAACCTGCAAGTGGGAATTATTTCTTCCTCCACATCTCTTGTCCACAAAGACCACTCCAACTGCACTGCTGTTATTGGATGAACTGCATGTGCTCTTCGGATTGTTGAAGCTGAGGCCTCTGATAGGCCTATATATTTTACCTTACCTTCTTCCACTAGTTTCTTTAGTTCTCCGATCTTGCATAAAGAGATATCCAAAGGAATAAGAAGAGGCTCAAGTAAGAAACATGTGGAATCAAGTTGAAGAATACAAACGAGACAAGGAGAGCATATGACCCAGTTCGAGAAGCTACTTTATTGTTGTGCCATTCCTGAGGATCCTTGTATCACATTTTTTAGATTTATAAATGGTTTGAAGCGTAGATCAAGCCTGAACTCATTATATATTCACCTGAGTAATTAGAGGAATGTCAGGTTATCGTAAGGTCTTAAAATTTGAAAACTACTCCCATTCTTATCCTACGTAACTGGCACCTCACGTGTTAGTCAGTTCTCAAGAGTCTTTCCTACTTCATTCACTAGGTCTAGTATTGAATCTCAGTCTCGTGTCATATAACAACAAATAGCACAAACCTTAAGACTACTGTTGAGACTAACAAGATTCAGGGTAATGTTCCTTCTTTTAACCACATCGTATCCTTCTATTTCCCAAAATGTGCGTCACCATTTTCATTCAAAAGGACATTTTGTTTCTAACGAACATGATTTTGCCATTCAATTCCAAATAGATAATGAGATTGTGGTCATTAAGTCTATAGAATAATCTTATCTCGTAGTGTAAGGCTGGTATCGAGTCCATTCTCGAAGTTACCCCTTTACTAGAAGAGTTCGAGAAGGTCACACATAAGGAATTAATCGATAAGCTGACACATGTGACCCGATGGGCGGATATAGGATTTTATTCAAGAGGGGGCACGACGTAAACAATTAGCAAAAATTTCAAAATGAATTATACATAGAAAGTAACAAAAGTTTTAGTTGATGAAAAGGAAGGAGATGATAGTAAGGTCGAACGTTAGATAAACAAAGGTTATAGGTCAAGTTGAACTACAACAAAATACATAGGATTCCTTTTATGTGAAAGTGTTGTAGAAGTCCTATATAACTTCAAAGATGAGAACGAGAAAAATGTAAAACTTTTAGAGGAGTAAATAATCAAACAAGAAGTCGATGTAGTAATTAACAACTACAATAAAATATTCCGGGAACCGATTTAACGATGCAAATTTGTACTCCAGCAATAATGAACGCATGCATTAACTTATCATAGATTATTTTTCAGTCATTTTCAGCACATTCATCAAGCCTACTAGAAGTTGTATATGCCTAAATCAGTACTATGCTTCCTTTCAAAATCTAAAAGCTTATTCTCAAAATAAATGACTAAAAATAAGAATTTGCAGTATTAATCTAAAAACAATGTAACTACTAATTGCCAATCACATTATCTTGCTTTATACAGTTAAGTACATTTAAAAACATATAGATGCATCTGCTCAGGTAATCTAACCATTGTTTATCGAATTAAAGCTTTGGAGGTGAATTCAAGTAATTGTAACTTTAATTATTTTAGGCTACCTTACAAATCAATATCCAATATTCAATTAATCAATATTACAATATCACTACATTTTTCTATCAATATTTTTATCAAACATTTTAAGGGCATTAAGGATTGGGCACGCAAGGGCTGTTTTCTTTGCTTTACTTTGCCAAGAACTTCCTCTTGCCTCCTTCTTTAACCATTTCAAGGAACTAGATAATGTAGACATTGATCTTTTGATACCCAACTAGCCTTTGATGTGATTCCAAACAAGAGCACTAATGGGACAATGAAAAAATAAGTGCTGGAAAGTTTCAGCCTCTGTCGCAAAGTCCGCAAGTCACCACCTGAAATTGAGAAGGGGCCTGCTTAGGGTTGGGCCTCTTATTGGGGCTTCAAAAAATTTTGAATTGAGAGGGGTCCTGGGCCCCCTCTTGTCCCTTAACAAATCCGCCCATGCCTGTGACACACATCCAACAGGCCATAGACTCCGTTCCTAAATCATTTTTACCACGTTTTCTCAAATTTAGAATGAAACATAGTCCTTGGATTGACTCCTTGAAACACCTTGTCGCAGAAACCAAGTACCTTTGAGCATAGAGAGCTGACAACAATTTAAGTACATGTCCACAAAATATTACTTAATCCCTGTGATGGACTTTTAAATGTCTCCATACAAGAAAAGCTTTGTTCTTTCATCAGACTTCAAATGTTCTTATGGTTCTTGCCCCTTGCATTGTTCTATTACATCAATATTTATTAAGGTGCCAACTAGATTCATGAATCTTGTAGGTTTGTCCCTCACTCTGTCATTATTCAGAAATAGCAACATAGGAAAGCTTCTTTTTCTATGTTGACTATAATGAGGTCGTAGTGGATACTCGAATTTACATTTTCATGTATTATTGTGATAAACTTGTTCAATTGTCCGTCCTTTCAACTCCAATTACATAACATGATTGATGAAGTCATTAAACTATCACTTCAAGATTTGGCTCTATGGTTGAATTACGGTTAAAAATAGCGCAATCTACTTGAGTAGTTAAGAAGCCAAACTTCTACAATTCTGGATTTCATCAATTTGTCAAGATTAACTCAAGCTTGGTTCAATGAAACAATAAATAGTAAACATATGGAAAGGTACCAAACAACTATAGTTCAACTTATAATCAGCTAGATAATATGCTCCTTGAATACAGGGTAATTTAGAAATTATGCTAAGCTTAAGCACAATGTAAAATTTATTAAGAAACTAATCCAAGCTTCAACAAACCACCCTTTGGCTCAGCTCATTGGCACACATGTTGAAAAGCTACGTGTGCTGAAAGTTTGTAAAACTAAATTACAAGATATATAGAGACAAACAAGGGGGTATAGAGGGCTAACCGTGACTTCAATAGGCACACGTGTATCAATGCGATGTTGGTAATAGAGATCAATGCAATCAATATCAAGCCGCTTCAAGCTGGCCTCGCAGGCAGCCCGTACATAGGCTGGATCGCCACATATGTCTGTCTGCCCATTAACAAATCTAATCCCAAATTTTGTAGCCAACTCTACTTTCTCCCTCATCCCATCCTTCAAAGCCTATGCAAAGCCACAATTTAATAGCAAACAGTAGATAAACATTACAAAACATTGATACGTTAAACATTACAAAACATTGATACATTCAAAGCTTTGCAATTTAATAGCAAACAGTAGATAAACATTACAAAACATTGATACGTTAAATGTGGGCTACCCCTACAAGAAGTGAAAGACACTAAGTGTGTGTTTGGAAGAACTTTTTGAAGTCCAAAAGCAAGAACAAAAGTGCTTTTTGGTTATATTTATGATTGTTTGACTAAAGCCAATGAGCGCTTTTTTTGACTTAAAACCCAATTTTAAAAAGCAGTTTTAGAAAAGCCCAAATTTTGAGCTTTTCTAAAAAGCTTTAATTGAACTTTTACGAAAAGCTGCAATTAATATTTAATGAAAATTATAAATGAACAAAGTTACTATTAATACATCAGAAAATATATCAATTTATTTGCCACATTAATCAATTATATCAAATTGTCACTGCATATATTTGTATAAAGTGAAAAATATATGTTAGCATGTTAAATAATATAATATAAATTACACATAATATGTATGATTTAAATTAATTAATTTTAAGTAACACAATATATACTAAAATAATTGTATTATCTAATTTAATTAAAATATTAATTTTAATAGTTATTATAGGATATGAAAAAATATTATTTACAAAAGAAAATAATATGAGCTATACAATAATTAAATACTATTTAGTCAAATAAATATAAAGTTTATACAAAAGCAATTTTATAGTTATGCAACCAAACACTTAATTAAATATTCACATCACTTTTTGAATTCACAGTCAAACAATCAACATCTTTTTAACAAAAGTTGTAATGTCAAATGCTCTACTTCCAAAAACTTTACTCATAATATGTCAAACGGACTCTAAATAGACAAGTATCGAGGAGTACTACTAATATGGCTGTAAATAATGCTTGGAAAATGAATGAAATTAATAAAGAAATTAAAACATAAATGACCATATAAGCCCCCCTTCCCAACTCTGTTGGAACTAATGCACTTAGGTCGGTCAAAATCAAATTTTAGTTTGTTGTGTTGTTGAGTCGAGTATGTTTTGGAATTGTGTCAAGGTTTAACCCGTGTTGTGTTTTCCCAATAAGTCCTTTAGAATATTGTAGTCAAATTCTAGATTGTTGAGTAGTCAAATTAATATGTGTCAAAAAACTTCTATAAATTGGTAGGTTATGTACACAGATTTCTTAAGGAAAATGAATGAAATGTTATGAGATTAAGAGTGTGTTTGGGAGGGTTTTTTAAGGCTCAGAAGCATTTTTTGAGGGCTTAAAGTTGTTTTGATTGAAAAAATTGTTGTTTGGTTAAAGTCAACAAGTATTTTTTTACCAAAAAAAAAAAAAAAAATATTTTAGAGAAGCCTAAAAATTTGAGCTTCTCTTAAAAAAAAGCTCTAAACGCAGCTTTTATGGGAAAATGAAATTTACATGCTTTAAAATTCACAAAATACAAATTAATATATCCCAAAAAAAAAAAAAAAAAAAGTTAACTCCTAAACCCATTCATCTTCTTCTCCAATTCATCTTCATCAAATAAATTTTAAATAATATGATATATATTAAAATAATTATGTGATGATAATTTAATTGAATATTAAATTTAATAAATTTAATAAGATATGTGATAAGTGTGGTTTTACACTTATTTGGACCATCAAAAGGAGACGATTATAAGTACTCTTAAATGAATTTCTATTTAATTGTGTGCTAATTTGATTGCTTTATGTCAAAACCCGAGTTCGGATGGAATTGGAGAAAACAAAGCAAAATAGGCGAAGAAAAACTGAAAGTGTACGAGTACTTGGAAATGAGGACCTATATGTAACATCGTAAAACTTGAAGGACTTGGATTGCAAATAAAAGAGGAAGAAATTGAAATAAAAGAAGAAATACAAGGACCAAAGTGCATAAGATTGAAAGCTGAGGGACTAAACTGCAAGAAATCTTACAAACATTTATGTTTGAATGTTTGCAAACATGGTTGGGCATGACATGAATCTACAGGCAAAGAATGGCCGGGCGGCCACGTTAATTTTTTGTTATTTTGTTATTTTTTATTTTTAAAAGTAAAAACTAGGGGCGTTTGAGTCCTTTTTTAATAAAAACAAGTCGGAGATGCTTAAGACTATATAAAGACTTAATCTAAGTCAGATTAAGGAGGTGAAAAAGAAAATGAGAAAAGAGATAGCACAAAGGAATAGGAGAAGAAGACTTTGAAGACTTAGAAGATTGGGATGTGAAGACGACGAATTCTCAGTGCAAGATATTCAATATTTTCTCATCCCTTGTTTAAATCCAGTCATGTATTCCAAACTATTCATGTTTTCTTTCTTCCAAATTACGAGTAGCTAAATTTATAGTTTAGATGAACGATGTAACCTAGTTTAGATTCTTTAATTTCAATTCTCAAATTTTGATTATATATTGATTACGTATTGATTTTACTTCTTCTCGTAATGCTTGAAATAATTGGTCATTATTTCATTGAATTGTGGATTGTAACCAACCGAGAGGTAAGTTAGTAATATAGACCACGTAGTAAAATCCGACAATTGAATAAAATGTAGGAATATGCTTTTGTTATTGTTAGGGTCTTAAATTGAATTCTTAGGAGATTTAATGCATCTAGTTAAGGACTATTCTGACTTCACATAGAGATACAATGAGTTGACTTAATTAGATAGGACTAATTTGAACTCGAAGAGGTAAATTAGGTTAAATTCGTGAATTCGGCCGAATACAACATTATGAATAAATCTTGAGAGTAGAGATTAGATATGACAACTACGGTAAATTCGTGAATCTAAACACTTTAATAATTATATTTGATAAATTCTTGATATTTGCGTTCACACTATTTCTTGAATTAATAGTGATAGGTTAAATCTTCCATAACTTTTCAAAGTGTTTTAAATAGCTTACGATTAGGATCTTCCAATAAATTTATTTCAAAGTATTTTAAAAGATTAGAATAAGGACTAATTGAAGTAATATATAAATAGGATAGTCTTGGGAATAATAATTCGGACTCATTAGATCCACTTTATTAATTGTTAACGATATTGTGCACTTGCAATTAAATTATTTTAACAACAATATGAAATAAAAATTATTTATGAGATATATAGTAAATAATTAATGTTTAGTCAAATAAATATATGGTTTATACAAAAGTATTTTTATATTTATGTTGGAAACAATCAATTGCCAAACGGGCCCTATGTATCTTCTTCTCAAATTTTCCTTCAAACTCTAGGTACAACTCTTAAAGCATAAAATACAACACATTATATTCTATATCTGCAACTAAAATTGTAGACCTTTTCTTATATAGATAATTGAGTGTGTGTTGGGGTTGAGGAAGTAGGGAAAGAGTAAGTACCTTTCCAAGGAGGATTTCATTGGTTTTCTGGCCATAGATGTCGGAGGTGTCAAGGAAGGTGATGCCGGAGTTGATGGCATGGTGAATGAGCTTGATCATGTAGGGCTCGGGGTTCGGCGGGCCGGAAAGTGGCGTCATGCCCATGCATCCGAGTCCTTGCGCAGACACTTGGAGTCCCTGTGAGCCCAGCTTGATTCCTGGCACTTTTACACTGCTTTCTGCAGCCATTATTTAGGAATCGAAATGGAAGAACATGTAAAATGATTAGTATTGATCTACAAGAGAATAATTTATGGCTATTAAGTTTAATTACTAAACTTCAATTTAGTTTTAAATTGCACCATCCTCTCACCATTATCCCCAAACTGATAAAAATTGCTTGATTGATAAATGATACTCATACTATAATCGATCTTCAACCATGACATTCTAAAAACAAAATTTATACAATGAGGGTTATGATAATATACCTTTCAATTAAAATGTTAAAAGACGTGTGTTTTTATTTTAACTATTTTAGAATGTGGCATAGTAATAAATTAATATACCATAGATTACATGTTCGGTCTGGTTCTACTTAAGTTTAAATTAGGTAATCAATATTAGAAGCTATAGTTTATTGTTACGGTCGTTAGTTTTGTCGGTTCTCAGTTCTAGAATGTTCTAAAAAGTTCGCCAGAATGCCTTCTATTGAGTCACGGTCTCCAAACATAGCCACACATGACGCCTTGCCTTTGTCTCGCCCTTGCCTAAACTCGAACACTTGAATCTCGATCTCCACGCTTAACTATATTTTACGCTTTTTAGAACATTGATCAAAACGGAAAAACTAAATCACCTCTTTTTTTTCTTCTTCTAATTATTACATGTTTGGAGGTGTTGAAATTATAATTTAAATGCTTATATTATAAGTTGTTGGTGAATGTGTAGATTAAAAAGTAGTTGTAAGTTGTGGATCCCATAAAATGTGTGGATAAAAATTATGTTTGACTAATTTGACCAATTGAAATTATAATTTAAGGGTTGCCAAATATATGTTAAATATTCAGCTTATAAAAATAAAATTAGTTTATTTCTATTACTTTTAATTTATATTTCACATTGCATTTATTCATGTAAATTTGATTATTTGAACTGAATGAATCAACAGGATAGAAGAGAAATTTGCCTATATTTTCTTGTTATTTACTTGTTGATCATTTGCTGATTTGCGTACGTTGGGAATAATTTTTATTAAACAATATTTTGTATCAAGATGCAAATTGTTTGTCCTTTTACATTTGGACTATGTTGTTATTTTGTATTGAGATGGAATCTCATGATCAAAATTTGATATGTTGTTGAGATTAATGTTTACAAGTTTTGATTCGTTAGATTGTTGTGTAACTTGCATTGTTTCAAATAAGGAAAATGAAAACAATTATTAGAATTATGACAATTTTATAAATTTTAATTATAGAGCGAAACTGAACGTTCAATTTCATAATTCAAGTTAAAATTGATAGTTCAATTTACAAGATACTTAATGACGAAATTTGAAACTAAATTTAGTTTAATGACTTAATTTCAATCTAAATTGAAGTATAGGGACCTAATTGAGACAATTAAAATTTCATTGAAAGTTTATTGACAGCAAATGAAATTCACCCACCAATTGAATTATGGTTTTGCTAACGTAAGAGATGACGTGAGAAGTTGGAAAAAATAACATTTGAAATTATACGATGTCTGAAGATGAATTAGCTTTTCGTTGACATCAAAATCGATTAATAATTAAATTTTGAATCTTAACAAGGGATTTATGTTTTATTGTAAATTATTAGTAGCAAGATGATGGGTTTTGCATCTAGCTGGATTTTGCCTCATTTTCCTCCCTGGACCGACCTTTGTTCTTTAACTAAAAAAAAAAAATTTCCCCAGTGCCCAAAGATGTGAAACCGTGGTCCAACCCATATTATTTGAATAAGAAAATAGCAACATTTTCAAATTTCACATGTTATATGAAGAACATGCAGTTTTGATTGTCTGTTTTACTAATATGTGATGTATTAAATACAATACACAGAGAAGAATATTTATTGTATATTTTTGTTCATTAGTTATTCAAAATCTTGATTATGAAATGCAATAGAATTTTATAGCTAACATTTAGTGCAAAGAAAAGGATATATAATTGAATTGTGTTTATAATCACCTCGTTAACAAAAAAGTTAGAGAGAATTGTGGTCGAGCACAACTTTCTTTTGTTAATTTTAGATCTTGAATATTTTTGTACAATGACTTCTTGTAGCTTTTTAAAGATTATGATTTATTATAAAATATTAGATTCTCATTAACATGAGTTTAAAAAATTTCGAAGTGCTGCCTCGAACCCCTAAAGGGGTTCCTCCTCCCGCCCACCCATTTGTTATATCCCCGCTCCGCCGGTTATGGTAAGGACCTTGCCGAGAAGAACTTCATTGGTGTAGGGCCCGTGAGAAGTCGGAGGTGTCAAGGAAGGTGATGCCGGAGTTGATTGCATGATGAATGAGCTTAATCATGTCGGGCTCGGCTTCATCGGGCCAGTAGACTCACCGACGACATCGTCATGCATCCGAGTCCTGCGCGCAGACACTTCCAGGTCCTCGCGAACCTAGCTTGATCCTAGGCACTTTTACAATCGCTTTCACGCCATATATATATACTAGTTACTAGTATACCGCTTGATTATCTTGGCGGTGGGATTACGATGAAGAATGCAATTTGAAGATGATTTGATGGTGAGAGAGCAATTCTTCTCTAATATTTTTTTTTTTGAAGATTTTTGAAGATGACTCCCTACCGCTCGATTATTGTCAAGGGTTTTTAATATTGGTTGATCATTATACAATAACTTCTAAAATAAACTATTAGTCCAAATATTTCAATATCAAAAAATACATCAACAAAAATTTTGTCGACATCAACCAAATAATGTCGATATCGACAATTTTTTTATCGATAATATTGACAAAATAGTTACAGACAAAATGGACATTAAATTAATAACTTTTTTTATATCGTCTATATTGTCTATATTAAAATGAGAACCAATTTAGTTCATAGACAAAATGGGATGTTAAGAAAATGGTCATACGACAAAATGGGCAAAATGGGCGCCCATTTTGTAGATATCTTTTGTCGATGATATCGACAAAATGGTCGTCTATTTTGTCAACGAATAGATGAATCTTGTGTTCTTTTTTACATGTTTTCGACCAAATGTAATCAATTTCATTAACAACAAAATATATCAACAAATTATATCGAAAAAATTGTAAATTAAACTCAATATCTAATACAATTCATAAATATACAAATATCGAAAAAAAATTACCCAACAACATAAAATATATCGACAAAAAAAATATAAATACAATATATTAAATTTAAGTTTCATATAATCTACATAAAAAATACACTAATTTTCTCAATTTTTAATAGCTTATAATTGATTTCAAAATTTTAAAATCGGTCGACTTCTTCAAATGGTTCAAAAACTAATGACATATCTGACAATATATTTGAATTTGAGATAACAATGAAAGAATCTAACCACAAAAATAATAAAGGTGAGTGAGAAATTGCGCATATGGCAGCGGCAATAATAGAGGAAGTGGGAAGAGAGAGTGTTTAAATTAGAGAGGGAAAGAGTAAATTTGGAGATTAGAAAATAGATATAATATATATTCAGTTGGTAGTCTAGAAATAATTTTGTCTAAATTTTTTAAATTTTGTCAATTTATCAAATATTATAAAAATATGCATATTTTAAATTACAGATAGTATGTCCAATTTCCTCAATAATTTATGGGATTGTTTGTTGGCCTGTCTTTCTCTTATTTTTATTCTATTTGAAACGTGAGTTGGGTGGGTTGACTGGATTCGTTTTGCTTACGCGAGAGACAAGTAAGAAATTAAGATGTGGAAAATTGCACCTTTGGTTTCCAACTTATTGTTTTAGCATGCTGGTCTTGAACTTTTAAGAAAGAGCAAATTAGTCTTCAATATTTCGTTGTAGTTACACAATTAATCTCCAACAACAACAATCATCCATAAATTCATTAAAATCGTTGCATGGATCTTATGAAAACATACATCAATTCAAGTCAGGCACTAGTCTAATTTGGAAAACAAAAACTAACTTCAAAATGTCTGATACGTGAGGGTTGTGTGACGATTTAATGAATATTGAGACGGTCATGATGTAATTAGAGATGTCTTGTGCAACTATAATAAAAGATTGAAGATCACAATGCCCCATTTAAATGGTAATTGCTTGCTTATAACATATTGTAAGAGTTAAATACCTCCAATGCCACTATATTTTGCCAAATATTCCTAGATTGCCACTGTACTTTAAAATGTTCATAGAATGCCACTAAACTTTCAAAAGTGAATCTCATATACATTAAACTTTCAAAAGTAAATTATATGTGCCACTCTATTTTAAAAACGGAATGTAACGGAGTGGTATACGAGATTCACTTTTGAAAGTTCAATAGCATTACAGGAAGAATGACATTCCACTAACGTTTGACAAAGTATAGTGATAATGGGCAAAGGCGGATCTAGCCCAAGGCATGGGTGGGCTTGAGCCTACCCGACCCCAAAAAAATTTGAAGGAGTTTTTTGAAGCCAAACCCAATTTAGGATTTATTTGTACTTTTAAAAGGTTAAGGGCCTAATTACAATATGTCCATTGTATTTTTTTTTCCCCTATCATTTTAATTTATTTAAGTTAGGAGAAAAATTGTCAAATAATTGTCAAAATAGTCATTTGGAGACCATCTGTGCTAATAAATGAAATGATGTGGATGATATCTGCTAAAAGAATTAAATGAGAATGAAATCGTTACAAACTTAAAAGAATTGAGACTATTAGTGTAATTAATCCCTTTTGGTAATTCCCTTTCGAAATTTAGTAACTATAAATTTAGTAATTAAGAGATCAAGTGTTAACGGAGTCTTCAGGTGCATCATATTTTATAACAGTCACCTCAACAAGTTGGTTAATTTAGAAGACGAACATAAATGAAGTGCTTAATTAAATTGAAATAAAAGTAAATGTCGAATAACTAATTTGAAAAAAAAAAAAAAAAGTTCGGTGAGCAAAGCAAAAAAACCTTCAATGTTCAATAACTATTAGAGAGTTTCAAACCGTTAAATTTGCCAATAATTATGAGTATTTTTACATTAATCTAAAAGTTGATTTACAACATCATTAAAATTAAACCCCTAGGACAAATTTGACATTAGCACAATTTTTTCTAGGGTAATTATAGTTTGGTAATTATATTCACAATACAATTTTTATTATCTACACTATATTTTAATTATAATGAAGATCCCCTAAGTATTGATATTTTGACACATATGTTCTCAATTTTTTTCGTCGCATTTTTATTATTAACTTTAAATTAATTTTCACATATTGTCTCTAATGACAAATTTTGTCTAAATATTATGCTAATGTGCAATGATGGGCAAATGTTTTGTTAAATTTTTATATTTGTTTATTATTTTACTTATTTAAAAATACGAGAGGCAAAAAAAAAATCTTTTACGCTATCTTAATTATCTTTTTCGACACAAACCATCATCAAAGATAAAGATGAGAGGTGTAAATGAATAAGTTGATGATACAAATGTAATAAAAAAAATTACTAGGGACATAAATGTAAAAATGATCAATAGTTGGGAACTTTAATTGTAATTGAAATGTGGTGTGAATATAATTATCATTATATTTATGCCACAGTTTTTGGTTGCTACACTATATTTTAATTGTAATGAAGGTTCCCGACCTTTGCACATTATCGTACTTATGTCCTCAACTTGTTTTTTCACCACATTATTATTCTTAATCTTCAATTATTTAGCACATCTTGGCATCTTGTATTTGATTACGATTTCTGTCTAAATATTATGTTAACGTGCTTTGAATGATAGGTAAATATTTTGTTGAACTTTGTATTTTTGACTTATTTAAAAATATGAGGGGCAAATAAATCTTTTTATGCCCTCATAACGGATTTTTTTAAATAAAACATATTATCACGAATAATATGTGCTGATTAATAGAAGGTTATGATTAATAATGTGACAAAAAAAGTTATAGATATAAATACAATAATAAGCAAATATTAGAAACCTTCATTACAATTAAAATATAGTACAACAAACAAATATTGTACCGTGAATATAATTACCCTTCTTTGAATAGTTATATTTACACCACAATTTTTTATTTTTATATATACTACTTTATAATTACACTAAAAGTTTCAAGTCTTTACTCGTTATCTCACTTATATCCCCAACTATTTTTTATCGTATTCTTATTCTCAAGCTTCTATTAATTAAAACATTTGATCTCTGATGACGATTTTCATTTAAAAAGTTCGTTAGTGTTATGAAATTAGAGAAAGAAAAGAGAAAAATATAAGAGATACGAAAGTGAATTGAGTAATTTTTTTTTATAACTATGATCCATAGTTATAGGGTTCTAAAAAAATGCCAAATTAATTTAGATACAAGCAAATAAAGTTATCTAAGTATCATGATAAGACTAAGTAGTCATCAATAATTATTCTATAATTTTACAACACTCTCCATTTGATGACTATTTGTATAATAACTGTCTTGTTAAAAATTTTGTTTGACAAAAATCTAGTGGGGCAAAATATCAAATGAAAGAAAAAAAGAATACAATTAATTGTTAAAATTTTGGAATATTAAAAAATGCTGCCTCATTAAAACATTGCCAAGAAAATTCAATGAGACAAAATCTAGAATAAGAAAAAAGAGTACAACTACTTCTCTTAATGCTAATCTTTGAAGATTTTAGAGTCAACGCATCCTAATCGCATGCACCAATTTCTTGAATGTGGATGTCGGCAGTGCTTTTGTGAATAAGTCAGCCAAATTATCACTTCAGCAAATTTGTTGAACATAACAATTCTTCAAAATAAAAATTATTTTTGGACTTAATATTAGCGAAAATAATGTTAGTAAGATATCCGGTACATCGAATATCATTGAATGCTCTGGATGAGCTAGTATTATCTTACTAAATAATACAAAATTGCATATAAACGATGTACTTTATTCTAGCAAATCTAGAAGAAATTTGCTTAGTTTTAAAGACATCAATTGCAATGGATATCAAAAGAATTTTAGAGAAAGATATTTTGTCATGTCTCCTTTGATGTAGCATCCTTTGAGTTGTGCAACACGATATGCATTGTCTTCATACAATATTGTTGGACTATCATTTGTTAAAGTTAATCCACATGATGGTTGGATATGTTGTGTCATGTTCTTCAACCATTTCTCGACTTGCTTTGTGAATTGCAATAATTTCAGAATTATTTAAAAATGTTGCTATTAAGGTTTGATTCACAAATCTCCATGATATAGCTGTTCCTCCACGCCCATGTACATTCTCAACTTGCTTTTTAAATTGCAATAATTTTAGAATGATTTGAAGATATTGCAATCAAGGTTTGCTTCACAGATCTTCATGATATAACTGTTTCTCCACGTGTAAACACATATCTTGTTTGTAATTTGGCTTTATATGGATCAGAGAGATAACATGCATATGCATATCCCACTAAAGAAAATTTTAATTTTTGTGAATAAAATAATCTCAGGTCAATAGTACCTTTTAGGTAACAAAGAATGTGTTTAACACTATTCTAATGTCTTTGAGTGGGTGCAGATCTATATCTTACAAGGAGATTTACAAAAAAGTCTATGTCCAGTCGAATGCAATTTACAAAATATATTAATGCACCAATTCCACTTAAGTATGATATTTCAGGTCCAAGAGTTTTTTCTCCATCTTCAAGTAGGTGAAATTGATTTTTTTTTTCCACATCAAGTGATTGAACGACCATAGATGTTGTTAATGAATGTGCTTTATCCATATAAAAATACTTTAATACTTTTTATGTATAAGAATATTGATGAACAAATAATCCTTATGAGAAATGTTCAATTTGCAGTCCAAGACAGGATTTTATTTTTTCCAAATATTTCATCTGAAATTTATTTTTCAAATAATCCGCAGTTTTGTTGAGCGCTTCAGGAGTTCCTATAAGGTTTAAATTATCAACATAAACTGCCACAATTACGAATCCAATATTTGTTTTCTTTATGAAAACACATGGACATACATCGTCATTTTTATAATCTTCTTTCAACAAATATTCGCTAAGACAATTATACCATATTCGTCCAGATTGTTTTAATCCATATAATGATTTTTGCAATTTAATTGAGAACATAATTCTGGGGAATGAACCATTTGCTTCTGGCACTTTAAATCCTTCAAGAGTTTTCATATATATGCCACTATCAAGTAAACTATTCGACTTTGCGCTACTATATCCATAAGGTGCATATCGAATCTTTGTGACATACCAAACCGCTTAAAAATCTAAATCAATGGTGTCAATTACGGGATAATATGTTTTCTCATAATTAATCACCGGTGATGATAAATGATTTTTCTCCTCCTCTCGAAACGACGGGCGGCATGCCGGTGGAGACCCGCAAAGATGGCGGGGCTTTTTTTTCCCGTGTCCACTCTGGCGTGATAATCAGTATATGATTAAAGTATTTGTGCTAAATAGCAATATGGAGTGTATAAGAATTGTGTGTTTTTACCTGGGGGGTTGGCCTATATTTATAGGGATGGCATGCAGTTATTGATGATGGGTGTCCCTTCATCTCTCTCATTTGATAAGAGTATCCTTTCATCTTCCTCGTTTGATAACGGGTGTCCTTTCATCTCCCTCATTATTATGAGTTAATGAGGGATGTTTCGTATTCTTGATAACTGGTGGTAACTGTTATTCCATGGGTCGTCTGCCTAGCTAATCTGATGATAGTTGGGTTATTGTAATCTATCTGTCAGAAGCGTGCTCATGAGACCCACGAGGTGGGCAAGCCGGTGAGGCAGGTGAGTCGTTAAGGCGGGCGTGCCACCATAGCTAAATAACATACAACAACTGTCATTATTTATATCATTATAAGTCCCTCTACTTCCCATAGACTACTTTTCATAGACTGTTGTCAATGGGAAGTAGAAATAATCTATTGCACATGCTCTTCTCTAACTTTTTCATACAGAGGCTTATCGCCTTGTTTTTTTTACAGAGGCTCATCACCTTGATTTTTAAACATAGGCTCATCGCCTTGTTTTCTTGACAGAGGCTCATCGCCTTGTTTTTCTGACAGAGGCTCATCACCTTGATTTTTAATCATAGGCTCATCGCCTTATTTCTCGGACAAAGGCTCATTGTGTTGATTTTTAAATATAGGTTCATCGCCTTGATTTTTAATCAAAGGCTCATCGCCTTGATTTTTTAGACAATAGCAGCTGGCCTTATTTCTTAGACGATGAGCAACCGTCATTGTTTTTGAGCATCCGCTTTGTTTTTTCGATAATAGCAATGGTCTTGTTTTTAGACAATAGCAAGTATGCCATTATTTTTGGGCAGCTGACCTTATTTTTCAAACAGTGGCAGCTGGTCTTGTTTTTTTACACAATGACACCGGTCTTGTTACAAGAATACCGGTTATTATTTTTGGACAACCGGCCTTGTTTTTAGACAATGGCAATTGGTCTTGTTTTTCGACGATGAGCACCGGTCTTGTTATAGTATCAGCTGTCACCTTGAAATTTTTTTTTGAGCGAGATCAGTCGCCCGCCTTTGGAATGAGGTCGCCACCGGAGTGAGTTTGCCTAAATTTTTTTTTTTGAGCGAAGGCTCGCCTCTTCACCTGACCTTTACAGTAGTTGAGAATATTTTTGTCACATGTTGGATCAAGTAGGTGTACTAGCACTTCTCAGCTACTCAGATCATTCAATGGTACATTCATCCCATGTACACGGTTTATTTCTGCTTGCCTTTATCATTTCAAGTTCGGGCTCATCCTCGAATCTTTCTTTTGTTAGACTCGATTCATTTCAATCTTTCGTACTTTTAGTAATGAGATATGCTTCTTCAAAGATCCACATACTTATCTCCCCTCTTTAGTAACTCATGCATCGTGTCCGGCGATTTTTGAGAGTGACATCTTGAAAGGACGACTTTGAGTTCCACTCATCATAGCAGTGACTATAGCAGACATCCGCAGATCTTTGATTCCCAGCGTTGCTCTATTGAACCGGGCAATAAAATCTTTTTAGCGCGCATTGTTGTCCCGCGTAATTGCATCGGACTAATAACGCTTTTCTTAACACATTTGTCACCGCAAAGTGGGCAAGAAAACTCTTGGAAAAATTGTCAAATGTACGGATCGATTTTGGAGGAAGAGTGGCTATCTAGTCCCTAGCCTCCTGCCTAAGTGTTGGTGGAAAAGCCCTGCACATAATTGCTTCAGAGGTGGCTTGTAACCTCATCAAGTTAACAAAAGACCTGAGGTGATCGACAGGATCAGAGGATCCGTCGTACTTCTCCATCTTTGACTGTTTGAAGTCTCGTGGCAAGGAGACTGCCATCACTTCTAGGGAAAAATGGTCTTCTTCCAACACCATGGATTGTTGCCTACTACTTTTATTGGACATAGCCTCAGCTATTTGGCGACCCATCATTTCTTCTAATCTCTGTTCAAGTCTTAACACTGGTGTCTCAACCAACGTAGGCGTGGGCATCCATGACGGTTGCCCCCCATATAGATTTGGGCCAGATGTCAATGAATGGAAGTGGGGTGCGGAAGGTGGAGCTAAGGAAACTAGAGCATGCAGTGGGCTGCCGCTGGCAATGTTTCCATTGTTGGAAAGCTAGGACCACGGGAGGAGCCCCTAGCGGTGAGGGCCCTATCGGTGGATGGCTAGGACCCCAGGGGCGAGCCCTCGGTAATGAAGATCCCACCGGCAGAGGTTAGGACCCCGGTAGCCGAAAAACCGCAGCATTCCGATCTTGTAGAGTAGTTAAGGCCGCCACCGAAGCTTGCGGTCGCAGTTGAGCGGTGGGTGATTAGTGGCGGCGTTGGACTCGGTGCCTACGTCCCCGACGGGGTAATGTGGGAGCGCTTACATTCCTAGCTCTTCTGGTTCGAGCCATAACTTCTTGTGCGGTTCCCATAGATAGCGCCAATTGATGATAAATGATTTTTTCTCCTCTCGAGCACCTGCACAGCGACAAATGGTGGAGACTTGCAAAAAGTTGTGGGGCTTTTTTTTCCCATGTCCACTCCGGCATAATAATCAGTATATGATTAAAGTATTTGTGCTAAATAGCAATATGGAGTGTATAAGAATTGTGTGTTTTTACCTGGGGGGTTGGCCTCTATTTATAGGGATGACCTGCAGTTATTGATGATGGGTGTCCTTTCATCTCCTTCATTTGATAAGAGTATCATTTCATCTTCCTCGTTTGATAACGTGTGTCCTTTCATCTCCCTCATTATTATGAGTTAACGAGGGATGTTTTGTATTCCCGATAACTGGTTGTAACTGTCATTCCATGGGTCGTCTGCCTGGCTAATCTGATGATAGTTGGGTTATTGCAGTCTATATGTCGGTATGCTCATGAGACCCACGAGGTGGGCAAGCCAAATGAGGTAGGCGAGTCGTTGAGGCGAGTGTGCCACCATAGCTAAATAACATACAAAGAATCGTCATTATTTATATCATCAACAGGTCTTTGAGAGAAGCCTTGGGCTACGAGTCGGACTTTGTATCTTGAAATTTCATTGTTTTTATTCATCATTCTTTCAAAAACCCATTTGTATCCCACAAGAGTTCGAACTGCAGGTCCAAAAACTTTACGTTTTTCTAAGGAATTCAACTCGGTCTGTATGGTTTCTTTTAATTTTGGTCAATCATTTCTATTTCAACAATCTTTAATAGATTTTGGTTCATGATCCCCATTTTACATGATATCAAATATCACATTAAAGACGAAGATATCATCCTTGACAATATTATTTCGTTCCCATAATTTATGAGATAATAAATAATTTATTGAAATCTCATTATTTTTGGGCACTTGTGGTTCTTCAGAAATCATATTATCAGCATTTGATTGGTCAATTATTTCTACCATTATTTCATTAAAAGTTTTTAGTTGGATTTTCTTTTGTACTTTTTTCTTTTCGAGGTACAGAGTTTTTGGCACCAACTGGTCGATTGTAGATTGTCCTATAGGGACATCAAATTTTGTAGGATTATTTTCTCATTAGTACATACGACTTTGTCACTTTCCTTGTATCAACGAATATATCGTAAATTGGCTTGCAACTCTTTGTAAGTGAATGATTTTCTCAAGTTCTTGTTCACATTGATTGCTGCAGGGATCAAAATGAGATAGAGTTGTTTCATTTCAAGAAATTTTACTTTGTTTTTCAAGATGTAGTTTTTCTCCTTCCAAAGTTGGGAAAGTCATTTCATCAAAATGACAATATGCAAAATGTGCAGTAAATAAATCATCCGCTAAAAGTTCAAGGTACCAAATAATAGATGGTGAATCAAACCCAACATAAATTTCAAGTCTTCGTTGAGGACAAATTTTTGTACGCTGTAGGGGTGAAATTGGGACTTAGATAACACAACCAAAAACTCGTAGTTGAGAAATATTAAGTTCGTGGCCAAATGCAAGTTGTAAATGTGAGTATTTATGATAAGTAGTTGGTCATATACGAACCAATAATGCAGCATGTAACATAGTATAACCCCAAATAGAAGTTGAGAGTTTTGTTTTTATAAGTAATGGCCTAGCAATCAATTAAAGACGTTTGATAAACGACTTTGCTAATGGTATGGACATGGACAACTGAATGTTCAATGAAAATCCAGATTGATGTACAATAATTGTTGAATGCTTGTGATCTAAATTCACTAATTTTATTAAAATGGATTGTTTTGATTTAGTAATCAGGGGCTTGAACTCGTAATTTTATAATTTGAGTAAGTAGTCTAGCAAAAGCTGTATTTCTAGTAGAAAGTAAGCAGACATGTATCCATCTAATAGAAGAATAAACTAATATCTTAAAATAACGAAATGGTCCACTTAATGGGTGAATCGGCCCACATATATCTCCACGAATTCTTCCCAAGAAAGTTGGAGATTCAACACGAACCTTCGTAGTAGAAGGTCTAATGACTAACTTGTCTTGTGCACAAACACATAGATAATCACTAGGTAAAAGAATATTCTAGTACTTTAGAGGATGTTCATGTGAGTTAATAATTATTCGGCGCATCATTCACTACAAGATTTTTATGCTCTGTCTACAAAAATTTTAGGAGAAATTTAAATTTGTAGGCGGAGTTTACTTTTCCCCACAAAACGATGGTTTGTAGAATTATGTTTTGCTCCAAAATTTCTAAGAATGGGAGGACTTATGCCCATTTAACATGTGCATTTTCTCGACAAAAATTGTTGGGTAAGATGTATATTTTGCCGACAAAAAAAAAATTAATTCGCTTTGGAGGCTAATAATTAATAGAAAAATTTCCGCTTTTTGTTGTTTTTAGTTCCTACAAATGTAATAATTGAAAGGAATTTTTTTTTAAAAATGTAATTTACCTTTTATGTCAAATTCCCTCTTAAAATATTTCATGCTAAAAATTCCCGACCTTCATTATCGCTTTCAGTCCCGATTTTAGATATAAACAAGTGAGGTAATGGACTCGAACCTAAAATCTAGGGATTTTTTCATAAATAAACCACTTTTTGAAAATAATTCTAATTTTATCCACTTAAGAAATTTATTCTAAAAATACTACATTCTTAAAATTATATTGATTAATAAAATAATAAATTAAAATCAAATATGTACCACAAATATATTTTCACGTGAATTCACTCAAATTTGCTTTTGAGTCCTTGATTATTTGCACAATAAGTCCTTCATCTTTATAATATTTTCACTTTAGTCCCTATACTTCCTTTTTCATTTCAATTTCGTCCTCTTTTATTTGCAACCTAAGTCCTTCAACTTTTAAATTTTTGCAACTTGATCCTCATATTTATATTTTTATATCAATTTAGTCCTTTATAGTATCACTATTTGATACATATGTTGATACATATGTTACAAATGATATTGTGTAATATTAATACAAATATTACAAATGATATTTTGTAGCAATCCGTGTTACAAATTGAAATGTAAAATATCAGTAATACAAAATATCAATTAATGTAATATGTGTTATGTAAAATATCATAATATAATCTGTAATATATTCGGTGTTACAAAATATCATTTGTAACATTTGTATCAAACAGTGATATACAATATCATTTGTAACATCTGTATCAAATCGAGATACTAAATGAAATCTATTATAAATTATTCTGTTACAACTGTAAAATCAACTCTAAACTTCAATAAGTTTATTATAGTATGATATAAATATGTAACACAATGCTAAATTTAACAAATAAACTATTGATTTCATCATTTGTAACATACGTAACATCGGTGATACAAAATACCAACTCACGTAATACGTGATGTGTAAAATAACATAATATAATAAGTAATATATTCAAAATGATACAAAATATCATTTTGTAACATATGTATCAAACATTGACACAATATTATTTATAACATCCAGATCAAATAAATGATACAAATGACTAAATTGATATAAAAGTATAAAATGTATGGACTAATTTGTAAAAATTTAAAAATTGAAAGACTTGGGTTGCAAATAAAAAAGGACGAAATTGAAATGAAAGAGAAAATATGAGGACTAAAGTAGAGATATTATAAAGATGAATGATTTATTGTACAAATAATCAATTACTCAATCAACAAATTTGGAAATTCACGTTGTCTTGGTCCTTTGATTTTAATTTATTATTTTATTAATTAATATAATATTAATTATGTAGTATTTTTAAAATAAATAAGTTAAATTATTAGATTTAGAATTATTTTTATATTGGTGAGTACTAGGTGTAATATCCACTCAAATCTAAAATCTAAGACGCTCTCTATCTCTCGCTCAACCCATAAAAATAAAATTTTGAAGCCAACCCATTTGCAGCAGCCCATTAATTTAAGAGTAATGCTCTTGGAGAACAAGTTGATCCATTACCACTCTCTTCCAGTTTGTCTTCTCCCTCTTCCTCTCCCCCAATTCGTGAATCAGAGCAGCCCAGCAAGGCCCTTTCTCTCTCGCTCAGTCTCTTTTCGTCGGAATTCAGACCGTCTTCGGTGATCATTGGTCAGAACTCACGACCCAGACTCATCTCATTCTCTAATCTCCGTCTCGCCAATCGCCAGGTACATTCAAGCCAAACCTAATTTGAGTGACGTAATTGAAATTGATGTAATAACTGGTGATAATTTGACGATTGAAAACACTGATTGAGAGTATCCGAAGAATTCTGATGATTTCAAGGGTTTATCCAGTTCTTCCTCAAAGGCTACCATTTTCGTAAATTTGAGTACCTCTCCAAAAGGAATCAAAATAATGATGGCAGGAAACTAAGGACACCTTAATGCAAATAGCTTTACCATTAAATAGAAGATATTTTGTGGAGGGGCAGTGTGTATGTGCATTTGTAATGGTGGGTTTCAATTCAGCATGTCATATAAACAACAATCTGATAATGACCTGGATGTTGATGGATATATACAGATGGAAGTTGAAAATCAGTTACATGTCATATAGTTTGATATCAGTTCTCATATTCAGAAGATATACAAACACACAATTCTTACAAGATGCAGATTAACAATAAACAAACACAAAATTCTTACAAGATGCAGATTAACATGTTATGTGATGATTAAGGTGTGGAGACTACAAATGATGTTGCAACATGCCACTATAGTTTATACGAGAATCTAAAAATTTTGTTGTAAGCAAACATTTTTATTTAGATTTTATTTCTTCTATACAACAACAGATTAAATAGACAAACATCTATATTACTTATATATTTTTGTCTTACTAAAGATAGTTAATTTGAGAATATAAATTCTTGGTTGTTTCAACTTTCAAGCGTACAACAAGCCTGAAGTCTGAAATATTACAGTCAACATTAAGCAGCATTTGAATTTTTTTTTTTTCCTGATTGTATAATAAGACTACTATTACATAATTACCTTAAAATTTAACTGCCATTAATTCTTGAACACTTTGATAACACTGAAAAATCAGTATGCTAGTAGAAATGTTTGTTAGTAATTTGTGAGGAGTTATACATGGTAATAATCAAATGTATTTGATTTTGTTCAAATGAAACAAATATTCTGTGTCTTTAGAAGCTGTTCCATACAGCCTGCTTTAGTGAAGGCTTCTATTGGTTCAGATAAGATTGCAGTGATTTAAATATAACCTGGATTGAATGATTTGTAAAGATGGAAAATCTTAAGTTGATTTCAATGGCTTAATTATTTTGCTGTTGCTTATTTAGGAAAAGAAGATGTAGAAAAGTTGAGTATCATCAAAGTGGCAGCAATATTTGAAGATGCTTGAAGAGCTAGATATCAGTCACAATCAGTTAAAAAAATTGCCTAATTCCTTCCAATTCTTATGGAGGTTAAGAATTTTTCGTGCCGATCAAACTCCATTGGAAGTGCCATCAATGCAAAAAACAAAATCGGGTGCACAGATATGTTGTTTAAGTTGGATTTTTTATGCTCAAATTAGCAGCACATTCAGTAAAACCTAAGGTGCTTAATTTCTTTGTTTTCAGGCTGTTGTACAGTGCATGGCTGATCTCATTAGTGATAAGGATGTGAAAAGTCTATGTATACAGAAGAAAAGAGGTTTTCTTAGATCTGCCCAATGCTCTGTTTTGGCATTGGATGCTCTGTTTTGGCATTGGAAGGTGATTATATTCCATAAAGTTTATGAAGAAATAATGGTGTTAAGTGTCTTCTTTCATACATATGTGTATATAAGTTGCTCTCAAAATGTGCGCTATATCTATTTGTTTTGTACTTTGTTGTAGAGTGGTGAATTTAAGGTATACCTCCCCCTTTTGTTGGTTGATGAGAACTGGGACACTCTGAGAAGATAATTTGTTACTAAAATAATCATGACTCGTGCCTTGTAAAAATGCATTTTCAAATTGCTAAATAATGTTATTTATTATTCTTCTAATATTAATATTGAATTTGCAAAATAGCATATCTAGTTATGTTTCCTGGCAAGGAAGAGGAAATTACCGACGATGTCAATGAGGTGATAAAAAATAAATACTAATTTCTCTTGACGATGTTTAGATCCATTTAATCAAGGCGGTTCTCCTTTGCAAATTTTTACATTAAAGTTGATCTTAAATTAGTACGCTATGTACTTGCAAACTTTGTTTTTTGGGGCTATTTATTATATTTTTGTGGTTGTTTTAATTTCTATTAGGATGAGATGCTTGCTAAAGTCGATGAATATCTTGCATAGAGTGAAAAGGAGCA
This sequence comes from Forsythia suspensa, assembly GCA_023638005.1. NCBI lineage: Eukaryota > Viridiplantae > Streptophyta > Magnoliopsida > Lamiales > Oleaceae > Forsythia > Forsythia suspensa. The sequence continues at coordinate 47,066,049 of CM042672.1, read as the reverse complement.
ACAACTTCTCGAAGATACTCCTTTGGAGGAGATCCTTGTTGATGATCTAGATGCTGGACTTCAAATCATGATGTCCGTTCTAGGTGTGAAGTTCGGACGTCAAATTCGTGGGTTGGGAGATGGTCGTCTTCGAGAGATTAGTACTTCTTCCAATGTGCGCCATATGGAGAAGGAGCTGAAAGAAGAATGTGATGTTCGAAAGGAGGCTCATGCAGTTCGAATTGAAATAGAGCAAAGAATGAAAAACAAATTGAAGGTTGGTGGGCAACAATTCAATTCTACACTGCAGTCTTGGCATCATTCTATGCAACAACTTTGTAGACAAGTTCCTAATTTCGCCTACCACCATTTACACCTGTCAATATAGGATGTCAATAGACGATGATGCTAATGAGGAAGATGATGCTATTGGGGATGAAGAGAACGACTTTGATGAGGAAAACAACATTGGTGAGAATGAATAGCATATCTAAAAAATAGGATGAAGAGTTAGTGTTTTTCTTTATTATATGCATTATAATAGATAGAGAACATGTTTACTAAACTCTTTTTAAGTTTAGATAGTGAATGGATTTTAATTGTATTTTTGTACAATATTTTAGGTTCAATGTTATATTGATTGTGATTATAATGGTCTTAATTTAATTTATTGTCTTTCTACATTTTTATATTATTTTCATTAAGGTAAAAAAAAATTTATAATATAAATAAAAAATTAAATATATAAAAATAATTAATTTAACCCTACAAATTTTATCATTGTTGAAAAAAATAATTTACTTAGCTCATGAATGCGCTTTTTTCACAAAATATCATTTGTACAAAAAAAGTAGAACTTAGTCTACAAAATTTTTTTGACACAAAAATTATTTGTAGGAAAAAGTACGATTTAGCTCACAAAATAATATTTGCCTTATGTCTACAAAACCTATTTCGTGGACAAAGTCGAACTGAGCCATCATTTGTCGATTATACCTTTCCTCACGATACTTGTTTGACAACGTCTCTACAAAAAAATTCGTCAGAAATATTTCTCCCCACAAAAAAGAACTTTTCCTACAAATTTATTTAGTATGCGGAATATAAAATTCTTGTAGTGATTATTGTCTTTGGGTGTTCAAGTCGATCATGCCAAATATCACTTTTATATATTTTTGTCGAGTTCATAGAATTATGAATTTTCCAAATCATTGAAAGTAATTAGACATGTGAAATTTTCAGACATTAAAATATTGGTTGATTGTGCAATCCTATGTTGGGAAAGGTGGTGCAATTTAATTTCCCAAAAAAGAAGCAATTTAATCATATGTTGGTTTGTAAATTCTATTAATTACTATAAGAGTTGGACCTTGAATTTGCAATCTCATTTATCTTACTTTGTAGATTTTTTGTCCACCTTATATCTCAGATTGTTAGATCATTAGATAAACACATTGACTTCCTGACAATTTGCAACGTTTGGCTGTCTTCGGGTGTAGTAATGAAGAATTGTTTCTGGTCAAACCTCTTTTTATATAAAAACATGATTTTCCGATATTGTTTGGATCAATTTCTATGAAAGTGTCTTAATATCCTTGTATGTATCAGGATTTCAGCGTAACTCTGTTATTGTATAATTTTCTATTAGATATTGTGTTATTATATAATTCGCATTAATCAATGTTAACATGATGTGATTTGTATACTTTCTTTCATGAATAAGCACTAGTTCATTAATTCCTCATTTATATCACAATTTAATTATGTGATATGATATTCTTCGAGACACGTGCTAATTCGAGAGCATAATAAGATATTTTTGAAATTTTGATATATTTAGATTACCGGTACTTGGGAGCAATAGTTTAATATTCTTCTGAATATTTAAATTGTAATATCATCTTTGTTGAAGCAACTAATATTCTATCAAAATATTATAATATTGTCTTCTTCGAACAACAATAAATTATTATTCTAAAGTAAATATTTGCTATTCAAAAGCAATATTATAATATTTTATAAAATATTATATCTTATAAAATTTGTTTTTCATGAACAATAGTTTAATAATAAAGTTACGTTATTCAAGAGCAATTAATATTATACTGAAATATTAATATAATATAAATTTGTGCTTCCTCATGAGCAACATCAAAGTATTAATATATGCAATATTGTCTTTCATCATGAACAAGAATGCAATATTGTCCTAGAATATTGGTTGAATATGAGGTCGTTGTTTTTTAAAAGCAACGATACAATTCAAAATAATTTAACGATTAAATAAAAAAATTCTCTAAATAAATTGATCAATTATTATATAAATATTAAATAATGTAGTATAAAAAAGTTAACCAGTACAAACCAAAATACAGAACACATGAGTCAAAATATTTCATTCGAGCAATACATTGCAGGCCAATTATTTGGTGGATATTGAATAAAATAGTTCTAAAATTGATATCATCCCACAATAATTACATGTTAACATATATTAAAATAATGTATGAAAGTAACATAAATCCAACTTGGTTCAATAATTGCATTTGGGATTTTCAAACCTCTTTCCTTAAAGGTTCTGCTTAGAGTCTATGGCACAATAACTCACGTAGTGCTTTCCTCTTTCTATGTGGCTTCCCATAGGTTCTGCTTTTAATCTCCTTCCTTGAACATTTGCTTTAGGTGATGCTGTGGAACTAGTTGGACGTAGCTCATAATTTTTCATCAACATTTCATTATTTCTGAGTATTTTTTAAAATCACGCTCACGATATTGCTATTGAAGGATCACATAAGAGGCATAGAAGATAGAGAAGGTCTTTTCTAACATATTTTCATAAGTGATTTTTTCTTTTATACAGAGTTAATTTTGAAGTTATTCAGAATAGTTGAAAATTGTACTCACTAACTGTTTTAAAGTCTTGCAGGCGAAGGTGCATTTATTCATACCGAGCTTTGGGGAGGACTATAGTCCTTTGATAGTCAAATCTTTCAGTCAAGTTTTCCAAAGTATCTGTGCATCTTCCCATAGGTTCTGCTTTTAATCTCCTTCCTCGAAGGTTCTTCGTCAACGTTAAAGTCGTACTAAAAGAGTGTATATATGCTTTACAACCCACAGTTTTCTGTCACTTAATTGTTATAAAATTTGTAGGATATTCTGATCTTGTGCTCCTGCCGCTGTTAGTTTTGGGATTTTCACGATTCGATTCAAGGTAAATATTTATATATTAAGGGTAAAGTGAGGTTGGCTTAGTGTAGGAGGGATAGTAGAACTACTAACTCTCATGGTACTAGTATTCATCTTAGTATTTCCTAAACTTATGTTAGCCATTTGTATTTCTAGATCCTGTAATATTTTTCTATATTTTTCTGCATCTTCTCCTCAAGTTTCAAAGAATTTTTCTTCAAGCTCTTGTTTGGTTTCATTCATTAAATTATATCTTGATTCTAGAGTTTATGGTTCTTCTTTAGTGTAAAACTTTATATGTTTTCCCCGTTATAGTGTTGATATTTTAATGTTTTCATTAATTTTTAAAAGATTTTCTGAAATATCTTTTAATTATGTATTCATATTTGGATTTAAGTTATATGGTTCAAATAGTTGGTAGAATTTATTATTTTGTTCAAGAAATTCTTTTATTATGGTTTTTTGTACTGTTAATGAATTTTGTTTTACTTTATTCATCATAATAATATTTTCTTTTATTAGTATCTTGTCTTCTTTCTCAAATTGAAATCCTAATCCATTCCCAATTTCAATAATTATTTCTTTATAATCTTTTAATTCATTTTCTATATTTATTATTCTTTTTTTCTAAAGTTAAAGGTTTTTTTAATATTTCTACTCTTCTTTTTAATTCTTCTAATTCTTGCTGAGTTTTTAGTATTTTTATTTGGTCATTTAACATTTTATATTCCTCATAAAGTTTATTTCTAAGATTTTGTAATTTTTGTTTATTAGTGTTATTTAATATTTCAATTTGCTGAATTTCTTTTAGAATTTCTTGATCTTCTTTTCTAATAGGCTTTTCTCCAATTAATCCAAATTTATGTATCAAAAAAGTTTTTATCCAATTAATTTGTTCAAATATATTAATTTTTGATATTTTGTTATAATTATCTGACATAATTATAATTCTAATTTGGCTCTGATACCAATTCGGGTGAGGAACCTTGAAATTGTAAAATTAGAGGAATAATATAACAAATATTGAAGTTTTTATATATTAAGGGTATTTTAGGTATTATTTGGTCAAATGCTATTTTTATGATTTAGCAAAACTTGAAGGTTATATTTAATATATACCATTGACATTTTGAATATCTCTAATTTTGTATGATTTTAAAAAGTGTGAATTGAATACCGCATTACTTTCAGGAAGTCAAATGGCTGAGCTGCTAGAAATTGTTACAAATGCTGCCACACTGCTATGCCCAGACTTGGAGGAAAATACACAAACCCTTCAAAGAAAAATAGAATTGCTGAAAAGTCGAAAAGTTGATGTGCAAGCAGATTTACAAAATGCTGGAAAAAAACGCAAGAGAGAGGTTGAAGATTGGTTGATTAATGTCGAAAACAATATAACAGAATTTGAAACCTTGGAACAAGAAATACAACGCAGCAGATTTTATTCACGACAAAAGTTGGCTGAACAGGTTGGAAGAATGACTAAGGAAGTGATGGAGCTTGTTGAGCAAAGTGATTTTCCTAAAGGGCTTTTTCTTGAGGTTGATGAGAGTATTGGCCAGCTAATGTTAACACCCCCACACAATGGCCAAGCATTTCTACAAAATTTCGATGACATTTGGGCGTCATTAATGAATGACAACATCTTAAGTATTGGCATTTATGGAATGGGGGGAGTAGGCAAAACAACTGTAGCAATGCATGCCCATGATAAGCTCTTAAATGAACCCAAATTCTCGAGTCATGTTTATTGGATCACCGTCTCTCAAGAGTTCAGCATTCACAAATTGCAGAGTGACATTGCCCAAGCACTGAAACTACATTTCTCATGTGGGAGTGACGAGAAGAAAAGGGCAGCTCAACTATTTCAGACATTCCAGCAAAGGGGAGTTCTGTACTTATACTAGATGATGTTTGGAAACAAATTGATGCAGAGAAGATCGGCATTCCTCCTAGAAGGGATGGGTGCAAGTTGGTCATAACTAGTCGATTAAAAGAAGTTTGTGATAGAATGGGCTGCCAGAGGATTATAAAAGTGAACACACTTTCCGAACAAGAAGCTTGGGAACTATTTTTGAAGAAACTTGGCAGAGTTGAACTTCATCCAGAAGTAGAAGAAATTTGCAAGAAAATGGTAAAAGATGTGGTGCTTTGCCACTTGCACTCGCCACATTGGCTGGAAGCATGAGGGGGTGACTGATATTCACGAGTGGAGAGATGCATCAGAAGAACTGAAAGAATCATGTATGGGCGAGCCGACATGGAAAACGAGGTTTTACCAATACTCTTGTACAGTTACGATCGACTGAGGGATCCAAAGCTACAACGTTGTTTCTTGTATTGCTCCTTGTATCCTGAAGACTATCCTATTAGAAAAGAGGAATTGATTGAAAATTTTATTTCAGAAGAGTTGATGGATAGAAGATTAAGCTGGCGAGCTGAGAATGACCAAGGTCATGCAATACTAAATCAATTGGAGAGAGCCTGCTTACTGGAAAGGGTTTATTTGATTTATTTGGATGAATATCATGTGAAGATGCATGATTTGATCAGAGACATGGCACTAGGGATCACTAAACATAACCGTAGATACATGGTAAAAGCTGGACTTCACCTAAGGGAAATACCAGACGTGCAAGAATGGACAGAAGATTTGGATAAAATTTCCTTGATGAAGAACTCTATAGGGGAAATTTCAATTGGCATTTCACCCAATTGTCCTCGACTTTCAACATTGATTTTGAGTCAAAATCCTCTGAAATCGATTCCAGATTGTTTCTTTACACAAATGCGTGGCTTACGCACTCTCAATTTAAGTAGCACTTCTATTCAGTACTTGCCACATTCCATTTCAGACTTGGAGAATCTCAGAACATTATTGCTCAGACATTGTTTCGAACTTAAATCCGTGCCAACTTTGGAAAAGCTCAGGCTATTGACACGGCTGGACCTCTCATATACTGGAATTGAGGAGTTACCCGACGGTGTGGAAAGCTTGACCAACCTCAAAGTCCTAGATTTGTTTAGCACATCCTTCAGCATGATCCCGACAGGTGTCTTGCATAGTCTCTCTCTTCTTCAGCAACTCAGACTGCCAAATCGTATAGGAGTACAAATAGAAGAAGTTTCGGCATTGAAACAGTTGGAAGATTTTTGTGGCAGTGTTAATAGCGTACGTGATCTCAATCGACTTATCGCGTTTCTACAAAGTATGATGCCACCCAGTTTCTACTTTATTGTTCTAATCTCGAAATTTTATGGACATATTTTTATGGAACAATCACGTAGTAAATTGGTAGGTTTCGGGAAGGAGAGTCTCATGGATTCCTCTTTAGGCGAGGGGGAGATTTTGCTTCCACGAGATATTGAAGAACTATGCTTTTCTAGAAGCGGCTTGAGTGGTTCCTTGGCAGATGGTTTCCAAATGTTGAATAATGCTAGATACGTAAAGAAGTGCGATGTATCCTTTGAGGATGAAATAGAATGCATTATAAGGTTATCATCTACGGAAGAACAACAGTCTCGTGGGGTCCCATTCCAAAGCCTTGAAAAGTTATTACTTTATGGGTTGCCAAATTTCATTGGACTCCTCATGTGGGAAGGAAAAGCAAGATAGCTTGCACCTCTTTCACCGGAATTTTTACCCAGCTCACAGATTTAGAGATTAACGAATGTAATAAAATGAAGAAGATTATCCCTTGGAGTTTGTTGCAGACCCTCCCCAACCTCCAAAAGTTGGAAGTAAACTATTGTAAAGAAATAGAAGAGATAATAGGTGACGAAGATGATGATGGAAGTCCGGTTATAAACAGTAGTGCTGAAGTCACCATGCCAAGGTTAAAGAAATTAACGCTTGTGAATCTACCAGAATTAAAGAGCATCTGCAAGGGGATGATGATTTGTGATTCCATTGAGAATATTAAAATAATGTTGTGTACAAACTTAAAGAAAGTGCCTCCTCTTGATGGACAACCATCTCCACCTCCATCTCTTAAAAAGATTAATGTACATGCAGACGAGAAAGAATGGTGGGAATCATTGGAGTGGGAGCATCCCAATGCCAACAATTTCCTTCAACCCTTTGTCAACTTCAAACATTTTGAATAAATTTTTATTTTTATTTTATCTTATTTTTATTTTATCTCTACAACATAAAAAAAAATAACTTTCACAAACATGATGCTCAAATACTATTATTTAATTGAATTATTCGTTTATTAACTACAAAGATAGAGTTCCAACTGTATTCTTTATATTTTAATTTGTCGTTTTATTATCGTTCAAAAATAAAAAATACATAATGTGTAAATTATTTTTTATTACTATTTTTATGTTAAATAAAAATATATGATAAATTTGGTTCAATGTCATAAAATTATATACGTCATTTTGTTATTTATTTAACTTAGTTTTTATTTAAGTTTTTCACGTCACATAGGAATTACATATACTTAAAAGTACTATAATTTTACATTTTTTTCTTATAAAAAATTTAATTGACACGACTATAGTGATATATTTAATATGCAAAATTAAATATTATTTAATAAATGTACCGGACTCATTTGCACATTTCGTAAAGATTAGAAATTTAATTGCAAATTTCTCTAATTAAACCTAAGGAAAACTAAGGGCATATTTGTCTTTTTCATTGAATAATGACTAATTGCTCATCAAAATACATAAGTTAGGGACTTCTGTACAAAAAAACAAACATTATGAACTATTTATGCACTAATGGTAAACGTTATGGACTATTTATGCCAATTTTCCTTGCTTAAATTGAGTCGAAAATATTTTTTAGGGTAAATTTCAATAACGGTCACTGAAGTTCAAAAATTGTAGCGCTGGTCACTAAAGTATATAATTCTTTCTCAAACGGTCACTCTTATAAGTTTCCAACTTGAATTGATGACGTGGCACAAAATAGACCTTTATTTATTGCATGACAGTCCCTATAATTTATATAATATCTACTTTAGTCTTTATATTTTTAATTATATTTCAATTAAGTCCTCCAAAAATTGCATCTTAGGTCCTTAATCGTTTTACATCTTTACAATTTGGTCCTCAAATTTTCAATTATCTTTCATTTAAGTCCTCCAAAATTGCATCTTAGATCTTTCAACTTTTTACATCTTTAAACTTTGATCCTCCGAATTCTTGATTTTAGTAGCAAAAATAAGTACAATTTTAATGGTCAAAATAAGTGCACTTTCAGTTGAATTCTTGACTTATTTTGACCACTAGAATCCGAGTGTAAAGTCATTTCACCTGGAGCAAGATTATAGAGAATGATTTTGGAATAGTAATATCACCAAGTGCTCCAACCTGTTCCTCTATGGTCTATAATAACTTTGTGATACTGATTTCGATTCTAATATTCGAGCTTTATCTACTACGGTAGACGCTCAAAGGGTGAGTAGTGTTTAGAGCACATAAACAACCAAACTCGATAGTGGGTGAAAAATCTCTTGTGTTCTGTTGTTATCTTTTTCGTGCATATTTTGTTAAAATTCTTGGAATATTTTGTGTGATCTTGGCTCATCGTGAATCATATCCAGCATTATTAATACTGCATAAGTAATTTGAGCTACCATCGACTTGAAATTTTCCAATTGATTAAATTTGTTATATTATTATAATATCTAATTTTAAACATGTAATGATTTTAAAAAATAATTTCATCATTTTCAATACATAATAACCAACAAAATGGTGTTGAACAAGAAGAAAAGATAGAAAAAGTCAGTGAAATGAGAAGTTGGTGAAGTAGAAGAAGAAGAAAAGAATAAAAAAAAATACAAACTTTTGAAAATGTTCTTTGCTAGTCCTTGATTTCATACTAAATTAGCATATGTGCTTCTTCTCAACCCACGACTTTCTGCCATTAATTCAGCTTTATTATACTCTTCTTTTACTTTATTGAGATTACGCAGGCTAAGCTTTTAAACATAATTGGTCCAATATTCAATCGATTCAAGGTAAATTCTCCATTGATCTCCTCTTTTTTTTTTGAGTTCAATGTTATGATCATTTGTTTCTTTCTTCTTGGGTATACATCATCTTGTCTCAAAATTAGTGTATTGAAGGAGATTTCGAGTCATTCAAAGCATTAGGTAAACTTGAACAACTAGGACAGCCATCTCTCCCAGATTTCTCAAAGATATAAAGATAGGGAGAGAAGAGAAACAATGGTGGAAACCATTGGAGTGGGTGTTAGATTTAATTTTTCCGAATCCATATACAGACAATTACATATCTGTGACTTAAAAACCATCATGCTGTAATTATCAAGATTAATACTGAAGCGGAAGCGTACCTGAATCCATGATTCTGTTTGATCGAACTGGGTTATGATCTTCCAATTGATAAGTGGTTTTCTCCTTAGTGTCTCTTGTTGATGGGGATACAGAGAGTTATGAAAAACCACGCTCAATTGGGGACCATGACTTTGTATATATATATCGCACGGCGATTATTATGTTTCAATGTTGTTAAATTGGCCCCTAATCAATTTAAAACATTGTATCCGTCTCTACACTTTAATCTCATGACACTTAATACCCATTAGTCCAAAATAGTCTTTAGTGGATCACTTTATTGACTAAAACTTTAAGATAGCACCACACATTTTAATATATATACATGTTTGGCCCCACATGTTGAATTTTATCCAACAGTGGGACCATCCGAACACCCATAATGTCGTTCAACCCCTGTTAAGGCTATATTGGTGATATCTGCTAAGAGAAGAAGCTATTTATCACAAGGAAGTATTTTATTTTTAACATGATTTAGATCATGATCAATCCTAACTCGAATCGAAGGGAAATAAATCATGGTGACAAAATAACAATCTCGCTTTTCTTGTGAATCTTGTCGTTTTTACATGGATGTGTACCTAATTATCTCGGTTGAAACAAGGCCAATACTAAAGTCGTAGTTTGATCTCAACATTGTTCATTGCTTTTCGCATTTTATCCCAACACAAATGTAATTCGTGGTGCTTTATTTACAGCTTTTTAATGTTTGTATATCTTATCTTGTACAAGATTATCACTTGATTATTGGACGGTATTTGCAAATTCTTCTAATAGCTTCTTAATCAAAGATAGTTGTTAATTTTCAATAAATATATCCAATTAAATTCAATTTTTTCGATTTTCTTTGAATCTAGCAATTATCCTTTCAAACAGTTATTAAAGATTCATGTGCATATATATATATATATATATATACTAGTTTTGGCTACGTGCGTTGCACATATGTGAAAAATGTAGTGAAAAGTTTTAGGTTTAATTGAAATGAGATATAAAAAAATAAAAATTTAAAATTTTTAAACAAATAGGAAAAACGATTCCTAGAAATGAAAATTTTTTATGATTCGTATTACCCCAAAAAGATTGACTTAAAATTGTAAGTAGAAATCAATAATTACGTGCAAATATGTCAACAATTTATTCCCAACTATAATTATCTAAAGAGCATGCTTTTGATGATGAAAGGGTTGTTCTTCATTGTGAAGGGAACATCGTGGATTTTTCTAGAGGATCTTACTAAGAATTTGCTCCCAATATTACAGTTTTGAAGGAACTTAATGTCCCACAATCGTGCATCATATTGTTATTGACACATTTTCGAAAACCATAATGCAAAAAAGTGATGAGTTTAGAGCCTCTGTTTCTAAAGTGGTGGAAATGGGATTCAATCATTTGATATCGTTGTTTGTATTGGCATTACATGCAATTTCCGGAAAAGGGAATAAAATGATACAGGCTCGGTGTTATGAGACTTATAGTAAATTGGAGTGGTCGAAGGATGATATCTCCATGGCATTTAGGGCCTGCTTTAGATTTTTTTTCATCGGTGTTGACCGATTTTGGATGGTACCGTTTATGAAGGGGTTGAAAAAAGCGGTGTTTGTTAGTTTTTGAGTCTTGCTTTTTGAGCGTCTTTTAAACTCAAAACACGGTGTAGTGTAATTTGGATTGTATCTCCTAACCCCCCTCCCCACCCCCAAATCGGTGGTTTTAGTTGTTCTTCAAAATTTCTTCCAATTTTATCCTCTCTCAAACCATTATTTTCTAACTTCTCTAAACTTAATGTTTGTAAAAATAAAAGAACATATGCACACACAAAAAAAAAAATGTAATAACATAAATTTAATTTTATATTTTTAATGATAGGTTGATATATAAAATATTTAAAGTTATTTTTTTAATATATGAGCATATATGTAATTTAATTTTTTTAAAAAACTTTTAGAACCGCTGGATAATAAACTCCCAAGCATGGGTTCGACCGTTTTAAAAGCCGCTACTAAAAACCACACAAAGCCGCTCCACTCATAAACGCCATGTATCAACCAAAAAAAAAAACAACAACAACAACATTCCATTGTTGTCGACAACAATGGAAAAAAAAAAAACAAAGAAAAGATTCCAATGTTGTCGAGTTACAGTAACTCGACAAAATTGGGAAAAAAAAAATCAAATGTGTAATTCAACAACATTTAAAAAAAAAAAAATCAAATATTGTCGAGTTACTTGACAACATTAAAAAAAAAATCAAAAAAGTTCCATTTGGATGTGCAAGTAATTGTTAAGAGAGATCCGTAAAGCTTCAGACGATGAAATATTAGTATATTCAATTGCACTAATTCTTCACCTACTTACTCACAACGATTTTAGTTTACATGGAAACAAAACAAAATATTAAAGAAGAGAATCAGCTATGGATGATAACTCGACAAGATTATTGTTCATTGTCGAGTTACTGTTGACTTGACATTTTTTTTTTGTGTGGGGTATGTGAGCTTTTAGTCCATTTCCTTTGTCTTTTTCTAATTTTTTTCACTTTACAAGATTTTTTTCTTATCAGAAGTTCACTCGATAAGAAAAAATTCTTTTATATATATTTTACTCGACAACCATTTAGATTATTTTTTTTTCTTTTCCTCTTATAGTGTGCTTCACTCTCGTCCCAACATTAAAAACAACTCATCTTAGAGAACATTAAAACAACTAATCTTAGATTAAAGAGCACGAAATGACTTCTTTTCTCAGAGTACTCAAATTTCTTCTAAAAAAAATTCATACTCCAATTTCAATCTCATGTTCTTCAAACAGGTGACAAAGTCTAGCCATTCACTTCTTTGACGACTGAAAATAAATATAGCAGTTGATGTTGATGAAATGTTTTATTCTCAACTTTAAATTCTATTTTCATTCTTGAAGAATTTCAGAATAAGAAGGAACTGAAACCACAAACACAAACAAAATGCTATCCATTTATAAAGCCATGTGCGACAATTTTTGAGGCTTCATGTATGAGAAAGATAAAAGACATGCATTAGCGCAACTTAGCATTTGTCAAAATTGCAAGTTAACACACAAACTTAATGTGTTATATTAGAAGTGAAGAGTTTATGTAGAAAACAAGCATTCAACTAAAACAGTCACATCTATAAGAAAGCCAACAACTTCCAAATACAATCGTGCAACATATATAGTTTAGATTAGTTGCTAAATCAGAACTATAGACTTCCATGCCAATCTTGGAAATTGATAATTAGAAAACAGAATTTAACAATAATATGTTTATAACGAGTATAAAACTAAAATACTAATGTCATTAAAGAAAGACAAGAAAAAAATTAGAAAAAGACAAAGGAAATGGAAAAGAAGAACCAAATAAACACATAATTCGTGTAAAAAAATTAAATAACTCGTAAAAAAATTAAATAACTAAGATTCATAAACGGCCTTGGTAAAGTGATGTGGTAAAGTGACAATTTTTATATTTTTATTGAATTGTACCACTTCGAGAATTTGAATTGGACCAAACTTTCATTGGCTACAACTTTTTCAACTTTTTACTAATGACTCAAAAGCCAAATATTAAAAAATTGTGTACAATTTGTTTATATCATCATACAAAAAAAATTTGGTGAAAAATTGAATGAAAATCTAGAATAGTAAAAGGAAAAAAAAATAAGGAAAAAATAATAGCATTTAAAGGAGAAAAGCGGTGAGTGTGAAAAGAGACCTACAATACTTATTTCTTCTATGGTGCTATTTTTTTAGATTAGGAGTATATTCTTAACGATTTTAAAAGGATAGGGACCTTTCATGCAATTATTCCTAAAATAAAATAAAAATTGAAAATGGGTCAATGCCCAACATGTGTAAAAAAAAAAAAAAAAAAAAAAATTCAAATTCAATGTTGTCGAGTAACTCGACAACATTATAAAAAATAAAAATAAAAATAAAAATTTCAAATTTGCTTATAAGATAAAATAAAAAAGATTAATGAAAAAATTGAATGAAAAGGTATAAAATAAAACAAATAAGAAAAAATAAACTAAAGAAAAAAAAATTTGTCAAAAGATTAGAAAAGAGGAAAAAAAAAAAACATTCAGATGAACAAGAACTCGGAAGTTCATCGCCGAGTTGGGGATGACTCGGCGATGAACAGTTCATCGCCGAGTGAACAGTACTCAATTTTTTTTTTTTTTGGTGGACTTTTCCCTTTCCTTTGATTTTTTCTAATTCTTTTTACTTGACAAGATTTTTTTTCCTGTCAAGCAATTTACTTTTATGTTCTCCCTTTCAATGCTCTTCTTTATTTTTAACTTTTTTACCATTTTTTTTTTTGGATAGGGGTGGAGGGTGGGTCTTGAACCAACATAAGGCAGATACACACACATTTAGTTTCTTCCAGCATCAATTCCAGAAGACATGTTTGTCTCTAAATGTATAAGATTATGCAGACAATTTCTCCACTCGCATTGGGAGAATAATAGAAAATGCAAAATAATGGACTGCCAAAAATTTCTTTTCTGCATTTGGCATGACATGGTAGTGATCTCCTCCCCACAGTGGGGGAGGAGATATAAAACCCACTGGACAACTTGTCCTATTACCATGGCACGACATTGATTTCACATCAAACAAATCCATCCTCCAGTCCAATTGATAGATACTCCTGGCAGTTCATTTTGAATTGTGTGCAACCCATATTATTGAAGCAGCAAATCCAAGGTACAAAGATGCTGGCACCATAGTATACCTAAAATATGAATCAATAAATACTCCATTGAGAAAATAGATGAATCGGACAATAATACGGGGCAAAAAATCAGATTATTCCATGTATCCTTAGAAGCAAGACTTAGCTTCATACATTATTAAGGATTGGCATCAGCAAGCCAAAAAACCAATATGGTAAGTAGTTTGCCTTGCAAGAATTTAAAAAATCCAACATAAATACGAAAAGTTGAACCACCTGATTTTTAAATAATAACAATGTCTGGATATGGAATTAAAAATTTAACTCATTAAACAATCACTATCACAATTTTCACAATTATACATAACCGAACCAGAAGAGAAGAAAAACTCAACGCAGAATGACATATAAACACCCCGGGTGGAATGAATTTAGGTTCATCCGAATCATAGTTGCCCATATTTCAAACGACTTAGTATAGCTGCACCCAATTAGAACATTACAAAACTCATTCTTTTCCCTTCTCGTGCATTTAACATGAAAAGCATCACTATTTAATTTTGAGAGAGAAGTGTCATTAAGCATTAGGCACCACAATATCCTGAAACACTGAAATTAATGAACGACAACAATTTACAATTTGGCGGAGGTAAACTTATTTTCAATGACATTGTATCACAGATCGTCGATATTAACTGCAAAAACATGTGGGGATCCCAAAGTCAATCAAGTGCGAATTTTATAAATCAATCCAAGTAAAGCTTAATTATAACGATCATTCGACACAAAAGGACCATACCAAGTAGGCTTCAAATTTGCAACAATGAATGAGCGACCAATATCCGTTTGTACCAAGAATCGAGCATTCTTCGAGCCAAGCTTCCTCACCACCAATGAAGCTAACACCGAAAAGAATGTAAAGGACGAGTACAAAATCCCCATCGATATGGTCCCCAAATCTCCTTCCCGAAAAACCCGATAAATGTTTATCGAGAATTGATGAGTGTGTCTTTTATACGCTGCGATGTGGGTCGAACCAACTCATGATCCCACCCTCATCTCGGCACTAATCCCTAATCGGAAAAAATTCATCTTTTACATTGAAATGAAAAAGATGAACTAAAAATGTCTCTTTTAAGGTTGTTATTTTAATTAATAACAATGTCTGGATATGGAATTAAAAATTTAACTCATTAAACAATCACTATCACAATTTTCACAATTATACATAACCGAACCGGAAGAGAAGAAAAACTCAACGCAGAATGACATATAAACACCCCTGGTGGAATGAATTTAGGTTCATCCGAATCATAGTTGCCCATATTTCAAACGACTTAGTATAGTCGCACCCAATTAGAACATTACAAAACTCATTCTTTTCCTTCTCGTGCATTTAACATGAAAAGCATCACTATTTAATTTTGAGAGAGAAGTGTCATTAAGCATTAGGCACCACAATATCCTGAAACACTTGAAATTAATGAACGAAAACAATTTACAATTTGGCGGAGGTAAACTTATTTTCAATGACATTGTATCACGGATCGTCGATATTAACTGCAAAAACATGTGGGGATCCCAAAGTCAATCATGGTCGAATTTTATAAATCAATCCAAGTAAAGCTTAATTATAACGATCATTCGACACAAAAGGACCATACCAAGTAGGCTTCAAATTTGCAGCAATGAACAGCCAATATCCAGTTGTACCAAGAATCAGAGCATTCTTCGAGCCAAGCTTCCTCACCACCAATGAAGCTAACACCGAAAAGAATGTAAAGGACGAGTACAAAATCCCCAGTGATATGGTCCCCAAATCTCCTTCCTGGAAAAACCCGATAAATGTTAATCAGGAATTGATGAGTGTGTCTCTTTTATACGCGATGTGGGTCGAACCAACTCATGATCCCACCCTCATCTTGGCACTAATCCCTAATCGGAAAAAATTCATCTTTTACATTGAAATGAATTAATAATTAGAAAACTATGAAAAATAATCCGGAACTCACAGTATTGATAGTGCTCTCTAAGTTTTGGGCAGCTCCATAAGCTAAAAAAATCAGCAGGAAAGCCCAACACAAAATATGAACATCTCTCTTGTGGTTTAAGGTTGGAGTTGATGGAGGATTATCAACAAGAAGTGAGGTTTCTTCATCCGTAGCCATTGAAAATAGTACAATCAGTCAATTAAGTCACTGATTAACACCCACATATATATACACATAAACACATGTAGTATACTAATGGGGGGAGAGTTTGAGCCGGCGAGAGCGAAACAACGAAAAAGACAAGGAGAAGAGGGTTGTGTTTAACTTTTTAATGAGGGTACCCAAGATTCTGAATCTCAAGAAAAGACAGGTTCAGTCGGCCATTGACATATATATGTGTGTGTGAGTGTATGTGTATTCATTGCCGAGCTCGGCAACCATCTGGTTGCCCCCGCGCCCTCCCCCCCTCCCTTTTTTTTTTCGTTTTTCTCTTGTTAAGAACAACAATAATATAAACATACATTTTGTGTTATTTTTTTTTTTTGGATCAACTAATTTCAAATAATAATACACTATTAATTTATTAAACAAATAAATACAAATATTTAAATCTAACTTTGTTCACTTGAATTGGGAAAAAAAAAATAAAGAAAAATGTTTAGTTCCAAGCATTTTTGGTCGGCCAAGTAGTTCTTATCAGATTTGATTGAATTTTTTCACGAGAATCAGCAACTGCATTGTTAAAAGGTGAAACTATTTTCCTTTTTGCATATTATTTTGTTTAATTGCACATTATATTTTGAGGTTCTTCTGAATTTTTATTTCTGAAATAAGAAATGAGTATTTTTGCTGTGATCTTCTTTTGAATTCTTTAATGTGCTATGTTATATTTGTATGGAGTTGCTTGATATTTGGACAAGGTTGTAGAGCCATCGCAACCAAGCTAGCAACTCGACCGTGATGGTTGCCGAGCTATTCGAAGAACCGAAATGGGATTCTTGATATATATGCCTATTCTAAGACATGAGTTGTTGTGTATTATGAAATTTCTACAGCATCTGATCAATTTTTGGAATCCTTTCATCAAATACCAGAGTGCATTTGATCAGATGATTTACTGGTTTCTTTGTAATTGAGAAATTAAATTGCCAATGACTCGTAGTGATGAAGTGAGAATTTTTTTTGAGGGGTATTGCTGAAGTAAATGAAATAAATTAATCACAATAATTCGTTCATTACATTTCTGTCCACAACCTTGCTCAATGTGTGGCAACTCACAATGAGTTTGATTTTGCCTTTGACTTGCCTTTTTAAAGGCTTTGCAAAGTGCCCCTGTTATTTGCCCATAAAATAAATGGATTTGCCATTTCAAATGATAATGCTGTCGTATTAACCATCAAATTGTATTGCATGAACTATCCAAATTGTCTGATTTCATATTCTTATTTTTAGCTTTTCCTACAATATTTTTGACTAATCAAATGTATTTTGATGCTTTATGGAGAGAGATTAACTAAACTAATGGGATTGAATCTCAAGTTTCTATTTCCATGGATTTATACACCAGCTTCCATTAAGTCCAAAATTATATATAATTCAACAGAACGGGCAAGAAATTGAACGGTTGAAAACAATCTACGAGAATTTTAAATCTTCTACAATCGAATAAAAAAAAATTTAGTGTTGAAGCTTTTACGAAACAAAAACAATGGTAACTCGGTGGTTTACGTTCAAGGAAAAAGAAATTAACACAGAAAATGGCGACAAACATGGAGGACCAACGGCAGAAACCAATGTTGAGCTGTGCTTAAGGCCTTTTTTGATGAGAGAGAGAAGAGATTTTTTTGGGTGAAATGCTGGACAAAGTAAAAAATTGTGGCTATCTTCATTGTCAAAACGGTGGCGTATTGGACGAAAAAAGCTACATAAAAAAATTTAAGGCACTTATATTATTGTAAGGATATATTGTGGAGCTGATTTTGTTTTTTATCGACCAAAATAATTCCACCAAAAAATTGATTTTTTTTTTTTTAAAAAAAATACTACCAAATGCATTTGTACCAAACACTTGAATAAAAATTTCATATCATTTTAGAGATCCATTATCAATTACAAATCTTAAACATATTAAATAATACAAAAATTCTCTATAAACAAAATAAAAAATTTCATCAATGTATTCTGATAAGTGTAATTTATACACTTATATTAATTCCTTAATGAAAAGTTTTTATATAATTCTAAGTATTTTAGAATCGATATCTATTGAGTTTGTGTTCATTTTTGTGATTGTAGGACAAAATCTCCGAGCCCAAGTCACATTGGTGAAATCAAGTAGTAAATGACAAAAAATTGAGTTTTTGAAGTGAATATCAAGAGCCAAACATTAGAAGATGAGAAAGAAGATAAAATCAATAGATTTAAGGTGACAATGAAGAGTTGAAGTGAAGGATCAAACACCCGAAAGCCGAAGAAGCGAATTGAGAAACTGCAACCAAAATATGTGGAGAAATTAGAGCATAACCTTTGGTAAAAATATCTCCATAAGGCAAATTATATACTATTGGAAAGATAATTAAATTACGGTTTCAACACTTTTTACGGATTGCAATGTTGAGTTTCCTACAAGAAGTTATGGCCGTTTGAAAATCAGTCACCCGCAGAGCACTCTCTATTCGCTTGAACGGGATGGAGGCTCGCTCTAGCGGGAAGTCAGCCAAAAAACCACCCGTTCTGTCCGCTTGAGCGGCCGTGGCACCAACTCGGGTGGACAGATCTGCTAACATATCATCAATTAGGTTAAAATCAATTTTTGGAAGATTTTTGGAGACTTTGGGCATGAAATTCAACCGTAAGGACCCATATAAATAGGAGAACTCTTATAACTAAGGAGGAGTCGAATTTTGGAGACAACAAGAAGGCAAAAAATGAGATCTTTACAAGAATATCTTCATCTGGGCAAGATTATTGGGATTTCAAGCAAGAGAAATTTGGGATTCTTGGGCAATCCATTGAAGACATTCAAGAGGGCCAATTTAATCTTCAAAGTTCTTGCAATTAAATATTCCGGATGATGAATTCTCCATTTATTATGTGTTTTTGTAAATCTAACATGATGGGCTAAACTCTTTTTGCTAAGGATGATGATGTAAACCATATGTTGAAGTTTTAATTCAAGAATTCTTGTTTTTAATCTTGATTTGTATTTGTTTGATTTATGCCATGGTTTTAATATCCGTTTGAATGATTAATCACCGTTTGAACTTGTTTGTGATTTATTTTCGCTTCCAAAAGGTTCAAAATAGATTAGCTCATTTTGGATTTAAACATTAAGTCCTATAGAGATTATGAATAATTTCCTATGATTGGTGCAATCAAATTTGATAATCTTGATATTGAAAGCATTTTTGTATATTAGTATTCAAAATAGGAATATTTTGGAACTTATATGAAAATAGGTTTAATTCTACTCGAAAGAGATTATTAGATAACTTAGGATTATCAATTGTCAATTTGAACATAAATTGGATTAGAACATAGGATTTTGAGGATTAAAACAGATACTAATGGTGGAGTCAGATTCCTAGCATAACTCATTTACTTGATTTTTCTCCAAAAACGATATTTGCACTTAGTTAAATTGTAGTTATAGTTTAGAAAATTTCATACTTTCTTGATCCAAAAATTTATTGTGTGTATTCGATTTAAGCTCGAATTAGTCGAAATTAAGCTAAAGTCTAAATCCTCGTGGGAACGATTCTCTTTTACTCACTTTTACTATTACTTGTCAACGAACTCGTACGCTTGTAGGATTTCAACGAACATGTTTTTGAACCTCCTCTATATACAGATAACAAATATACTAATGAATTGCATTTCTCTAACCCAATCAACTCTCCCGCACACTTCGCCTCTATTTGATTTGTAATTTTTTAAATATTTTAAGATAATTAAATATTATAGAAACTAGTTTATTCTTTTACAAGAGCTAGAAGTGATAAATTTATAATGAGGTCAGTAGAACGACAAAAATATGTCTTTCGGCGACTTGAGCATCGAATGCCTTTTGATTTGCTTTTTTTTTTTTCCCACGTTCTTCTTCCTCAAAGTAGACATTAATTCATGAATACAATTTCTTCCAACAATTTTTCAGCAATTATATTCGACATATTTTCAAATCTAAAAATAATTCAAACTAATCTACCATAGAATCTATTGAAATTTTGTACTTATTGGGTTGAGTTGGAATTGTAGATCTGATTTTGAATTAGCTTTGACTGCATTTGAATGAGATATATAGAGATTTTATATAATTCATTGAGGGTATTTTTGTCCAAAATTGCCATTTTTGAAGTTGTTATGGTTGTCCATCCAGCTGCAATTTATTGAGAATTAAATATCGTGTTGATTGAGAAGCAACTAAAAGCATGTGCATAACGATCGAGTGATCAACTGATATATAATTGATTTGTAAACAATTTAGACATGTTTAATACAATGTTGGTACACATGCTATAGAAGGTTTATTGTTTATTACTGAAGAGAACACCTTATCAAAAAAGCCAAACAACCTTCAAAGCAGTCTCCAATTGCATTTGGATGGGTATAAAATGACTAAAAAGTGCTGCACGATATTGATCAAAATGACTAATTTTTCAGCGTTGGTATCTTGTTAAAGAAAACCACTAATGACTTGTGCGGAATATGATTGGATGCAGAATTGCATACTATTGGGGTTCTATCTTCTAATTTTCAATTTACAATTTTGTTCATGTCAAGTTTATTTTTTGTTTTTGGTATTGATATTTTTGAAGTAGATTTCCCAGATTAGTCATTATGAATATGAGTTTAACTCTCCTGTTTCCGATAGAGAAAAAAAAATGCTAGTTGTCTGTATTTATACAGCATTTATTTGGTTATGTAGTGTAGGCTAATATGTTTCTAATGTGGAAGGAGATAATTTGGTGTTTTGAGATTAATTTGCTTGTGATCAAGTTGACGAGTTCTTTAAATTGTTACCATTGGCATGTAATGAATTTGGGTATTGCTTTTGTCGAGTAGTTAAGTGGAATGTGGGTTCATTGCCAAATTAAAGAGTAGCAATTTGTATTATGCGCCACAACATAAGATTGATTCTCGTGTTATTCAATCCTCATCATTTTAAGGAAATGAGTTGTGTAAAATGATTGAGGAACTGTCTGATAATCAACTTCATACTAGCGGTAATTGGTCTGATTTTTATAATAAGCTTCAAGCTGGCCGTCGGTTTAGACTATCGTTCAGAGGAACACACGCTAGCAAATAAATTTATTTTGTCAAATATGTTCGAATTGTCAATCGCTTGAAGGTTCAATCACATGAAGAGTAGTATCCATTGTTGTGTTTGATACTCAGGTACATGTCTGAATTTTAGTTATTTGTCATTAGATTCATAATAAAGTAATGTCAACGAGTTCCTCTTATTTGAGTTTCATCTCGTTTATTAGTATATGATTATCTGATAGTTCAATAATATGACATAGTTATGCACTTTGATACTATACTATTTGGATCTGCTAATTTTCTATTGTTGATTTAGTACGACAATGACTCAATCTTTTAATTTTGATTTTTCTTTTTAAAGTTGTCTCCGTCCTTGTAATTCTGTCCAATGGAAGAAGTCATTCATAGTCAAATCGACAATTTCAAAGCATTATTAGTTGAACATTAAAATTAGTAGTTTCTTAGATCTAGATTGTATAACCCATCGTAAAGTTTCTAATTCTTTTTATTGTTTAGGTGGACGTTCAAGTATAATGAGACAAATTAATGCTTTGAAAATGTTTCCAGACGAGCTTGGATGGGACAAAGAGACTAGTATACACACCAAAGATTATATCTGAATTCTGAAAGGGTTGATTGATCATCTAATCATTTCTCGAACCTCTTTTGTTGTTTTTTTAATGAAAGAGGAAGTTTAATTCCATATCATTTGTCATTGTTAGATAATTGCAACTGTGGATTGTACTAAAAAATGTATTACACCATTTTAAATTGTTTACATGACAAGTAGTTGCACTACAGATATATTAACAATTCATCATGAATCTATAAACATAACCAAATAGATATTTAAAAAAGTGAGTTTAAAAAAAAGTTAAACTTAAAGAAACATTTCAATCAACTAAGAACTAGTTTAACAATGCAAATTAAAATTTCAAACTTTAAAGGAAAATAAAAGCATATTTCAAACTACAATTTTAAATCAAAATAAATACTAATACATCGAAAGTAAACTAGTCTATATCTTCCATCACACCTCACTCGATCAAATGATTATATTTCCACTTTGATCAACAAAACAATCAGAGACGACTATATGAGTTTCATTAATTGGACCATCAAATTTGTCTCTACTTTTTCTTTTCCATTGATTGATCTTTGGTAGAGATCCACAAGATATTTTTTCATACGACATGTATGTGCTTTGGACAAGTTGTTTTCATTTGTTTTGTGCTTTTTAAAGATGTTACCTTGTGGTTGATAATATCCATTATTTCGTCCCCACCCACGTCTATGTCTACGTCCACGTCTGAGTCCCCATCTATGGCTTGATGTTGCATTTGCTTCAGGCAATACATTACCATTTGCTTTAGGCGATGCTGTGGAACCAGCTTGGACGTAGCTCATAATTTTTTATCAACATATTTTGTTCAAAGAACTAGCGAGCGGGATATGAGTTCTCGAGTATTTTTTAAAATCATGCTCATGATATTGCTGTTGAAGGATCATATATGAGGCATGGAAGGTGGAGAAGGTCTTTTCTAACATATTTTCATAAGTGATTTTTTCTTTTACACAGAGTTGATTTTGAAGTTATTCTGAATAATTGAGAATTGTATTTACTAACTGTTTTAAAGTCCTGCACGAGAAGGTGCATCTATTCATACCGAGCTTTGGGGGAGGACTATAGTCCTCTGGTAGTCAAATCTTTCAGTCAAGTTTTCCAAAGTATATGTGCATCTTTTACGATGAGATACTCAATTTTTAAATCATCGTAGAGATGGCGACGAAGGAAAATGAGTGATTTTGCACGAACGAATGCTATATTTCCTTCTTTTATTATCTTTCACAGACCCTTTGAGATAAGATGAATCTTAGTATCGAAGATCCATGACAAGTAGTTTTTTTTCAGATAGATTAAATGCAACAAACTCAAGTTTTGTGATATTTGCCATTTGAGTAACCACACAATGAACAATAAAATATAATTAATTTTCTATTAGACATTGTATAATTATATAATTCACATTAATCAATGTCAACATGAGGTAATTTGTATACTTTCTTTCATGAATAAGAATTAGTTCATTAATTCCTCATTTATATCACAATTTAATTATGTGATATGATATTCTTCAAACAAGTACTAATTCGAGAGCATAATAAGATATTTTTGAAAATTTTGATATATTTAGACTACTGCTACTTCATGAGCAATAGTTTAATATTCTTCTAGAATATTTAAATTGTAATGTCATGCAGTTCAGAAGCAACTAATATTCTAACAAAATTTTATAATATTGTTCTTCTTCAGAGACAACAACAAATCATTATTCTAAAGTAAAGATTTGCTATTCAAAAGCAATATTATAATATTCTTATA
Organism: Forsythia suspensa; assembly: GCA_023638005.1. NCBI lineage: Eukaryota > Viridiplantae > Streptophyta > Magnoliopsida > Lamiales > Oleaceae > Forsythia > Forsythia suspensa. Next base: position 47,042,235 of record CM042672.1, on the reverse strand, counting down.
AAATATTATATCTTATAAAATTTGTTTTTCATGAGCAATAGTTTAATAATAAAGTTACGTTATTCAAGAGCAATTAATATTATACTGAAATATTAATATAATATAAATTTGTACTTCTTCAAAAGCAACATCAAAGTATTAATATATGCAATATTGTCTTTCATCACGAGTTAGAATGCAATATTCTCCTAGAATATTGATTGAATATGAGGTCGTTGTTCTTCAAAAGCAACGACACAATACAAAATAATTTAACGATTAAATGAAAAAATTCTCTAAACAAATTGATCAATTATTATATAAATATTAAATAATTTAGTATAAAAAGTTAACCGGTACAAATCAAAATACAAAACACACGAGTCAAAATATTTCATTCTAGCAATACATTGCAGGCCAATTATTTCGTGGATATTGAATAAAATTATTCTAAAATTGATATCATCCCCAATAATTACATGTTAACATATATTAAAATAATGTATGAAAGTAACATAAATCCAATTTGGAAAAACTCTACAAAAGAACTAAAAACTATCTTCAGATCCAACTTCTTTCATTATTGTATAATATTATATGGTTTGAACGGGGCACAATAATTAGTGATTTTGTAGAACTTTTTTTTTATTTACAATTTTTCACATTAACATACAATATTTAAATAATAAATGATTATTCTTATTTACCTGCTATATATTTAAATAATATAAAAATAAATAAATACAAATGTACGAAAAAATATTTATTTCTCATTTTAAAACAAATTTTACGAATATTTGAATAGAATATTTGCCCCCTCAATAATTAGAGATCAAAGTTGCTGATTGGAATAATCTCAGCTTTGCTGGCAGCTGCAGGGTGGGAGTTTGATTCCTATTTTTGGTATGGAAGAGTCTATTTTCAAGTGCAGTTAAAAAGCAAGTTCTCAACCCTTCTCCATTGAGGTAAATCCTGCGATTTATATCTTCCACCAAGGCCCATAGTAGGGGGTGGTGGAGGCCTCAAGGCTGCGGTTCAACATTAAATTGACTGATTGGAAGATTGACAATACCAATATGAGACTGGCAAAAAATAAAAAACGTGTAGTACAATTAAAAGTGCTAACCATATATTATATATTATATATATATAAAAACCGGCTTGCACCTTATATACGCCCCCTGCCCTCTCTCTCTCTCTCTCTCTCACACACACACACACACACACACACACACACACACACAGAAGCTCACGGCCGAATTATTGAAGTAACACCCAAACGGCAGCGACATCGAGAAACAGAGAAGAAATGAAGGGAGCTACTAAAAATTTCACAATTGGGGACGGTTATGAACCGTCCCCAATAATAGAGAATCCATCCCCAATATATATTGGGAACTATAACGGAAGCCGTCCCTGCTAGGCGTGTGGCGGATACTATTAGGGACGGTCTTAGCGACGGTTTTCCAAACGTGGCAAACATATATGTATTAGGGACGATAGACGTCGTCCCAAATCGTGGTCCTTATTAGGGACGGATAAAACCGTCCCGAAAGTGCATATATTTAGGGACGGTAATTATCGTCCCTAATATTTGTCCCTAATAGGGACGGATTCCGACCGTCCCTAATATAACATTAGTAGGGACGGTTGAAAACCGTCCCTACTGTTACTATTGTTTTTTTTTAAATGTTCTGTTTAGTACATGAGCACCTGTGATTCCTAGTTTTTCACAATTTATCAATACATTTGAATAAAAATTGACACATTTATAGCTCCATCCAAAACTACAATTTATATATACAAACTAACATATCCATTTCCTTTTAGAAATCTAAAATAAGATCATGCAAGAACGTTCGATTCTCAAGTCAAAATAACATTAGCCTACATTCTATTTAGAATTTTAAAGTTCTACACATCATGTGTACACAAAAAACTATATGTAAGATCCTGCACATTCCATCGACAAGCCAAAATACCATCCAATTCCTTTATCTGCATAGCAATCTTGTTTGATATCTACAAATACAATAGTACTTATTAGCCTAAATGTTATCCAAATGGCAATCAATTTCATGTTTCACAAGTACTTAACAGTAGACATGTCATGATTGGAGAAGAACTTCATATGTATTGATAGAACTTAACCCAAGAAGAAATAGAACATATACAACCCTAAACATGGTTATCCAAGGAGGCTAATCGTGGTTTGGATTTGGATTTCAATTTGAATTTACCTGCTTCACCCAGTTCATGAAGATGATGTCTCTTTTTCTGCTCCGTTTTATTCTTATGGTCTGGAATTAGATTTAAGGTTAGGTCTTTGAAGAAATTATTTTAAATTTCACATATATCACTCAAAATTTGCCTTCTAAGACTATTTTGAACTTTTGACGTTTACTATAATTCAAATAGCAACACAACCTTTTGACGTTTTGGTAATCTTACTAAGAAGTACATTGAAATTTTCTCCCATTTTCATTCTAGAATGTGTACTTTTCAAGTTTTTTGTCGGTCTTTGATGTTCCAGGCACCTTCATTTGTTGACAAATTAAACAATTTGACTAGAAAATGTCTTTTTATATCCTGCCACCAATACATTACTTGGACACATATTACTACATGAGTTATTTAAAGGTATTTAGAACAAGTGGGTTGAGGCATCAGTTTAGGTATGTTTTGGGATCACTCTGTTCAGAGAGGCTTGATTTCCAAAACCATTTATCATCAAATCCGAAATTGAAGCTGTAGATCTTAACCAACAGTTGTCAAAATGAAAAGCTGTTCTCAAGCTCACCGTGTTTTGGAGGTGGTATAGAACCTCAAGCAATCTATTACTCCTGATGCTTCTGTGCCTGGTACTAAATTGGGTCTTTTCTTTGACAAAATGATTGATGTTGCCTAAATCAAATGTTTTCATTGGTAAATATCTCACTTTCAGTTCCTGATACCCTTCTATGCAATCGGGAGTTGTTTCACAAATTGCGACTAAAAGGTTCGGCAGTCCCATATACGAGTTAACAGCGAGGTTATGCACATGGCACATTATCTAGTGCCAATTTTTTTTGGGATGTAGGCCTAGAACCGTTGTACATCTAGTGTGTGATTACTGGACTGCAGGAAGCCTGGAAATCAATTTCGCTATTATGGGGCCTCTATTTTGTCATTTCTTTAGAATCTACTTGAATAATTAAGTCCTTATCCCACCTCATTTTCTTAAGGAAATTGCTTGACAATAACAGGGAAATTTACCATTTTTAGTGTTTAATACTAAGTTTTATTTCAAGCCGAGCTAAAGAAGTTGACTGGTATAACCCAACAATTTTCTGTGAATGTCGTAAACATTTCCAAATTTACTATAAATATAACGACCTATCAACATAGTCTAGCCATATTAATTACTCAAACACACCTAATCCCCATGTCAAGTCCAACCCAAGTTTACCCTCTATTTCAACATTTCATCTACAAATACAGGGGAGTTATGTCCTCAGATATATAATTTTCTGCTGTTTGATGCCTCATGCAGCAAACATTAACACATTATCCAAAAACGGTTTGACAAACGCGGGACCAAAAGATGGCAGAGTCTGTAGTGTTATTTGTTCTTGACAAACTCGCAATCTTATTGGAGGAAAAGGTGAATCTGGTCAAAAATGTCAAGCAGGAAGTTGAATGTATAAGAGATGAACTTGAGAGAATGATAACATTTCATGATAGAATATAATGGACCATGTGATTTAGGATAACCCATATCTACATTGGAAATAATAACGTAGATCTCGCTTTATTCCACAAGTCTCGGTTAAGGAACACTATGTTATAACATAGGCACCTCCAAAATATAAGATTAATGTTATATAGAGAAAGAGAAAGTTATGTACACCACTTACTAATGGTTAGAGTGTGTGGCAGAACTGGGGGATGAAGTTGAATTCCTTGGTACTTGAGTGTGTTGTGACAGGTGCTGCAATGAAGTAATAAAAATTTAATGTTGTACATAAACATATTCACTAATGATAGTGTTAAAATATAACATGGGTAAGAAATTTTCGTACTCCATCAGGTAGAAACAATCGAAAATATCCCCTCATCATTGCTAATTCATCCATAGTAGCCTTCAATGAATCTTGTAATGCCTTTGTATTGCTTTTAAGATCAGAAAATTGTTCTGCGTGTGTTCTTTAATTCTTCTTTTGTGTTTTTAATTCTTCTTGTACATCCACTACCTTCTCCTTTAAGCTTCTAACCTCTGCATTATCTCTATTAGAGGTAGCGTTAAACAATTCTCTCGGGAAGGTTGCTCTTCCAAAACACCGCTTCGACCTCGGCTATCGTGTCCCATGACTTGGGTGAATATGTCGTCATCTTCGTGGAATACATAGATGAACCCTCTTCGATCGCCTTGTCGCCCAACTCTTTCATCCGGTCTTGCAAAAATTCAAATTAAAATTACATTAACATAAAGAAATTTAAATATAAATGTCGTTCAATAACAAATATAAAGCATTAGCTACAATATTCAATACCATTTTTCCTTAGCTAATTCATTGATCGGTGTCTTATCTTTCCGAGTATGAGTCTTCCTCAAGATTTCTAACCGAGTTCTTTGGTGTGCCCAAAGGTGCATCTCGCTCGGATCTTCCTCTATCTGTTAGAATATGAAATAAACATAAACAACTTAACTATTTTGATGATATTTGAAGTTTAGTCTTACCTCAACCGCATGTTTCATAAAACTCTTTGAACCCCAAAGATGCATTATTTTATGCCTCTTGCGATTTAGGATGTTCTTTCTCGCTTTTCCTAGACAACAAATCATTTGAACTTTAAAAAAAAATGCTAAAAAGTCATAATGTGTCATTATGTATATTAGAACCTACAAGTGTTTTAGGATTCTCCCAATACTCTACCAACACCGTCCATTGATCCTCGGGCATCTTATCTGGGCGGTTGGCTATCCGATCTTCCCTAGTGGCGAAGGGAATAAAATATTCTCTCTTCAAATCTGCCTTTTCATCCTTCCATACTGCGTTGAGTTGCTTAAGAACATACTTGTTGCATTCATCTGGGAAGTCAAAGTGTTGCTTAAATTAAGAAAGAAAAAAGTAAGAAGCGTTAGTCATGAAATTATTTAATGATTGTTGATAATTTAAACTCCAATTACAAAGCAAAAGATAAAAATAATACAGCTTTGTAGTTACCTTGATTTCCATAATTACTCTATCCTTATAGTCAATATCCACCAATGGCCATTTAAGAAAGTGAAATTACAACACCGCTATTTTGGGTTGTAGATCCACGATCTCTACCAACAGTTTTGAAATGAAACCCACCAACTGTATAACCAAATGAATCTTTTCATTGCAGGCAAAAGGACCTTCAAATGATCACGCCAAGCTCGCATGAATTGATTGTTTAGCTTTATTTGTCGTTCTAATACACTCCTTAAACCATCCCGCAAATTCATTCTTGTGCTTCTTTTGGATCTCGCGAACATGCAATTTTGGGTTCAACATTTTCAAAAGGTGAATGTGTCGCCTACATAGAAAAATATTCATATTATTCATAGAATATAAAGAAAATAAGTAGATGAAGACTATTATTTACATTAAATTATACACTCTTACTTTGTATAGGTAGAGATGTTATCATTATTGAACAACACATAGTCATGCATTTGTTCTCTCTTTTTGGCTAAGCATGAAACCTTCAACACCGCCAATATGACTATCTTCCTTGTACCTAGTAGGCCTATTCAATCGTGTCTCAACATCCTCTAAGTACCTTGTCACAAACGTAAGATACTCTTCTATCACATATCCTCTCGCAATAGATCCTCCTGGATGAGCCCTATTGCGCACATATTTCTTCAATGTGCACAAGTATCTCTCTCACATAATAAGGTTCACAAGAATGAATAAAACATAAAGATACTAGATCAATTAGAAATAAAATAAAATACCAAATATGTAATGAATACCTTTCAACAGGATACATCCAACGATAATGGACAGTCGACCTATTTCGCCTCGGAAGCTAAATGGATGGGCAAGTGCACCATAATGTCAAAAAAAAAGTCAGTGGAAATATCTCGCTCTAAATTGCAAAGTATGAGTGCAATGCGCTCTCCTAGCCTTCTAAAATCCTCGGGCCGTGCAACCTTAGAGCATAATTCACTAAGAATATACTTAGCTATATTAATATGGAACTAACCTTTTTCGCAATGTCTTTCGAATAGCTAAGGGCAAAATTGTTGCAAAATGACATGCGCGCGGCTCTTCAAACCGATATCTTACCTTCTTTGACTTTTATGCACTTTGCAAAGTTAGAAGAATAACCATCCTAAACCTTTACACTCTTCAAAACCATGCAAAAGTTTGTTTCTCGGTCTTATTCATAGAGTAGCATGTTTGGCGAATATAATACTTTCTCTTATCCTCCCCGCTTAACTGGGTAGAGTTCGTGCCTCGACCCCATTTGTTGTAAATCTAATCTTGCCTTTAAACCGTCCTTGGATTTCCGTCAAGATCGAGAATAGTACCAACCACATTATCACACAAGTTCTTCTCGATGTGCATTACATCTAAATTATGTCTAAGCAAAAGGTAAGGATAATATGGCATTTCACTAAAATAGTCAACTTTTTCCAATTACACTCGCCACTCATTGTTCGGGTTCTTTTTCTCCGAACTATCATCCTCTTCGTGAACCTTCCCAAATGTGTTTGGAATACCGCTAATTGTTCCAATATATGCATCCCTCATTAGTGTGGTTGGAGCTTGTCTCATTTCAATATCTCCGTCCGAAATCTTTCTTTAGTCGACGAAACCTATGATCCATAGGTAAGAACCGACGATGACCCATATAACATTGTTTCCTCCCATTCTTTAAATACTTACGCATGTGTGTTATTATGGCATGATGGGCATGCCAAGTATCCTTCGTGCTCCAACTCGAAAGCATTGCCAAGCACGAAAGTCACTAATTGTGTATAACATAGTCGCATACATCTTGAACATTTTCTTTGTCGACGCATCATAAGTGTCCACCCTTCATTCCACAATTCTTTAAGTTCATCTATTAAAGGTCTCATGTAAACATCAATGTTGTTACCGGGACTTTTAGGACCAGATATAAGCAAAGACAAAATCATGTGAGGTTGTTTCATACATAGCCATGGAGGCAAATTGTATGGGATAATTACCACGGCCACGTCGTCATTGTCGTGGAACTCATGTTTCCAAACGGGTTAAAGCCATCGCTTGCTAATCCAAGTCTCACACTTCTTGGATCTACAAAGAAAAATTGGATATTTCTCGTCAATGTGTTTCCAAGCTCGGTGTGTCTGCTTGGATGCCTCATTATCCCATCTTTAGTGCGTCCCATCTTCATGCCATCTCATGTCAACTCGCAACTTTAGATGACATGTACAAACGTTGGAGCCCGGTATCAATGGAAAGTGACGAAGAATCTTTCTTGTTGATTTTTCTTTGTAATACCACTCTCCTTAATATATCTTGAAGCCCCACATACAAGTTGCATTGTTCAAGTTTGGAATTCTCCTTCCAAAACAACACAATCATTTGGACACGATCTATCTTGTTGTAACCCAAACCCATATCTAAAATAATATTCTTGCTATGCGTGAAATTTTCTCGGCAAAGTACATCCCTCAGAAACGCCTTTCTTAATAAGTCAAGCAATGAAGTAAATATCTTATTGCTAATGCCACCAAGGCATTTGAGGTGCCATAGTTTAAAAAGAAATGACAGCTTTCGTGTAATTTTTGCAACTGTGGATATAAAGGTACCTTCGATTCTTCTACCAATTTGTTAAATTGGGTAGCAAAGCACCATCACTAGATACACCATCGCTTCCTCTCTGCCATACCATCTGTATCTTCGCTCACGACCGCCTCTCAAACCTATCTCACAAAGATATCAATTATGTAGTCACGATCACCACCATCACTACATTCGCCACATTCACCATCAATATTATCTATAATGGTTTCGGAGTAGGTGTTGTCTCAAATTTCTCTCCATGAAGATGCCACACCTTATAATTACTCATCATTCCCCTACATATCAAATGTTCATAGAGTATTTCTTTGTTTACATCGTTCATGTTTTTACAACAATGTACGGACACTTTACTTTGCTAGCACAAACAAACCCATGAGCAAATGCGTGCTCTATGAATGCTTTAAGTCCATCATCAAATTCCTTAGTACATGGATGCATGTGAACCCAACTTTTATCCATTGTATTCTCAGTAAATTGATAACTAAACAAATGAAATAAATGTTGAAAGATTGGTAAACGAAAGATGTAAATATTGAAAATAAACGTGGCATAAGAATTCCATCTTGAAATTACAAAATTAAACTCCAATTTGATCCAAGAGATATAGAAAAAATAGTTGAGGCATATTATAATATGTAACTCAAATTGTGAATAGTAGTTCTCATATGTGACCCCATTGTTTCGACTAGTAGTTCTCATTACATAACATTCGCACAATGGTGATTGTATCTTTACTAATTTAGCACGAATTTTGAGCCATTGACGAAACAATATATGATTTGTTACTTCATACGTAACAAAATATACGATATGAGAATCGTCTTTCTTATATGAAAAAAGGCAGCCACATAATTTCCAAAATTGCGCTTCTCATTAACGTAAGACTAGTAGTTTGTCATTTTGCGCTTAAGCTTCGTATCGTGATCATATATTTAAGGCGGTAATATGAAAAACAATCACAACTTCAGAACTCATTCTATATTCCACTTGACACCTCATGAAAAACAAAAAGTAATGGATGTGTTAACATGTAAAAAGAAATCAATCAATTATAAAAGGAAATTTCAAGCAACAGGCACAACTATAAATTAGGCAAATATAATGTATCTCATTAATATATCAATTCATGCTCAATTATAAATTTGGAATAATCATTCTCAAATTCACCCAATTTTGAAAATGGATGTAAAATTAGAAAACAATATGACAATTCAATTTAGTGTACCAAACATGTATTTAAAAGAAACAAATACTCACTTTGTCGGCTTACGACTTTACTTGATCATCGGAACTAATCGCAACAAACATGAACTAGAAAATGTAAAATGAGGACTATTTCAATAATGAAGAACCCATGAAAATATCATTAAATTGAATTACTCAATTGTTACATCACTAAATTCCCACCTCCCACATGTTAGAACTTGTCAAAAAAAGTAAAAGAAGCTAATCCAGTAATGAGGTGCCCATGAAAATAACAGCCATTTGAATTATTTGGACGATCCAGTTTCCATTGGTGCATTCCATTCTATGAAAAATGGAATACTCACTTCAAATTCTGCTGGTAATTCTGGACCTGATCCTGAAAGCATTACAAATTTCTCACCACGGTCCCTCTCTGTTGCTGCCAGTGTCATAGATAGGAAATTTTTGGGACAGGTCCAATTGGAGAACAACGAAACTTATGAGGTGATAATTAGATATTCCTTCTTCTCTATATACACACTGCCCACTAAATTAAACTTTGTTGAACTTCTATTTTTTCAGGGGGTTTCTATAAACACATTTAATCACATTCGAGTATTACAATCAAATTTTGCCACACATCGTCAACCATCTTCTCGCCAGTCATTGCCAAAATTCCTAAAGTTTAAATTACTCCCCATGTCAATCAATCATCCGGTGTCCAAAGCTATTCCAAAGCAAATTGGATTTAAGAATAAGGGAAAAAGAATGAAACCAAGATTAAGAATCAACACGACATGCAAACGATTGAATATGCAAACGATAGAATATAGATTTAGATTGAAAATATTCATCATATGCATCAACTAACAATGACACACCACAGAAAGTGAAACTCCCACCGCCCTAAATTCCCCAATACATATATATTCCCACCCGGCCGGAGACGGAGAGAGAAACGAAGGAGAGAGAGAATGAGAGAGAGGATGAAAGAATTACCCGGCGGAGACGGTAGAAAAACAAAATTACAATTGCTTTCCTTCAACTCGGTAATTGCAGCTAGGGCTCACATGGGACTGTTTTCTTCAATTCGGGCTTGTTTGAAACGTTTGGTGAAAATTGGAAGGAAATACCCGCATACCAAAATATTAACTCATTAGGGACGGATTTTTTTGGAAAATTGCGTCCCGATTACTAATGTTTGGGACATTTTACTCAACAATCCCCATTCAATTTTTCTAACAAATATCAAAAACAAAATGGCATGAACATTTGCGACGGATCAAACCGTCCCAAGTAATATATTACTGGGGACAAATCTTGAAAAAACCATCCCTAATAACTCACTTTTTGGGATGGAAGAGTTCAAACCGTCCCTAATAATTAACTATTGGGGACGAAATATTTGGGGACGAAATATTTAACTGTCCCCAATTAAACGTCCCCAAAAATCATTTTTTTAGTAGTGAGCGTCAAGCGAAGGAAGATTGGCTCTGTGTGTGTTTGTGTTTTTTTTTTTTTTTTGGTTCATGCCTTGTTTGTAGTAATGAATAAAGTGAAGTGAGTGAGTGAATTCTTTGAACTTCATAGCCAAAGAAAGACCGCAAAAGGTTAAAACTTGCAGAAACACAAAGTGATTATTAATTATTATACCCTTCTCTCTTGTTAGCATACAGTTTGTGAGTTTTTGTCTTTTGATTTTCAAGCTATCTTCATCTTTGATCACTTACCCACCACTCATATGGCTGGGCAACTGTTTATCCTTTAATCCTGCACACTGATCATATTGCCTGAAAATTCTGGTTTTTTTTTTTTTTTCCTTCTGTGGAAATTTGTTCTCTTTTTGATGAACTTTGAGGTAGCAAACTGGAAACAAAAATGACAGTTGCTACAGTGCCAATGCTAGAATCTCTCTCTTTCTTTGATCTCTTCAGCACTTAACATCATTTGTTTTTGTGTATTTTAGGCTTCTTAGTTGATAAATTTGTAGTAAAAAGATGAAAAGTGCTTTGATTGGCAGCCCACAAAATGCACTAAGAATATCGACAAATTAAGATTTAATTCTCAATAAATTTAGAGTCGAATGCAGAATGCGGGAATTCTTTTCCTCGCACCCAGATCCTAGCCATCCCCAAAACAAAAATGTATACAAATATTTATTTATTCATCAATTTATAATGAGGAATAGTTAACTTGTGACTTTGGAAAACAACAGAAATTATTTTCTTTGAGTAGTCTTGACTATTGTGCCATTTCTTAAGTTTCTCTGTATATCATTATAGAACTTTGTAGTCAGAATACTGTCTGAGGCAGCAACATCAACACAGACACAGTCTTCTTCAGAATTGTCACATAATAAAGATGCCATTACACCATAAAAGACCAATTTTTTCTTAAATTTATCCACAAGTTGTACGCTTCTTTTGGGTCTTTTTATGCTGATGCTTATTCTTGATGCATGTTTTTGTGTCAGGTAGGTGAAGTGGGAGAATTGTCTGAGATTTTTCAGTGGAAAGGTGAGGTCCCAAGAGGCCTTCCTGATTGGGAAGAGCAAGAGAAATTGCACTTAGGTGAAGAATTATCAGATGTTCTTCTTTACCCTGTTAGGCTATCAGATATTTGTGGCATTGATCTATGTAAAGCCGTTCTTAGAAAGCTTGAACTCAATGCAATAAAATACCCCATTAGTCTTTGCAAGGGATCTTCTCAAAAGCATAACCAAATCAAGACTAGTCCCGAAGCCACCACCAGCACCACTAGCAATGACGATGGTGGTGTATGATCTTGTTTGATTTCTTGTCCTGCGTTTTGTCAATAGCAGCCTTCTTTAAATTCTGTCTTTTGGGTCTTTTTCATTTTCAACTTTTCATCTATTTTTGTCCTTTAGACACATGAACTCCTGTAATGGTTGATTTTCATCGAAGGTAGGGAAGGGCACAATATAAAGTGTGATATTTTGTCTTGTACATATATGATGCATAATATGTGTCAAAAAATGGGCTGTGTATCATATGTGAATTTTGGGATTGGTTTTGCACGGGCTCCATCTTGAGTGGTATGCTTTGTGGATTTTGTTTACAATTGAGTTATGCTATCAAGAATTGTAATGGTTAAATTTGAAGTTCATTACCTGAATCTTTTTCTAGAGATCACAAGCGATAAATTCGTTTGGATTTTGCTTGAATGCCGGAAATCGGTTAGTGTTCTAAATTTCTTTCTTCTAGTGCATCGCTTTATAATATTAGGGTATGAAATCACATCCTTCAAAGCCTATGAAAAGCCCACAATTTGAAAGTCAATAAATAAGCTTGCCAGAGTTAGGTTCAAGACTAGTGTCCACGAAGTACTAATAACGCTGTAAATGCTTTAAATCGTGGGGTCAGGATTTTTTATTTTGGTAGGTCGATGGTGATACGATGGTCAACAATACGACGATAGTTGAGAGACAGCGACATTTGAAGAAAATAATAAATCTACTTATTTTATTTAGATACTCTCTTAAAAATTCATAAAAGTACTCAACTTTGAATAAATCGTAAACTCCAAAGAGTTTCAGGGACATGTCATCTATGTTAATAGGAAGTTTTCTTATTTTCATATATATTTCTTTAGAACTGTGTACATGCCAACACTCCCCCTTAAGTTGGTGCATAAATATCTCTAATGCGCAACTTGTTGAGTGAGCTTTAGAAACTTTTATTGGATATTGCCTTCGTAAGAATGTCTGCCAATTGGTCCTCTGATTTGACAAATGAGAACTGAATAATTTTCTTTGTAAGATTATGTTTGATGAAATGCCGGTCTACTTCAACATGTTTAGTACGATCATGCTGGACAAGATTATGAGAGATGTCAATGGCTACCTTTTTATCACAAAACAAGTTCATTTCATAGCTGGGAGCAAAGCCAATCTTAGTTAGCAACCTTCTAAGCCAAAGAAGTTCACAAAGACCTTTTGCCATTCCTCGAAATTCAGCTTCAGTACTGGATAATGCCACCACTTTTTGTTTCTTACTTCTCCATGTAACCAAATTGCCTCATACAAAAGTAAAGTAGCCCGAAGTCGATTTCTTGTCTAAAACATTTCCTGCCAGTCAGCATCCCTGTAGCCATCAATGTTCAAATGATTATTCTTTGAAACCATAAGTCCTTTTCTAGGATAGGACTTTAAATGTCGAAGGATCCGAGTTACCGCATCCATATGTTCTTCACTTGGGCAGTGCATAAATTGACTCACTACACTTACAGCATAGGCGATGTCTGGCCGAGTATGAGACAAATATATGAGTTTACCAACTAACCTTTGGTACCTCTCTTTATCGGTTGGCACCTAATCCAAATATTCTCCAAGTTTATGGTTCTGAACAATTGGAGTATCGGCTGATTTACACTCCAATAATCCCACTTCTGATAACAAGTCTAGCACGTACTTTCTCTGGGAAAGAAATATACCTTGTTTTGATCTGGCCACTTCAATTCCAAGAAAATACTTCAGTCCTCCTAGCTTCTTCATTTCACATTTGGTTGATAATTGCTCTTGGAGTCTAGCAATCTCTTTTGTGTCATCTCCAGTAATAAGCATGTTATCTACATAGACTATTTGAGCTGTCACTTTTCCACCATGGTGTTTTAGGATGAGAGTATGATCTGAATTGCTTTGTAGAAAGCCATATTTTATCATAGCCGAACTAAATCGACCAAACCATGCTCGAGGTGATTGTTTCAACCCGTACAGAGCTCTATGCAGTTTACATGCAATCTTTGTTTTTGAAAATGTAGTGTATCCTAGTGGAGTATCCATATAGACTTCCTCTTCGAGATCACCATAGAGAAATGAGCTCTTTACGTCAAACTGGTGCAATGGCCAATTTAAATTTGCTGCAAGAGATAATAAAACTCGAACAGTATTTAGTTTGGCTACAGGTGAAAAAGTTTCCTGATAATCAATGCCATATGTCCGAGTATATCCCTTTTCCACAAGTCTTGCTTTGTATCGCTTCGATGGATCCATCCGTCTTGTATTTAATAGAAAAAAATCCACTTGCATCCCACTATCTTCTTTCCTTCAGGTAGAGCAACCAGCGTCCATGTTTTATTTTTTTGTAAAGCCTCGAGTTCCACTTTTATAGCTTGAGCCCAATTTGGATCTGTTAAAGCTTCTTCAACACTGCTAGGGATATGAAACGAGGATAACGTGTGAGTAAAAGTTTTGAGAGGTTCAGATAATCTTTGAGTGGACACATAGTCAGCAATCGGATACTTAGATCTTCTTTCTTCCACGTCCGGAGAATATCGATTTGGTGGCTTGCCACGATTTTGTCTGAAAGGTAACACATAACCCGCTGGTGTATCCAAAGTATTAGTATGCGGTATAGTAGGAGAGCTTACCTCAGGAATATTCTTAAGAGTAGGGTCTTCGGGTACTGAAGAGTGGGGGGATTCATCTTCAGATGCCAATAGAATAGGTTTGGCTATTATCAATTCCTGAAGAAGTTTCAACATTTGGTTCTATCACTTCGTTTCCATCATTCGATTTTGTCGGGTTTGAATTATCCTCAAGCCCATTATTTTTAAATTCTAATCCTTCTGTCCCTTCAACACTCAACCAATTCTGCTCTTCATTTTAGTTCTCCTCCCGAGGAGAAGAATTGGATCCTAGTGGTGAAAAAAAGTACCAGACTCGAGAAAGGTAACATCCATAGTGATGTAGGTACGTTTGGTGATGGGATCGTAGCACTGGTAACCCTTCTTATGAGTAGCATACCCCAAAAAATAGACAACGGACAGCGCACGGATCCAACTTAGTGCGTTAATTCTTATGAATATGAAAGAAGGCAACACAACCAAAGATTTGAGGATGAATCATCAAAACGGTAGGCAAGGGGACATGGTCAGAAAACACCTATAAGGGAGTCTTAAAATTTAATACTTTTGTAGTCATACGATTTAGTAAGTATACGGCAGTGGTGACAACATCGTCCCAGTGGCAACTAGGCACATGTGCCCCAATCAACAAGGCACGTGCAGTTTCTAAGATACGCCGGTTCTTTCTTTCGGCGATGCCATTTTGTTGTAGAGTCTGAGAACATGAGGTTTTATGGAGGAGACCATGGTTCTTGAAATATGTCTAAAATTGTTGGTTTATGTATTCTCCACCATTGTCAGAATGGAGGATCTAAATTTTAGCTGAAAATTATGTTTGAACCATGATGTGGAAGGATTGAAAAACACTAAAAACTTTATCATTTTTTTCTAGTAAATAAAGCCATATCATCCGAGTGTAATCATCGACAAATATCACAAACCAACGACAACCGGATAAAGTAAGAACTGGAGAAGTTCTCCACACATCATAATATATTAAAGCAAATGGAATAGAACTCTTATTCATGCTCACAGGATATGAAACTCAATGAGTTTTGGCTACAATGCAAGTATTACATGTAAGGTCTGAGTGCTTTAAGTTTGAAAAAAAAATTGGAAATAAGTGCCATAAATAACCAAATGATGGATGTTCTAGGCGGTGATTTAACAATCGAATCTGCCTCTCTTTGCTACTAAATGTGTGTTTTATGTGATTGGCTCTTCTTGGACTGAGGTCATCCATATAGTATAATCTCCCCCTCTTAGTACCATGCCCAATGATCTCTTTGGTGAGAATATCCAGAAGAAGACAAAATGTAGGATATATTAGTACCACACAATTGAGTTCTGCAGTAACTTGGCTCACAAACATTTGTTTATTGGAGAGATACGGAATGAGTAAAGTATGAGATAAAGAGAGAGAAGGGAAAAGGTCACAGTTCCAGCCCCTATAACTAGATATGTGACCCCATTGGCATTAGCAATACAACTTCGTCTTGGTGGAGTAATATGAGTGAAATCATTTGAATCAAACGTCATGTGGTTGGTAGCCCCGGAGTCCATAATTCAGACACTATCATCATAGTGATTAGGGCTAAGAAATGCCTGACCACAATTACCTTGATCATCGAGAACTGTAGAATCGTTCTGATATCCTTCTTGGGAGACAAGAGATAATTAGGGTTCAGTAGTGACCACATCAACTCTACATGTGCCTTCATCAGTAGCTATTGTCTCATGTTTTTTTCGTCCCTGAAGATCATTCCACCAATCTTGGTACCCATGTAACTTGAAGCACGTTTCACGGGTATGTTTGGTGTTGCCACAATGAGTGCATCTCCCACCATCAAATTGGCTCTTCTTGGAGGTTAGGTTCAACCAATCCACTGCTTATATAAGGTGACCTTGTTTTCGACTGTGTGTTTGATTGGCCTGTATTGATTCCTTTAGATGCCATAACAGCCCCAGGACTGGAATCCGCACCTGAGGTCATCACGGTCTGTCGAACATCTTCTCTTTGGACATGAGCATAGGTCTGTTCAACAGTAGGAAAATTGTTAACATATGGTTAACTTTAAACTTTAATGTTTTGATTATAATAAACAAATTAATATTGTTTACTAATGATCTATTTTTAAGTAATATTCAAAGCGCTACAAATCGAACTCGCAAGCATGTCAAAATCAAAACCAATCAATACAAGAGTTCAAGAAATTCAAGATTCTATGATCAAGATCGAAAAATATATTTCTAGATAAAATTGTAAAGGTACTAATTCTTTAATTTTTAGCAATTAAATGAATAAAAGATCAAAAACAAATTTATGCACAAAACCTATGTTAATATCACTTGCATATAACATTTTTATCAAAGCCAAAAATCAAATTTTCAAAACTTTTCGAAAAAACGAACCGGTCATCCGTTTATGAATCGGTCGACCGTTTTGTGAAGAACCGGTCGACTGCTTGAATATCATTTTCCAAAAATGACCGTTTCTCATTTTTACCGTTCTAACGGCTATTTCTCGACCGTTCGACTTATAGGTCGACCGATTGGTCATCCGGTTGGGCAAAAAGTTTTTAAAATTCATCTCTATAAATACCTCTTCATTTATTATCATTCTACAACACTTACAAAGCATTAACAGAGAGAATCACATTGAGAAAATTCATTCAAACTTCATCTCATTTATATCTTCAAAATCATTCATTGAAAAACTTTGTTTTATTAAATCAAACTTTTGATTCATCATTATCAACAAAGTTTATTTTTAACACTTGAGCTTTTTATCTATTACTATTCATTAAAGTGTTAGTCTCTCTTAATACCAAGCTTGTATCTATCATTTATCAAGAGAGAAATACATTCTCAAATCTATTTTTTTATATCCTTGGGTCGTATTGAGGTCCCTTGAAAGCTCAATATTGTATAAGGATCGGTGTTCCTTGTTTGTAAGTCACTGAATACATTGTAAGGGTTTCGATTGCACCATAAGTCAATCAAGATAGTGGAAAGGCCGTGCTCATGTTGGAGAGCTTGGTAACGGGAGACGTAGATCATTGGTTGGATCGAACCTCTATAAAAATATAGTTTGCACTCTCTCTACCCTTTTATTTATTTACATTGTGCTCGTATTTTTAGTTGCTTAATTTATATCTCTTAAATTTCTTATTTTGAGATTATTCTACGAAAAAGTTTGAGAAACCAATTCACCCCCCTTTTGGTTAGTTATTCTTGGGCTATCAGAATGGTTTCAACTGTAGCACATCACTTCGAATCTTGTCCAGCCGATCGTCCACTCCATCAAGGAAGATATAAACTCTATCTTCATGTAGGCTTGAGTTGTATTTTTGGATATCTCCAGGGCAGGTCATAGGATTGGGGCGACGAAAATCGATTTCTCACCATAATCCTTGAAGGTCGTTGTAGTATTTTTCAATTGATCCACCGGCTTGTCTCATGTGAGTCACACGACGTCGGAGATCATAAACTTGAGAAGTATCAGTCCCATCAAAATAAGTTGTTGCAGCAGAATCCCATATCTGTTTTGCAGTTGGGAAGCGAATGAAGTTTGCGATCAAGGACGAATCCATTGAGTTGATCAGCCATCATTTAACAATGGCGTTTTCGGTTCGCCATCTCCAAAAAGATAGATCAGTTTCCAGAGGCTGGTGAGAGTCCCGATTAATATATCCCAACTTGTCTTTTCCAGAGATATACATCTCGACAACCTAGGACCACAAGGCATAGTTGGAGCCATCCAACTTAATGCCGATTGGAGTATTTGAAGAATCTGCAGGCGGTGGATGTGGTGAGATCTGGGTTCTGTTCAGAACTTCTGTCATCTTGTTTGTCAGGTTGTTAAGAATGGACTCAGCCTGAGAGTTGTGGTGTTACACTGTCTCAGATGAATCTTCCATAGGTTCCACAAGGACTGGAGTGTTTCTTGGTTAAGTACAGGGTAGAGCAGATTTTTAGAACCACGCTTTGATACCATGTTAATGGGAAGTTTTCTTATTTTCATATATATTTCTTTAGAATGGTGTACATTATATATAGATACAAGGAGAGTGTTTCAGCACCTATTCTAGGCTATACATTGTCTAAGGCTAGAATTTCTTATTGTTCCATGAAGTATGGGATAAACAGATCCTTATAATTGCTCCATCCTAATTGCTTCCTGTAATTGCTCCATTATAATTGCTTTTGTAATTGCTTCATGTAATTGCTCCATTCTAATAGCTCATGCCAACACTTTGAACATGTTGTTTGCAATTTCTAAGGTTTCTACTTGCTGCAGGTATTCCAGACCTTCGGGCAGGTCTACAATTAGCTTGTTGCTGCTTAAGTTGATAACGTTTGTGCCATTCAGCAGTGTAATTTCCTCCGGCAAGCAACCGGAGAAACCATTGTTCGTGAAAAGAACCTCTTCCAATGTATTGCCCATTTTGCCAATGCTGGTTGGAATGCATCCGGTGAACTTGTTATTGGCAATCACAATTACCGAAGTCGGGAAATTGCCAAAGCTTTCGGGAATGGTGGCATTAAAATACAAATAAAATAGTGAACAAAACAAGAAAATGAATCGACATTTTATTTTAAAAAATCAAGGTTTGATTACACAATACTCGGAAAATTGAAAACAAAATTGGTGGTTGGAATATTTTAAGTGTATTTTTAATATAAAGAAATAAGTGGTCTATTCATTTGATGTGCTTACTTGGTTTTATGTTGCAATTTTAATTTTAATTTTTTTTTGGTTATATCAACCTCGGTGTTTGGCATGGCATGTCGAGTAATTTGATACATGGTTGATTATGAAGATTTCTCTACTAAAAAAAAAAAGTTGATTGAATTATTCAAAATGACAAACTATGCAAATGGGATTAAAGGTTGATGAAAAGTCCAATCTGAAAGGTTGAGAATGTATTTGCTATATAAGTACTAAAAGTTGAAGATTAAGAGTATCGTTTCTATATATTTGTTATGAGTAGAGTTTTTTAGTAGTAGTAGAAATTTTGTTAAAAAGTTGTTGACTCGTTCTGGATATGAATTCAAAAAGTCTTATGAATATTAAATTGATTGTTTAGTTGCACAACTATAAAAGTACTTTTATATAAAGTTTATATTTATTTGATTAAATACTAATTAATTATTATATATCTCATATTATTTGTTTTAAAATAAATAAATTTTTATATCTTATCATAACTATTAAAATTAATATATTAATTTAATTATAATAACACGATTATTTTATTATATTTGACTAAATAATAATTAATTATTATATAACTCATATTATTTTTTTAAACGAAATCATATATTTTATATCCTATAATAACTATTACAATTAATATATTAATTTAATTATAATATCACGATTATTTTAGTATATTTGATTAAACAATAATTAACTATATAAATCAAACATATTATCTATAATTTGTATTATATTATTTAACACGCCAATATTTTTTTTTACTTATATAAGTATATGAAGTAACAATTTGATATAAGTAATTAATGTAGTAAATAAATTAATATCTTTTTTTGATGTATTAATGGTAATTTTTTTTTAATTTTTAAGTTCATTAAATGTTAATTACAATTTTCCGTAAAAGCTCAATTAGATATTTTTAAAGAAGCTCAAAATTTGAGCTTCTTTAAAACAACTTTTTAAAGCTGTTTTTTAGTCAAAAAGTGCTTGTTGACTTTAACCAAACAACAATAAAAATAACTAAAAGTACTTTTACTCTTTAGGAAGTGCTTTTTAGACTTCAAAAAAAACCCTTCTAAACACGCTATAATTGTACAAATTTTCAGAGAAAAGTATGTTAGGATTCGAATGTGCATGCCACAAAAGTGGTTATTAGAGCATCTCAAATACTAAACATTTTCTTAAAAAATCTATGTGGCAAGAGAGAGAGAGTAGAAGGAAGAAAGAAAGTGGAAAAATATATGAGAGGGATATATACAAAATAATAAAAAATTGAGAGGAAGACTTCCTTATACTCACATCCAAGCACATTCCAATAAAGACTTTATTACATCTAGACCATTAGATTAATTGAAATTAAGAATCGTGATTATTTGTCAAATACATTAGTAGATGGAATGGCCTCCTTAGAAGAATTGGTTTTATTCGAGGAGTTACCGTCAATAATTTTTATTGTAGGAGTTAGGAAATGCATAGATTATTCTTGTAACATTTTGTATATATTGTCTTTGTACGACAAAAATATATGTATAATGCAAACATCATTGTTAATTCTTGACATTTGATATGGTATCAGTGTTAGATCTTTAAACATAAATCTCTAACTATAATTAAATAATTAGAGAACCCAAGATCATTATGCTATATTATCAAGAATATGTGCTGATGAAGAATATCTAAATCCATTGCGTTGAAATTAAGAAGGTTTGGATTTTCTGCAGCCAAATCTCTTTAGTGCTCAACGTGATCTCGCTCTAAGATGGAGATATAGGAGAAAAGCTATGAGCTAATTAATGATTTGACCTTAAGGACCTAACCATATAGAATTTCTTATATACTAGCTAATTGGATTTCCGTCAACTCTAATTAGACTTGTATTAGGTCTCTACACATTATAAAGTCCATACTGGTATATGTTTCTAGAGCCTAATTAATTGATCACTTATATGGCTCTTTTAAATTAGATAACTTATAATATAATTGTATTTTAAATATGTAGTCCACATAAGAAATAAATTACAACAATCTCCCACTTGGGCAACATACGTTATCCGAAACAATGTGTACACAAAAATGCTATATTTCCTTGAAACATTTCTTTAGTTACAATCTGGTTCATGTACTATGTCGACATGAGATCAAAGCGGCCTTCGTTACACATATTAGTAACTGGACCCATTAATGGTCACCACACTAACATATTCAATGATATAGATCAAGTATGGATGTATAACATGAAAATTACATGCAATGTGATATGAAACATGCATATTTTCAACTGGTCCAACTTTGTTCTTTAGTGAGATCATACCAAAGCTTTCTAATCTTAATGTTAAACCACAAATGGAAAGACTAAATTCAGAGATTAGTAACAACCACTATACTTTATTTTGCAGAAAATAATTATAAAGTGTGTATACTACTGAAAAGCATCAAAATACAAACTCCCACTAAACCAGCACATCGTCAAACAATACAACACCCATATGAGATATATGCTCGTAAAACACCTTGGGCGGTAAACCTTTGGTGAGCGGATCTGCAATCATGGAGTTTGTGCCAATATGCTCTATAGACACCTGACTACTCTAAACTCTCTCTTTAACAACAAGAAACTTGATGTCTATGTGTTTCTACTTAAAGAAAGCTTATGTTGTTGTTGGAATAAAGCACATCTAATTTATTGTCATAATATATCTGTAATAGTCTTTTAATACCATCCACAACACGTAGCCCAGTGACAAGTTTTGCAGCCATATCCCATGATTAGATGTCTTATAACAGAAATGAACTCGCCTATCATGGTAGATAGAGCTATGAGCGTCTGTTTAACACTCTTTCGGGATATAGCTCCTCCAAATAATAGATAAACATAGTCCGATATGGATCTCTTACTATCTTGGCATCAAGCAAAATCGAATTAGAATACCCAATGATCTCCAAATAATCCGACATCCGATATGTAAGCATGAAATCTTTTGTTCTCTTTAAATAACGCATAACCTTTTTGGCTACTTTCCAATGATCCATCCCAAAGTTACTCAAATATCTCGCTTAATAATCTCGCTATGAACGTTATATCTGGGCGCATACATACTTGAGCATATATAAGACTTCCTATAGCCGATGCATAAGAAATCTTTTGTATTTCTTTCACCTCAACCTCATTCTTGGGGTATTGACCAAGTCAACTTATCTCCTTTAGCAATGGACGTATTTCTCGATCCACAATCTTTCATGTTGATTATGCTAAGTATCATTTCGATATAGCTCTTTTATGATAATCCAATGATACCACGAGAGCAATCTCAATGTATCTATATGCCTAATACAAAAGAGGCATCCCCAAGATCTTTCATTTCAAAATTCTTAGTTAGAAATCTCTTGGTTTCGTGTAATAAGCCTATATCGCTACTAGCTAGCGAGATATCATCGACATATAATACCGTGAAGTTATATTTACTCCCATTGAACTTAGGTCGTGTTTGATTTCAAGTGGAAAATTTGGGTGGAAAGAAAATATTTTCCATAGAAATGAATTATCAAGAAATTATGGGTTGGAAAAGGTTAACGATTTTCCATAGAAAATAAATGGGTTGGAAAAAGTTAACAAATTTTCCATGGAAAATAAATTCTCCTATCCCATTAAAGAAAATATTTTCCTTGAAAACAAGGAAAATGTGGCCAAAAGTGGAAAAATGAGAAAAAATTTCCATGGAAAAAAAAAAATGTTGTAATCAAACACAACAAGGAAAATAGGTGGGAAAATTCTTTTTTCCGTGGAAAATTTTTGGCAATCAAACAAACAAGTTGGAAAATAGGTGGAAAAAATCCATTTTCCATGGAAAATTTAAGCCAATCAAACACACCCTTATGGTACACACAATTATCAACTACATTTATCTCATATTCGAACAAGATAATGACTTGATGGAATTTATGATACCATTGACAAGAAGCTTGATTGAGACCATAAATAGACTTCTTTAATCTGCATACCATTTTCATTTGATCGGTGCTCACAAAGTTTTCTAGTTGCACCATATATATTGTTTCGTCAATGTTACCATTGAGAAACGCAGTCTTTACATTCATCTGTTGTAGCTCCAAATCAAAATGAGCTACAAGTGCTATTATGGTCCTGAAAGAGTCATTCGATAAAACCGGAGAGAAAATCTCTTTATAATCAATGCATTTTTATGAGAAAACCATTGGCAACAAAAACGAGCTTTATATCTCTCAACATTGCCTTTTGAATCCCTCTTGGTCTTAAATATCCATTTGCAACCAATGTGCTTCGCACCTTTAGGCAATTTGACGAGATCTCAAACACTATTGTATTTCATTAATTTCATCTCATCTTCCATGTCATCAATCTACTTTTGAGAATTAAAACTCTATTTGGCTTGATGGAAGTTGATTGGATCATCTTCCACCACTCCTATATCAATCTCGTGTTCTTGGAGAAAGACGATATGTCATTTGGAATCGCACTTCTCCTTTATCTAATGGATCTTCTCAATGGAATTTGTTCTTGAGGTTGTTGAGCTTACTCATCAGGAGCAACTCATTCATTTTGGATAGGGAGCTCATCAACATTATCTAAATAATCTGGATTTCCATCTTGAACAATGTCAGAAATTAGAGTCTGATCATTATCAATAGCAATAGCGGAAGGAAACGAATTTCTCTTCAAAGACAATGTCCCTAACCTTATCTCCATTCCAAAGCTCAACATCCTTAAGGAATTTTGCATTATCCGTCTTGAAAAGGGACCTAGTCAAGGGATCATAGAATTTGTAATCTCTTGACCGTTCAAGGTACCCAACAAATTAGCAGCTTATGGTTCTTGAGTCCAGATTCTTTTCATTCAAGATGTAAGGCCTTGCCTCATTAAACAACCCCAAATATGCAAGTACATAATACTAGGCTTCTTGCCTGTCCAAAGTTCATAAGAGGTTTCAACCACTTCTTTGCTTGAAATTCGCATAATGATGTATCTTTGCGATCTTTAGTGCTTCTCTCCAGAGAGATTCTGGTAAAGAAGCATGACTAATCATGCTTCTTGCCACGTCCTTAAGCGTCCTATTTCGTCTCTCAGCAACACCGTTCGTGCTAGGTTTTCCTGGCATTGTGTATTGTAGGACGATACCATAATCCTCTAGGAACTTTACGAAAGGTCCTAGCATTGTTTACCAGATCCATGATATATGCCATAGTATTCACCACCACGGTCAAATCTGAAAGCTTTAATCTTCTTGCCAAGTTGATTTTCAACTTCTGCTTTGAAGGACTTAAATACATCTAGTGATTAAGACTTCACATGAATCAAATATAGGTAGCCATAATGCAAATAATCATCTATATATGAACGTAATAAAATACTGTTGATCATTCAAGAAGCTGTAGGAAATGGTTCGCAAATATCAGTATGAATTACTTCTTAGACGTCGAGAACTAGTGTTGGCACCTAATTCCCAACGTTTGTTTGTTTCTCTTTATACATTCAATACAGCCTTGAAAATGTGTAAAGTCAAGGGGATCCAGAATCCCGTCAGACACAAGTCTCTCAATTCTCTGTTTAAAGATTTATCCTAAGCGTTTGTGCCACAATGCAGTGGAATCTTCATTAGTTAATTTGCGTTTTGTACCACGTGAGCTGGTGTGCAAGGTCTTATTATACGAGATAGTTGTATCCAATAAATATAGGTTGTCATTAAAAGATAAGGAACCAGTACAAATAAGATTCGAATCACGAAAGAGACTGAATTTATTATTTCCAAATGAACAACAATAACTCAATTTGTCCAATGCACGAACATAAATTAAATTCCGTCTAAACAACAGTGCCACATAAGTCTCTTTCAAATTCAAATAATAACCGGTCCTTAATAATAACCTAAAAGTCCCTATAGTCTAAACTGCAACTGTTTTTCCGTCATCCACATAGATGAATCTTTCAGCATCACTTGGCTGTCGACTCCATGGGCAACCCTGCATAGACACACTTATGTGAGTGTTAGCAACATAATTCATCCACCAAGTGTGTCTAAGTACAGAAGCTAAATTAAATTTAGAACAAACCATAGTGAGAAGCATAAATTTCTTAACACGCCATGCAGCGTAATTGAGGCATTCTTTTTTTATGTGTCCACCATTCTTGCAAAAGTAACAGGTGAACTTCTTATCCTCTTTCTTTTGCACTTTATGTTGTGGTGCCATAACTGCAGCTTCCTTTTTCCTTTTCCTTTTCCTTTTCCTTTTCATTTTCCTTTTCTTATCTTGAGGAGTGGTTGATAAGTTAGTACTTTCAATCCCCTCACGCTTAAGTCTTTCCTCTTCTTGCAAACAGTGAGATATGAGCTCATTAAGAGTCTATTTATCTTTTTAAGTGTTGTAACTCACTTTAAATTGACCGTATTGTACATGAAAGAAAATCAAAATCAGATGCACGAGCAAGCCTCAAACAGCTCTAACTTTAGTGTATTTAGTTTAGAAATGAGATTAGACATTTCCATAATGTACTCCCTTATGTTCTGTTTTCCTTTATACCTCATTGAAACAAGGTGATCCAAAAGAATACTTGTTTCAGCCTTTTTGTTTTTGGCAAAAGGTTTTTCAATTTCCTTAAGGAACGTCTTAGCATTTTCCTCCTCATACATAGGGGCCCTAAATGTTTTTGGAATGGAAAGTTTTATGATCATAAGACTCATGTGGTTAAAACGATCCCATTTTTTTAGTCCATTTTATCCTTAGTGGAACTTTCATCAGCAAGAGTAGGAGGTCGTTCTATCCAAAGCGCAAGGTCAAGATCTATGCATCCAAAAACAATCATAACGTTCACTTTTCAATTCTTGAAATTTGTGCCATATAGCACATGGATGGAATTAATGTTGGCAAGTATTGTAGAAGCAGAACTAGAAATTGAAAACGAGAGAATATAACAAGTTCACAATTAATAATCCTATCATAACATATGTATGAAAAATTATATAACGGTGGGCCCCATCACAAAATACCTAGCAAAATATTGATATTTAATCTTTGGACAAAAACATCAACTTGTAGTAATCAAACATTGATAATTAATCTGTCAAATAATAAATCTTTCTTTTGACCAACTTATTATCTACATAAAAACTTTATAATTGTCACATATTTATTACCACTTATATATCTGCCATTTGGTCAAATAGTAACATTCCTTTGGGCCAGCCATTACTTGCATAAACAACAAACACACACATCTTAATATTCTAAAATAAATAACTCTACGTGATAGAGATTACTTTGCCAACGTATCATTTCAATTTATTTATTTTGAAATATAAGACGATTAATTCAAGAATTTGAAGATATTTTAGGGATTAAATTTGAACATTCCAAACTTTAAGGGCCTAAGATTCAAAAAATCTTAAACTTGAATAACTTAAGATTCAAAATCCAAAATTTTAAGCACTAAATCTTAAAATCCAAAACTTTAAGGGCTTAATTTCAAAACTCCAAACCTTTAAGACCCAAGATTTTAAAATCTGAAAACTTTAAGAACCTAAGATTTAAAATCTAGAACCTTGAAGGACTAAATCTGAAAATTCAAAACGTTAAGATTTTAAAATCAAAACTTTGAAAACTTGAACTAAATATTGCACCATAATCTTTGAATTCATCAAATTTTCACATGAGGTCCCATTCCAAAAATATTTCAACAACTAGGGTTCAAAACCCTAGCCACCGCCTAGATCTGATCTGACGAGACGAAGCGCCTCCTCACAGTAGCGCCCATTTTTTTTATTTACCCTTTTTTTTAAAAAAAATTCTTTAATTCTTTATTTCTTCATATATTTATTTTCTCAACAAATCAAGCCAAAAACTCATACACATAATGATTTTTATCTTAAAAATTCCTTATAGGCGTATTCATTCAAAATTAAAATATGTATTAAAAAAATCTTGAAAATTTAACATAATTTCGCTCTTATACCATTTGTTAGATCTTTAAACATAAATCTCTAACTATAATTAAATAATTAAAGAATCCAAGATCGTTATGCTAGATTATCAAGAATATGTGTTAAGGAAAAATACATGAATCCATTGTGTTGAAATTAAGAAGGTTATGATCTTCTGCAGCTAAATTTCTTTAGTGCTCAACGGGATATCGAATAGGGATAATTAATAATTTGACCTTGGGGACCTAACCATATAGTATTCCTTATATAATGGATAATTAGATTCTCATCAACCTTAATTAGACAAGTATTAGGTCTCTCTGATTCTGAGTTCATACCGGTATATATTTCTAGAACCAAATTAATTGATCACTTATATGACCTTATTAAATTAGATAACTTATAATATAACTGTAATTTAAATATGTAGCCCACATAAAAAATAAATCTCAACAATCGGAGCATATTAACTCTAAATTTCAAAGAAGATTTTGCATAGATGTCACAAAATTGAAAATACACTAAAAAATTGTCACTTTTTCATAACACTTGCAAAAATATCATTTTGGGGTGGAAAAAGTCTATTTTACCATTTTCAGTTACTTTTTCTCATCATTTAATGCCAAGACATGAAAGGCACGTATTCGTTAAGGTGGCACCTTGTTGGTGAAGCTATACAATAACTGATGTTATTACACAATAGATAATAGCTAAATTAACAAAACAAAAAAAATTAATTATTTTCGCCACTTATCTTGAACATTAACAACTTCGAGTATCTCCTAAACAACCATTAAGCTCCATTTGAATTTTGCCACTGAATGTATGTCGTTCTTCCGGTAGACCACCCATGCATCGTAAACGTTCTCGAATGAAAGGCACCTAAAGGACGAAAAAATGTAATCGGTGTGGGCAACACAATAGACAAGTGTGTACAAACCATATTCCAATGCATAACAAAGTGTGTGTTGATGGATCTTTTTTTTTTGTTATTAATACGGTAGCCTCCAATATGTGTACACTTACCGGAATCAACCTTGTTTTACGATATTTGTGTAAATATAATTGAGCTTTTAATGTCGAACAAACGAAATTGTTGTTCAATACGACTATGATCAAACTGTTGTACTACGCATAACCTTTAATAGAATATATGCTTGACAGATGAAATGTCTGTCTTGATAGTTTGCTCTTGTAATTCTCGACAGTTTGGACATCGAATTTCAAACAGATTGTGCATAGGGATTATTCAATAATGTAAAGACGAAGATGGTTTACGAACATAACACAACAAAAAGAGATCGATATACTTCTAACATCGTCAACACAAACAGTTTTGAGCTTCGATGGACCCGTGTGCCACAACCTCGGAAGAGTCCTCATACGGTGACATGTACGCCAATACGTTTTCACCTAGTGTAATAGAAAAGGATGCATGAATCTCATTCACAACCGAATAAGAGGGCACGAAAATGTCATTGATGTCCGGGAACGGAATCGGTGAAAGATTCATCCAACCAGTTGGTTGATCAAGTAGTTCCTCGTCCGAACCCATCCAACCACTTGTGTCATATCCAATCATACTAGGAATAAGTAGGTTAATGTTGTTTACTTGCTTGTAATATAAAATCTGGACACGAATGTAAGACAAGTTAACCATGTACGCATTAATGTTTTGTATGGGATGGATAGTACAAAGAACCTTCATCACTACACGTTCCCGACAAGTCATATATCTGTCTCGACAGTTATCTGCTAGATTTCTCGATAGTTCAATGGAATTTTACCCAGCAGACGGTTATTACTAAGAGTCTATAACTTCTTACTCCATACAACGAGAGCTACTAACGCATACCATAAATTCATAAACTCCGCAAAATATGGTTTCACAGTTGCTATTAAGCACAAAAAACTCCATATTCTAATTTGAAAAATGAGATGACACAAGTAGTCGTCACTCGAAACATAGACCTTCCAACAAGCAATCCAACAAAATAATTGTTCTCACAACAAGAAATCCTAAAACAATTTAAACATTTTATAGTCCAATTGTACCAGTAAGCAATGAATGAAACATATTCCATAACAAGTAATCCAAAAAAAATTGTCGCCCCTAGTGTAGAGGGTCTTAATCGTAGTTGTTGGAATCTAGATCCGCAAAAGGCGAGTTTTAGTAGCTTTCAGAGTTGCATGCTCGTTTCCGACTTCATTTTCAATTGACGGCTTGTCATCCTTCTCAACTAATGTCTGCTCCTCGTCTATGGTCACCTTTTTCCTACATCTATGACACCACTTTCGTAACACGAAACTTCTTTTCTTTCAAAATCAGTTTTTTATTGTGCATCAAACCTGTCAGGCACGATTTTTTGATATTTCAAATTGCTCATTTGCGATACTTGAAGTGTGGAACACGATGTTTCTCGTGAATTTAATACCGGAAGTCCATCTACACCAACCACATCAACAAATTTCTACGTCAACAACAAGTTTAAAAGGTAATAAAATAAATTAACAAAACTCAAAGAGTAGCATCTACCGCAAAATATCAAACTAAAACACGCAAAAGTCAACATTTCATGGAAATGCATCTCTATAAATATTCCAAAAAAAAATTATTCATCGAATAGGTCCTAAAGGAAAGTGTTTATCAAATTTACGAACTTGAGTTCTCCAATTTTAAACCAACAATTAAATGAAAAAACTAACATCCCAATTTACATGCACCGTGGAATATGTATATTTCTCAACAGTTCGTGAAAATTCGTACAAACTGTCTAGAATTCTAGAATTCATGTGTCTAGATTGACTAATGAACTGTCCAAATTACAACATGGAATAAGACATTTCTTACGTGAACCCAATTTTCAAACTCATCATTTTCAATATGTAATTCTAGCAAATAAAACAATCAAAACCACAACCAAAAAAGTTGCACCATAAATTCAAGGAAATGCATCTCCATAAGTATCTAAAAAGTATATTCATCTATCATAAAGAAATTTTTTTATTCAACTATACTTTCAAATATCATAAAATGGACACCAACAATAAATGGAAAAAAATAAAATATACTTTAATTTTTGCTTAGAGTAACAAAGAAATGAGATGGGAGAATTACACATTAAAAAACGAATCACAATCAACATTAAAATCAATTTTCCAAACAAGTCCACCACAGATATGAGACCAACATCTAACATTTTCAAAGAAAATCCAAAAATTTTCTAACAAAACCCTAGTTCCTTGGGATGTGAACAAACCTCTATTCTGAAAGAAGTAAGTTTTGATTGATTTTTGACAAAGTTTGTGGAGAAGAGAAATGGTGCTTCATCGGTCGTGGTTTTGGAGAGAGGGGGGGTGGGTTTGGAATTCAGAGAGGGGGGGTGGGGTGGGTTTGGAATTCAATAGAAGCGGGTTTTGAGAGAAAAGTGGGTGGTTGTTTTGGAGAGAGATGTGGATGGAGGTAGAATTGGACTTTAAATTTTGCTACAGTAATAAACAGACATGTCTCTCAATTAATGTTTAGGTTTGGACTTTAAATTTTGCTACAGTGATATACAGACATGTCAACTCTCAATTAATGTTTCTCATTCCCAATTTACACATGTTATCACATTAGTTTTTAACAATAAAAGATCTGATTGGAAATTTATCATAGGGTATTCTCGTCCAATTTTCTTAAAACAATTTTGCAAATGTTTTTAAAAGTGACATTATTGCAAATGACTTAGTGAAAAGTGACATCGATCTGGTACAATTTCCTCAATTTCAAATTGCAAAATGGTTGATTCTACCAACAATAATTTTTCGAGAGCTCCTCGTCATTTTTTATGTTCTTAATTGTTCAATGACGTGCTTTCGTGGTAGTTGTGTGTTTCACGACCTCACCACAAAGAGAAAGATTGGAGTGGATAGTGTTGGAATGGTCTTTATCATCTACACCATTCAACAAATCTTTATAACAATGTAAAACTTATTTTTAGATATTTGGCATCAACGTTTAAGTCATCCTTCTGTGAATAGTTTAAAGTCCATTTATGCTTTAGATTTTAATGTTTCCTTTTCCAATAAAAAAGAATGATGACGAATGTGCTTTGGGAAACATACAAGAACACATTTTCCTTCAAATTATATAAAAACTACCTCACCTTTTGAACTCGTTCATTGCGATATTTGGGGTAGTTTTTCCATTCCTAGTAATTTTGGTACACACTATTTTTTGACAATTGTTGATGATTTTAGTCGTTGCACTTGGGGTTTCTTGATGAAACACAAGTCTGAAACTCAACATATTTTTTTAAAAAAAATTTCTCTTGCATCAACCAAGTATAACACAAAAAATACAAAATGATGACGCACTTGCTTTTCATTTAGATGAATTGCATTTTGTATTTCTCATTAAGTGTGTTAGAACAGATAATGGGGATGTTGGGTTGTTGTACTTCTAGGTCACTGATGGAGCAAAATGTTAAGCTTGAGAACTCGTCTGATTCTTCAATTTATCGTCGTCTTATTGGCTGTTTGCTTTATTTAACTATCACTCGACTATATATTCTCTTTCTCAGAAATTTTTATTTCTTCATTATTGTTTTCGCTTGTAACCGAAAGTAGAGCAGTTTATCAATATCTTTGTGGTGGACTTAATTTTATCAAAGATGATGAGAACGTGAACTCCCAACCATTTATAAATTGGAGAGATCGTTTTCTTATTTTGTGCATAATTTATGCAGACACCGCAACAACCACTTCGTGAAGCAGCTTTTTGGTGTTTTGCGTTATTTGAAAGGTAATTCTGATGAAGGCCTTTTACTAGCA
This sequence comes from Forsythia suspensa, assembly GCA_023638005.1. Classification (NCBI taxonomy): domain Eukaryota; kingdom Viridiplantae; phylum Streptophyta; class Magnoliopsida; order Lamiales; family Oleaceae; genus Forsythia; species Forsythia suspensa. The sequence continues at coordinate 47,010,412 of CM042672.1, read as the reverse complement.
TTTTCAAGTTCTTCACAACTAATTGCTTGTGCATGTTCATATTGGGCGAATCATGCTGATACCCGTTTGTACTACAAGTGGATTTTTGCACTATTCTCGAATTGGAAAACCAAGAAGCAAAGTGTTTCTCCTTCTTCTTCTGAATCAGACTATACATCTATGGTCCAAGCCACTTGTCAATTACAATGGATAAAATTCTTATTGGCAAATTTTGGTCTCAACCTCTCCACACCATCTATCTTGCACTGTAATGATCAAGCCGCTCTTCATATTACAGCCAATTCTGTGTTTTTATAAACCAACCAAACATATTGAATTGAATTGCCATTTTATTCGTGAAAAAATTCAGGCTGGGTTAATCAAAATAGCACATGAGTAGACTATAAAGCAAATTACATACGTTTTCACCAAACCATTACTAGTGAGTAATTTGGTCATCTTCTTGGCAAGTTAAACATGATTGACATTCACGCTCCAACTTAAAGGGAAGTATTATGCAATATCCACTATCATGGAAATACAAAGCCAAATATAATCACAATGATGACTGTAGTTTGTAAATGAAATCTCAATACTACAAGTATGGTAAAGGGCAAATTACAGAGGCAAACATTTTCAAGTAATGGAAACTGCTTGCTCATAACATGTTGTAATGCCAATTTTATTTCATTAAGTACTATTAGCACACAAAAGCAAACATAGGCTTGGGCTCGAAAGCCGGCCTTTCCTATTTCGGCTTGGATTGAAAATACTGGTCAGGAAAGGAAAATTGTCCAGCCTTTCAAGCCCTACTAAGTAAAGGGAGATGGTGTCTTCATGCAGCAGCATTCCAAGTTGACAAAGGAGGTGTGTCTGAATGTTCCCACGTACCCGAACCAGATCTGTATCTATCACCCTTGACTGCATCAGCTGAAGCAATAGATTCGAGCTCAGCCATGTCTTCTTTTGTCAGTGTTACAGACAACGCTCTGATGTTTTCATTGAGATTTGCAAGTTTCGTGGTACCAGGTATGGGACACACATCATCTCCTTGATGATGTACCCAGGCCAAAGCTAGCTGTGAAGTGGTGCATCCCTTTCTATTTGCCATATCCTTCACCCTCTCAAATAGTCTTGTATTATGCTCCATATTCTCGGGTTGCAATCTTGGTAGTAACTGCAAAAATCATAAAGCACATATTTCAAACTCGAAAGTATAACCACACAAAAGTAAAAACAGTTTGAGAATATATACTAGAGTTACTGTGGATAATTACTCAGACTGTATCTAGAAAATTACATTTAAGAAGAGGAATGAATTTGGCCTCTAGACATGGTAGACTTTGGCCTAATATCGTGCACATACACACTTCAAGGGGAGAGATTTGCAATAGTCATTAGCTACTAGTGAGGGCATAACTTAGAGCTTGTTTGAGAAATCGTTTAAGCAGATTTTGATAAAAAGTTGATGAAATATGTGGTTGAAAAGTTGATAAAAGTTAAGAATCTCATGAAATGTGCGGTTAAAATTAACTGTTGACTTTGACCACAGATTTTTAGCAATTTTTTAATCTGGACCAAACAAGGACTTAATATTCTATCATAAATTAGAAAAAGTTGATGGCGTGCACAATGGATACATAATAAAATTTATAGTTGAATTTGAAGCTCACAAGGGATCGAAGTATAAACCAAACAAACCTTGCGAAAGTCCCCTTCAGAGAAAGTTTCAACCACTTTTGGACCGGAGGAGAAGAATCCCCGTCCAAGAGGACTGTATGCTACTATTCCAATGCCAAGTTCTCTAAACAATTGGACCAAGGATAGAGTTAGAAATTTATAGTGCTTACTGGCTCAAAATATAAAAATTATCACAATAATAATCAAACCTGCAAGTGGGAATTATTTCTTCCTCCACATCTCTTGTCCACAAAGACCACTCCAACTGCACTGCTGTTATTGGATGAACAGCATGTGCTCTTCTGATTGTTGAAGCTGAGGCCTCCGATAGGCCTATATATTTTACCTTACCTTCTTCCACTAGTTTCTTTAGTTCTCCGATCTTGCATAGAGAGATATCCAAAGGAATAAGAAGAGGCTCAAGTAAATAACATTTGGAATCAAGTCAAAAAATACGAAGGAGATCTATAACTGTGTATACACAAGAGTAGCAGGTGTTATTCTGCTTCCCAATTCTTGACATCAAAACTTGTGTATATACAGTGTCTTTATATGCTTTGTAATTATAAGAAATCTGTTTGTTTATTTCCTTGAAAAGGCGATCTAGAAATAAATGACTCCTTTTATTTTCATAATTAATAGATTCATATGATAAAAGAAAAATGTTCAAAAGGGAAAACAAAAATTACATGAGATTTATCTCAACTAGATTACCAAATTCTGTTTGAATAATCATCAACAAACAAAACAAGCATGAAAAAAAAAAAAACAAAAAACAAAAAAAGAAGAAAACAAAACAAGTATGCTACTGTCTAGGTAAGGAACAATGATAATTGTTGGCCATAGCTGATTAATACACAGATAAGAAAATGTTAACTTCGCATCAGTGAGATCGATCGATGCCAATATGAAATTATCAGTTATAAGACTCTATAGTGTGTTATAGATATATCCTAGAAAGACATAATTCAATTAACTAAATTTCTCATGAATCCGGTCATGTATCCCTAATTAAATAAAAGATCATGATGTTGAAGTTCAAACTATTCAGTTTCAGCCAAAAAAAAAAAAAAAAAAAAAAAAAGGCATCAAGCCTAACAGATCCCAGCAGTATGACAATTGAAATGTATTTTGAAACTCATTCTACTCTATCCAGATTATATTAACATTGCCACTAGCGAATACTCAAGTTTACACGTGTTCAACTTATGTAGAATACACCTAGGGATTGTGTTTCCCACAGCTAAGGTTCAGGGTTCGAGAATTGGTACCTCCCCCACCCCCAAAAAGAGAGGGGGATCTTATGCAGAATATCAATTTTCAAAAGTATGAGAAAGATGAGTTCAATTTGATCTTACAACATCTTATAAGTTCATCAAATAACCTCAAAGGTAGAATCAGATAGGAGCAAGTTAAGACTTTTGTAACTGGAAAAAAAGAAGAGAATGATGACAAGAGGATTCATAGTGGTTCGATCAACATCAAAAATTTAAGGAACGTAATCTACTTTGGAATTGGATTCGGAAGGTGATCAAGAAATCAATTAATGAAATTGAAGTTCTTTCATTGGCCTATTTGTCGATTAGAAGATCTAACTTGTATGAATTCTATTGGTTTGATACCAATAATGGCAGTTGATTCAGTACATTAAGGATACAATTATGAGATACATAAATACAAAAGAGAATAAAGAGCTAACCGTGACTTCGACGGGCACACTTGTGTCAATGCGATGCTGGTAATAAAGATCAATGCAATCAATATCTAGCCGCTTCAAGCTGGACTCACAGGCAGCTCGTACATAGGCAGGGTCTCCATGTACAGACATCTGGGTACCCTTAAATTTAGCCCCAAATTTCGTAGCTAACTCTACTTTCTCCCTCATCCCATCCTTCAAAGCCTATGCAATTTGATGGCAAACAGTACATAAACATTTATCATTGATGTATTACACACTGGCCACTATGAGAAGTGCAGAACAATAAATAAACAAGTCAGTGTTAAAAGATTTACCTTCTCCAGCAAAATAAAAATAGTTTGATGTTTGTTTATTCAATCCACGTTATAACGTATATAAAGTGAAATTAAAACAGATAAGCAGGGCCCATCGGAGCTCCATGCCACCATGTCATAAAATCCCAGTTGCAGCATTTTGTCAAACATGATGACCGATAAGCGCATCCGGCTCAAAAATTGTACAGTCAGTGTAGCCGGAAATTAAGTGCAGATAGCATTCTTGCAGACTTCTATGATCAAACATGCGTGTGAGTGGGGATGGGTGGGGTTGACAGGAAGTAGGGTAAGTGTAAGGACCTTGCCGAGGAGGATTTCGTTGGTGTGCGGCCCATAGACGTCGGAGGTGTCAAGAAATGTAATCCCGGAGTTGATGGCATGATGAATAACCTTGATCATATCGGGCTCGGGCTTCGGCGTGCCGTAGAAGGCCGACATGCTCATGCATCCCAGTCCTTGTGCAGACACTTCCAATCCCTGTGAACCCAGCTTGATTCTAGGCACTTTTACACTGTTTTCTGCTGCCATTATTCTGGAATCCGAAGGGGTTTTTCCTTTTGTTTTTTCTGCAATCTCTGTCTATTAATGACAATGGAATAATATAAATGAAATTACAGGTATTCCTCTTATTTATAAAGAAAACCGCCATTGATGGCTGCTGAGGAGCGACTCTTTTCTCACTTTTCTTCCTTTTGACTATAATAATTTGGGAGGATTAACGTAAGAGAGGACGTAAGAAATAAAATAAAGGATTAAAGTTGAAATTATTGACAGCCATGGAAAGGGATTACACATGTCAATTCAAATTTGTTCTTCGGCTTGCCATTTATCGAAGGATATTGAAATTTATTTACAGAGATAACACATTGAATGTAGAGGTCTCAATCCAACTCAACCGCCTCTGATGATGAAGCCGAACCCCAACGGCCCGTATTAAAAAAAGTCCAAACCATTGCAGATTGCGTGTCGGATCGATCCAGCCCTACAAAGATTGAACACTAGTCCGCCCAATTTCACGTCGACCTATCCTATCGAGCTCATATGGGCCATGGCTGGTTCAAAATTCATATAATAAAAAAATAATTTTTTTAAATTACTAAAATAAATTTAGTTATTTATTATAATTAAAAAAAATATTTACATATATAACCAAAAAAAGTGTTAAATTACTAAATAACAAAGATTAATTCACATTTGTTGATTTTTAATTCAATTTATATTATTTTATATATATTTAAAAGACTAAAACAACACGCATATACGTCACATCTTTCACTTTAAACTATTTCCTGCCATTTGTTTATTTATTTATATTATTAAATATCATTTCAAATATAAAAGTTTGAATTTTCTGTCTTTTCTTTTTCAAAAAAAAAAAAAAAAAAAAAAGCAATTTGGGTGGTTAAAGGTCGAACGCACTTGGGTAGTAATAGCTCTTGGGTTCACTGGGTCGGCCCAATGATTCGACCTCTTTAGCCCGTGAATGGTCTGCGGTTCGGCCTACTCGACCCGTGAACGGCCGGCCCAGTTCACGGGCCGACCCACGGTACGGGTCGAGGCGGGTGGGCCGATGCGGGTTCGGCCGACCCGCCTGATCTTGACACCTATAATTGAATACATGTATTGGTTCTTGTCGAGATGAGTTAAAATTTGCTACAATTTTTAGGGTGAGGTTGACAATTAATATCAATCTTCTTAATACATAGTTGTATACTTGTACTTCTCCGCTTAGTCGCATATCACGTCTCATTTTCGACTCGTTCTCTCCAACGTTTTGTCTGGATTTGAAAGACTTAAAATTCAACGTCCACACCTACTTACCTTTTCGTCTTTTAAAATACTAATTAATATACAAAAATTACAAAATATTCATATATTAGTATGTAATGCTTTATAAGTGATTTTCAACTTGTTTAGCTAAATCTAAATTAAATTTATTAAATTTATTAAACATACTTATTATTCACACATTTCGTAAAATTCATAATTTATAAGTATTTAAAAAATAATTTCAACATTTTCAAACATTCACTATATGCAAAAGATGTGGACCCAATTTAACTTCATAATACAAGCCATAAATAATAAAAAAACAGCTAGTACTAACCAAAAAAAAAAAAAAAAACAGTCAATCATAAAACAAAATTTTGATATGTTCTAAACAGAACAACCGTATTGAATTTGAAAAAACATACATAAGAAAATTAAGAACCGATATATTTCTGAAAATTTCAGAAAACTGGTCTTTCATTGCCTGTTATTCAATTAAAAATATTCTTCTGAATATTATTCACACCATTTTTTTTATAAATTTAACACATTTTAATTTTATTAAAAGTTTCTAACTTTTACTTATTATCACACTTATGTCATCATCTTTTTTCGTAGCATTCTTATGCTCAATATTTCATTAATTAACACATATTGTCCTTGATAACAGTTTTCGTCCAAATATTATGTTTGCGTACTTTAAATAAGGGACAAATATTTAATCACATTTTTGTATTAAAACTCTATACTAAAGAAGAACCACAAACTCTAGAATCTGTATATAATTTAATGAATGAAACCAAACAAGATCTTGAAGGTAAATTCTTTGGAACTTCGGGAGAAGATGCCGAAAGATATAGAAAAATGATAGAAGATCTAGAAATACAAATGGCTAACATAAGTTTAGGAAATACTAAGATGAATACTAGTAGCACGAGAGTTAGTAGTTCTACTATCCCTCCTACAAGAAGCCAACCTCCTTTTACACCCACCCACTACTACCAAAACCGAGAGAATATATCCTACAAGATGCTCAGTGTCGTGTACCACCCATTGCACCAAGATATGAAGGACCAAGACAAACTAGTGGTGTAAATAAAGAGAAGGTTAATGAATAATATAATAGTTATAGATATCCAACGAGATGAAAGAGAGTTATATACAGTATAAATTCAATCCGAAGTAGAAAACCTAAATAGAAGAATAAATCCTAGTAAATTAAAAGGCAACTTCAAAATAACTACCAAAGAAGAAAGTCCTATGGAAAATCTAACAGAACCAATACCAACAACAGGAATATAGTTAGATCTAGATTTAGGAGATAAAGATAAAAATATATCTGCTTGGGTTAAAGCCTCTAGCCTTGCTATACAATTTAGCAAAGGATAGAATACTTATACAACTTTCAATTTTTTTGAACATACCTTTAGAGGAAATGTTGAAGAGTTATGGAAGAAAACCTCTAACCAAATAAAGAGTAACATAAAATATGGAGAAGAAATTTTAGCTGATTCAAGAGAACATTCAAATAACCAAACAATTATGGATGTATTAAAAAGATTAGAAAAATACTTGAGAGTACAATTTCTATGAGAAATTGCAGAAGAACCGAGTATAGAGAAAGAAATAAGCACAAATAGAATTAGTTAATCTAAAAATTTGTGATATGTGTGAGCTAAAAGGATACTTAAGAGATTTTGAAAAAATCTACATAAAATCCTTAAATAAGGATATGAGTTATAGTGAAAAGTTAAATTATCTCAAAATAATGTTTCTAAAACTTCCTTACCATTGGAGCATAAAAATACACCAATAATATGAAAAGATTAGGTCAGTCATGACTCATTTGGAGATAAGTGATTCTTTTGGTAATAGAAAACAATTTATTATCAATACAAATAATACATGGTGTAGAGAAATAGTGATAATAAAGCAATAAAGAAGATGACAAAGAAAAAACCCATTTATTGCAATCAAGAGATCTTTCACACTCATCAATGGGGATGTTATCAAAAGAATATAAGAAGAAAAAGAAATTCAAAAAATTTCTTAAGCCTTATAAAAGAAAGATTTTAGGAAGAGAAGAGATAATTGGAAACCAAACAAAAACCTTTTAAAAAAGAACAAAACCAAAAGGTTGGATACCTAAAATGAAGATATTAAAAATGCAAATGCTTTATATGTCGAAACTGGGACATATAGCACCAAACCGCCCGATAAACATAAAAATAAAATCAATTCAAAATTTTTAGCAGATACTGAAGAAGCTATATATGATTCGAATATGAACCATATGAGATAAGTGAAACCGAATCGAAGTTTCTACTATATATATATATATATATATATAGTGAAATAGAAATAGAAAGTGAAGAAGATAATAAATTCATAAATTATAACTTTATGAATAAAGTAAGAATTGAAGAAAATTTGGAAATATAAGAAACTAACATAGATAATATTGAAGGAATAAGCCAAACTGTTACCTTCGAAGAAGAAATGATGCGATCCAGGCAAGCCATAGACCTTTGTTACGTTGGACTCAAGCTAATGACCATATTGGAGGTATATCAGAGGCTAATGAAACATTGGAAGACCAAAATAAGCGTGAAACGAAGTTTAAAGGAAATCATCACAGAGAGTCAGAAGAAACAACCATGCGATCGCATGGATATAGAAGGCTACGATCGCAAGAGTGGCTTTTCAAAAGCAGAACGTTATGGAGTCAAACCATGCGATCGCAAGGGTCATGCCTATGCGATCGCAAGGCATGATTTTTGGAGGAATCCAGATTTTGACAAGTTTTAGTTTCCTTTTTCGTTTAGGACTCTTAATTTTAATTAGTTTTACTTAATTCCGAATTAGGTTAGGATTCTTTCCATGTTTACTGTATAAGCACATTTTCATTGTAAACATAGGCAATTACGTTTTTTGTGAGATTAATCAAAATGAGGATATCACTTTCTTCCTAGTTCTTAATTGAACTAACCTAAACTTATCAAAGAATTCGCATCTCTTTGTGGCGTTCATAACTCTGGTTCGTTGATTCAAGAATTCATCGGGTCAAGTTCTTGCAGCTAGATTTTAGCTTTCTTGGGGTTCAGATCAAACCTTTTATGGGTTCCGAGATTTAATTCTTCGCGGGTTTGCATCAAGAAAATATGATGAAATTATGAAGAAATTTTTATCTTTAAATCAAAAAGATGTCTTCAACAATAAAACCTTTTGGAATATACTGCCAAAACTAAACAAAACTATTTATGTTATGAAACATAATGAAGTTCTTATTTATATAGAAAATGTAAAAGGATTTACAACAATTCCTATACTAAATAGGAAATAGATAAATGAAGAACTGGCTAAAATAAAGCCTGATATTAGGAACAAAATAAAAAATGTAGAGATTGGAGGAATCCAAATTCTTATGAAATGATTCTTTAGACAAAGAATCGATATATGAGTCAACATATTTTGTATGGATAATAGAATATTGCATGATCCTATAGACGCCCTTTTAGGATCTGTTTCAGGTAATTTAGTATACCAGAAACTAATATTTACCTTAAAACCAGAATTTGCAGTATCTTTATTAGATGAAAATATAGACATATCTTTAAATCTATATCATAAAATAGATAGCTTAGATATGCCAGAAAAATCTAAGGCAGTACGCCTTACCATAAGATCTATATTTGCTTTTACTACAAGCCACCATCAAGAAATAAGATGAAACTTTGAAGAAATAAAAATTGAAGAAGGATTTGAAGAATTAGCACAAGCTATTCCACCTAGAAAATTTAGATCTCACGAAATCGATATACCCGAAGAATTTGTTTTAGATTTCAAAAGAAAAATTAGAGAGACTGGACAAACCAGTAATCTACGAGGAAATGTTTCTATATATTCAATAGGAAATATGATAGCAAAATTCCCTCCTAGAAGAAGTCTCATTCTTCCTAGAAAGAACTATATAGGAGAATCATCCACTCCAAAAAACCATTGGACAAAAGAATATATCAGTACTTGCCAAGTTAGATAGACATGGAATAGAAGAGCAATTCTATATCCTAAGCGAATGGATAAAACCTACGAGAGAAATACAAGAAATGATTGCCCTAATCAATACAGAGCGAGGATCAAGTCATGTTCAATGAAATATAACTAGCATGCTACACGAACAAGACATACCTCAACAGGCGGATCCAAATTTTACGTGGCTTTAGTGGGCTCAAGCCCACTAATCCAAAAAAAAATTGTTGGAGGAATTAAGATGAGCCCAGCACAAAAAAAAATTTAGGGCAAGTTTATTTTGACCCAGTACAAAGCCCAAAAACCATTTCTAATTAACCCAATTTCATTTTCACGTCTCTCTCTCCCCACTCTCCAGCTTTTTGATTCACGGCGCCCTAAACCCTTGCTTGACATTGCAATCCTGGTTGACGTTCGTTCGTCCCGCAGGCCGCAACCGAAAAGCAAGCCAAAGTGGTGAAGTACGCTATTAGCAAAGTGCGGTACTGGCGGTACTGTTCCGAGAAGTTCCCTCGCCGGATTTGCGCCTAAGGTTTGCTATTTGCGAGCAATGCTGTTTACAGATTACATTTTGCCATTATCTTAATTTTTTAGAACATTAATTGTTAATGAATAATGATGAATATGATAATGAATGATGAATCAATGATTAAATTATCAATTATTAACGAATTCAGATTTAATTAATTGCTTTTGCTACTACAATTTGTAAATTCTTTTTGCACTTTGCAATTTTTATTGAATCAATAATTAATGTTTAATTTATTTTGTATATGAAAATAAATTGCTTTTGTAATTTGTAATGCCTGATTTGCTGTTGTTTGTTGAACACAATGATGAATCAAGGATTAAATTATCAATGATTAACGAAATCATATTTAATTAGTTGCAATTTTTTAATTGCTTTTGCTGCTGCAATTTGTAAACCATTAACGAAATCACACAAATGCCCGATTTGTTTGTTGTTTGTTTTCCCCCTTTGTGTGCTGACTGATAACAATTTTATGAATATATTAAATATGACTAAATGAATTATTTTCATTTTATATGACAGGTTGTTCATACATTTGTGTACTCATTCGATTTGGAACTCCTTCTTTCTCAACCCGCATTCGTAATTGTTTGTTAGGCTTCTCACAATTGTTTGAAGCCTTGAAGGTACGAGATGGCTAACTTATACTATTGTAATTGTATTTGTTATTCGTGAATTGAGGGTTTGTGATTTAATTTGTGAATTGGAAATTTGAATTTGTATATTGTTATTTGTGAATCAAAATTTTGAATTGGAAATTCTAATTTGTATATTGTTAGTTTTGGGTCGAATTTGTGAATTGAGATTTATGACTTTAATTTGTGAATAGAAAATTTGAATTTGAATATTTTGAATATAAGTTGTGAATTACAATTTGTAAATTTGATTTGTGAAATCAAAATTTGAAATTGAATGTCTATAACATTCTTGCTCACAGTGGATTAAAATGAAAAAAGGAACATCTTCCATTACTTCAATAAGAAAGATGGCAATCAATCATCAAGTCACCCAAATGTATTAGAGGATACTCATGTTCCACAAGACACTCCTACTTGAACCATCTCCTACTGTTGAACCATTTGACATTAATACTTTATATTATGAATGTGATCCTGGAAAACGTATCCCAATATCGCAGTATCCAGTTGTCCAACAAGATGAGGTTCAAGAGCATATATTGAAATGGGACCGTTTCAGCCAATATATGAGTATCCTTTTGCTAGATTTGGGGCTCAAAATCGCCGATTTCAATCTTCTTGGTTCACAAAACATTCCTGGCTTGAGTTTTCCATTGAGAAAGAAAGTGCATTTTGTTTTGCATGTTATCTATTTGAAAGTAATACATCACATCCTGATACCTTTACAGTAAAGGGATTTAGTAACTGGAAGAGAGTCAATTGTGACAATTGTCCGCTGAAAAGACATGAAGGGGATGGTAATTCATTACATGGCTTTGCAATGCAAAAATGGGAGAACTTGAAAAACCTACCTCAACATATTGACAGAATGATACATCAACAAACTTCAAAAGAAGTCAAAGCAGAATCGCTTTGCTCATTCGCACCTCTCAGAGAAAGTGTGAAGTGGCTAGCATTGCAAGGATGTGCTTTTAGAGGTCATGATGAATCCGCTGGCTCTACTAACTGGGAAATTATGTTGAATTGATCAAACTGCATGGAAAGGCGAACAAAAAAATTGATGATATTGTTCTAGAAAATGCAGCTAAAAATGCCAGTTATACATCACCATTGATTCAGAAGGAGATACTAAAAATCATTGCCGATTGTGTGCGACTTAAAATTTGTGAAGAAATTAGAGATGCCAAGTTTTGTATTCTTGTTGATGAAGCGGTTGATGAATCCCATAAAGAACAAATGGCTATTATTTTGAGGTATGTCGATAGTGATGGATTTGTTAGAGAACGATTTTTGAAGTTGTGAGTGTTGCAAACACAAATGCATTGACTTTGAAAAAGAGATATGTAATGTATTAAACCAATACAAGCTCTTGCTCAAAGATTTACGAGGTCAAGGATACGATGGTGCTAGCAACATGCGAGGTGAGTGGAATGGATTACAAGCTTTATTCCTTAAAGATTGTCCATCTCGCTTATTATGTTCATTGTTTCGCTCACCGACTACAATTGGCTTTAGTAGTAGCGATGGCTAAAGACGTTACATGATGTATGGCTATTTTTTCAATCATTAGGTTCTATTGTCAACTTTGTTAGTGCTTACGCTAAGCGTCATTCTCAATTAAAATCAATTCGAGAGGATGAAATTGTTGATTTGATATCAATAGGAGAACTTCGACCGATCGGGTCTAATCAAGTTTGTACTTTGCAACGAGTGGAGCTACTCGTTGGAGTTCACATTTTCCTCTGTTGCAAGATTGATTCAAATGTTTGGTTCTACTTGTACGCTTCTTGAGAATCTTATTGACGGGGATCAAACAATAATATACGTGGGAGGCTAAAGGTGCGTACAAAAGCTATGAAATCATTTGAGTTTGTATTTATCTTGTTGTTGATGTATGAAGTTTTGGAAAAAACTGATTTACTATGTCAAGCATTGCAAGTAAAAGATCAAGATATTTTGAATGCAATGAATTTAGTCTCAACTACAAAGATACTTCTCCAAGAGATGCGAGATGATCATTGGGAAGGTTTTATTTGGAGTGTGGTGCAGTTTTGTAATACTTATAATATTGATGTGCCTGAATTAGGTGATCATTATATGGAAGGTACAAGACGATCTTGTCAACAGAAAAATAATATTACGGTGGAGGACTACTATCACTTTCATATATTCAATGCTGTAATAGATTTTCAGTTGATGGAATTGAATAATAGATTTACAGAAACAACTGTGGAACTTCTTAAGTTGTACGAGGCTCTGAATCCTATTGATGGCTTCAAATCATTTTCTCTGGATGATATTTGTTATTTAGCTGAGAAATTTTATCCACTGGATTTTATTATGGAAGAGATAAACGATTTGAGGAGACAGTTGGATCATTACAAGTGTGATGTATTACGTAACCCGCAGTTTCAGAATGTTGGTTCTCTTCCTCAGTTATGTAGAATGTTGGTTGAAACGAAGAAGACACGCCATTATTTCTTGATTGATAGGTTGATTCGTTTAGTGTTGACTCTTCCAGTTTCTACAGCAACAACAGAAAGAGCTTTTTCAGGAATGAAACTTATAAAGACATCGCTTCGCAATAAAATGGAGAATGATTTTCTAGCAAACTCCATGATCATCTATATAGAAAGGGAGATTGCTCTTGGTATTGATACAGAGGTCATTATTGACAAGTTTGATCGTTTGGGGAATCGTAGGGTGCGACTTAAGTAGTGTTTAAAGTATTTGTATCGTAGGTTTTGGTACGTTTTTTTGTCTTTTACTTATCGACTTCTAACTTGATGTAATGTAGTAAATATTCTTATTTATGTTCTCACAATGCATCCATTTTTGTCTACTAATGTTTTTCATATTTTCAAAGTCTTTTGAAAAAAATTTTGCTAGCCACCCATATAAATAAATCCTGGTTCCGCCCCTGTACGTCAAAGATATAAATATAAATATTATCATGGAATAGAATATGAAATTAGAAAATCCGTCGAAATGAATCTTATCCTTACTAATATAAAAGGAGAACAAATTCCTATAACTATAGATATACATAAAGATCCCAATAGGATAGAAACCAATGCACCAATTTTATTAGGAATGGACTTTTTAGATATGTTCAAATCATATAATATTCAAGAGGATAGATTACAAATGACAATCAATCTTGAAGAACAACATATCCCAAGGATTACTAGTGAAAAGAAAAGATTTACTAACTATAAGATGATTAGTTATAAATCTATAACCAAGAACATGACAAATCCATTAAGTCCCTATGTTGAAATAGAACTCAATCTACCAGAATATTGTAGAATTACATTCTATGCTTATCTTGATACAAGATCAACATTATGTACAGCACAATTTAATGTTTTACCAGCTTCTTACTGGAAAACAAACCCTAAAAAGAAATATATGCCCAAACAGCTAGTGGACTATTTGAACCATATTCTTTATATGTTGAAAATATACCATTTTTATTAGGAAATAGAGAAGTCATAGTTAGAGAACTCTACTATGTCCCCAAAATAGAATGTGACATTCTTTTAGGACAAACTTTCCTCCTAGAAGATTATGCACCATTTACACAATATAAAAATCCCACAAGATTTGAATTTACAACACCCTATAATCACAAAATAATTGTACCACAAATACAAAAAGCTACATCTATAGTTCAAAAACCAATAAATCATCAGAGATCCTCAACCCAGCATGGTGGATGTTATACAAAAATAGAAAAAGAAAATTTCAAATCACTATTATATAATAGTGTAAACCTCCAAATAAGTGAATCTGAAAATAAAAAGCTAGAAAGAATAAAAAATAATTTCAAAAACAACTTTTTAGAAAATCCACTAGAAAAATGGTTTGTAAATAAAACAACAGCAAAAATAGAATTAATAGAACCAAATGTCATAATCAGAGTCAAACCTATGACATATAGTCAAGAAGACATAAAAGAATTTGAAATAAAAATAAAAGAATTATTAAAAACTAAAATTATTAGACCAAGTAAAAGTCCCCATAGTAGCTCGGCCTTTATGGTGAGGAACTATGCTGAAATAAAAAGAAATAAAGTCAGAATGGTTATAAATTATAAGAAACTAAATGAGAAAACCAAATTTGATGGATATTACCTACCAAATAAAGATATTCTCATAAAAGCCATACAGAATAGCAAAATATATTCTAAGTTTGATTGTAAAAGCGGATTTTGACAAATATGTCTAGATGAAGAAAGTAAACAACTAACATCATTTAGCACTCCTAATCCTTTAGGACAATTCGAATGGAATGTAATTCTATTTTGATTTCCCTGACGAAATAATAAACAAAAAACAATTACAAAGCTTTTTAGGATTATTAAATTACCCTGAACAATTTATCGAAGGATGTGCTTTACTTAAGAAGCCATTTCTAAATAAACTCAAAAAAGATCAAGTTTGGAACTGGACCAATGAAGATACTAAGAGGATCCAGCATATTAAAAAATATTGTTCTAATGTCCCTAAACTATCTATTGCAGAAGATGATGATTATTTTATTCTTGAAACAGATGTTTCAGATTATTGTTGGGGAGCAGTCTTAAAAGCAGTATCAAAACATGGAGAAAATTATCCATGTCATAAAGATTGTTCAAAAACCTGTCCTGAAAAATTAGTTGCATATACTTCAAGAACCTTCAAGGATGTTGAAACCAGATATAACTCCAATAGAAAAGAGTTACTTGCTGTCAAAAAATGAGTTGCTAAATATGAATATTATTTGATTAAAAAATTATTTACTATTAGAACAGATAATACTCAAGTTAAGTATTTTCTTAAAAATAATTTAGAGGCAAATGTTGCTAACAAGCCATTAATTAGAATACAATCTTGGATGGCTAACATCAAATTTGATATTCAATATATTCGTGGTAAAAATAATTTTCTTTCTGATTTCCTTTCCAAGGATGGAACAAATCAAGCAAGAGTTGCAATCAATGAAACTCAAAATAAAGGAGATGGAAAAGAAAATATACAAAATTGAGAATAAAAACCTCCAAAAAGAAGATACTCCACGAAATATTCAAAAGATCAGACAAGATATCAAATAAAATAAAGAGGCTTCCTCCTCTCAACCTTCACCAGCCATTATACACGATATATCTGAAATTAACAAATCAAATGTTATACAGCTTTGCAACAGTCTCCTATCATTTGGGATAAAAGATGAAGCATGATATAAATACAAAATATGTCTTTTCAATCTTGTGGCCTGCTGGTTTATTGAGATTGGTAATAAGTCATGGATGAAGACTTTAAACTACGTAAAATACAACAAGTGAATTTATATCCCAAAGCGACCAAATTGGATTCACCATATGTATGATATTAGAAACATACTCAGATATATACTACTAGCCAAAATCTCAAAGAAATTTCCATCTTCACCGAAGAAGAATCAAAATAGCAATCAAAGAGTTTGTTCAATTACTAAACCCACCAATATCTATATCATATATTCTTCTCTGTGGTTCCGAATGGGATATTTATGATCATTATCTCATTCTAGTTAAAAATATTATTAAAATTGGATTAATGAGAAAATTGTTCGATCCAAACAATCAAAATACTCATGAAGTCACTCCTCAGGAAATCTTGAAGATTGAACATTTCAGAAGAGCTAAAGGATTCAAAGATCAATTTGATTTCTTAGTAGACACCATGACCAAGAATGAAAATATCTAGATATACCCATGTGAAGATCACATAATCTTCAGCAACTGTACCATAAAAACTCGTGATCAGGGTTGGACCCTACTTGACCACTGGTGCGACAAAAATAATGAATAATGAAAATGATGGATCACCAAGCTTTCTTCAAGACATGTGTAAGATATGGTGAGTCACGCTGAACATAGCTGTCCAAATTGTATTATTGAAGATGTGGACCACGTCTCCCTCAATGAAGACGACATGCCACTAGATTACTTTGAGGGAAAGATGATCGGGTAGGACCCTTCACTCACTACCTACAATGATAATCTTATCACTTTGAAAAGCTGAGGTCCCTACTTACCGACAAGATAAAAAGAAGATGCCTTCTTGATAAGGTTCAATTATTGAAGATAAGTTGTATCTTGAGTCTTTATATACCACTTATGTCTTTATATACCACTTACATATCGAGTTGTAAAGTATCGAAAGTTGGAGACAATCACTAGGTATTCTCATATCTCTCCAAACTATCATACCATAGTCTAGCAGTCCTTTCTTCGAGCGTCAATAAGGTAATCCCTATGGAGTTCTAAAGTTCAACTTAGGAAGTACCAAGAGTGTTTCTTATAAGAGTCTTTGTATATCAAGTGTGTATCTCTAAAGCTTAAGATATAAGCTTGTAATATGCTCATATTGATTTCTATAAAAGTATTTGAAATGTTTTCTTAACATTCCTTTTCTAAAGAAAACTTCCTTTGATAGCCAGTCCCCGGCGGTAGTAAGATAGCCTTGTGCTATTTCCTTTAAATCTCCTTGTTTTCCAGTTTTGGCTTGTGTTGCCTCGTTTGAGAGTGTTTGGAGTGTCATTAGAAAAATCAGTAGGTTCTAAAGTTAAGATTTGTTACGATATGGGTGAAAACAGCTACTCTAAATTTCCGTAGCAGGATTGAATCCTTTTGGAATCATATCCGTTAACTTGAACTATCAATGCAAGAGGAAGAAGTAGAAAAGAAAATGAGCCGAAGTCATGTTGGACCCTTCTGTTAAAACCTTATGAGCTATAGACAAAAGTAGATCTTGTTTTGAGAATACACACATTTATATGCAAAGACTTGAAGAAGAACACTCAAGGGAAACCTAGCTTCCTTTATTGAAGAATAATTCCAAGTTTGACGTTCTTATTTTCATGAATACTGCACAAGCATCCACATCCACTGATTGTGATCTTAAATTGTATTTAGATGATAAAGATATTTCGTTTATATTAACTCTAGTTGATAAATTAGAAAACATTTATTCTATTGGTCAATCTAAACTCAAAGATATTTATACTAGCATAGATTTTGCTTGTGAAAATAATATAAGAATTAATTCTGTAGAAACATCCAAAAATATAAAAAGAATTGAAGATATTATTTCTGAATATAGAGATTTAGAAGAAGAAGTATCAGAAGAAATTGTTTTAGGATATATAACTCAAAAGAAACATCCTAACGCATTCAAGAAATTATCTGCATATATAGATTACTTAAACTCCAATACCAGGATATAATTTAAAAGGTTACGATAATCTTGAAAATCACGTGTGTAATCTATTAGAAGAATAATTCAAAAAATTAAATATCCAAGATAAAGTATCTT
Organism: Forsythia suspensa; assembly: GCA_023638005.1. NCBI lineage: Eukaryota > Viridiplantae > Streptophyta > Magnoliopsida > Lamiales > Oleaceae > Forsythia > Forsythia suspensa. The sequence continues at coordinate 46,992,431 of CM042672.1, read as the reverse complement.
TAGAATATCTAGAACAAACTAGATTAATAAATAAATTATTAGTCAGACTCGAAAATATTATAGAGGCTAAATTAAAACTGTTAAAAAGATTAAGTGACGAGAAGATAATTAGACATAGAAGAAGTTAAAGGGCAATTTAGACACTTACAAGAGGCCTTTACAACTTATTTGTAAAACACTAGACCATTTCTTTGTAAGGCTAGTTTGACAATGCCATTTAGACAATTTCTACATATATAGAGGGCGGATGTAGACGGAGATTTTAAAAAAAAAAATTAGATCGAATTAATTAATATATGGAAAAATATAAAAAATATTTTTTTTAAAAAAAATATTATACTTAAAAAATAAAAATAAAAATTGGGCCAAGTCCACCTCCATCCACCCTGAATATATGGTTAGCACTTAATTGTAGTAGATATTTTTAATTTTTGCTAGTCTCACCAATTTTTTCATATTTTATTGTCAATCATTCATTAATTAGCAAATTTAATTTTTGATAATAATTTCTGTTCAAATATTTTTTTAACATACTTTGGACTGATGGACAAATATTTTATCGCACCATTATTTGTTGTTTTTTTTTTCTTTCTAAATATGAAAGGTAAATTAGTATTTTTGTTTAATCATGTTTCATCTTCGGAATACATTGATGTTTTTTCCATTTGAAACAATGAGAAACTTAGTATAAGAGTTTGCCTAGTGATCAAGATTGAAAGTTGGTTAAATAAATTTAAGAAAGGTTAAAGTTGTTTTATGTAGTAACAGAAAATATTTCTGGAACGGAGCATGTTTGGCATAGTTTAATTTAAACTCTTTTTTTTATATATATAAATTTATTTTCAACCACATATTTCATGAGACCAGAAAATTTTATTAATTTTTCAACCACACATTTTACCAAATTTTTTCAAAATTTACTTGAAAACTATTTTTAAACTACCCAAACATACACTAAGTATCTTACACCAAATCAATTTTTTCCAAAATTTGTGAAATAAAATTGTCAATTCATATAGTACTATACGCTTATTCCGAGATTAGAATGTTAGTTTTAAGTATGATGGACTAATTCGATAAATATTGAGATGAGATTCACGGGAAATTAGTTGTAGCAACTGCTTTTGGATCTCAAGTTTAAAATGATATCACTACAAGAAATATATACTCTCCCTACAAAATTTCCGCATACAAATTGAGATTTGTCTACTTGAATTAACTTTTCCTCACAAACCCTTTTTTTTGTAGAAGTACGATTTGTTCAAAATTTTTAAAAGTGTGATAATCATACTTGTAAATATATATATCATTTGTCCCAAAAAAAAAAATTAGTCGGATAAAGTATATATTTTGCTATCTTTTGCTGACAAAAAGAAGATTAATTTGTAGGGTAATATTTAAAAGAAAAATTCTCGATTTTTTGGTATTTTTAGTCCACAATATCTATCTTGAAGAAAAACCTAATAAATAGTTTTAAAATAAAATATAATTAAAATTAAAACTTTAAAACCTTCATCAGGAATTTTTCCCTCTTCCATCTTCCAATTTTTCCCTCATCTTCCCGCCTGTCCCTCCATCTCTCACATCAGTGATTTTGAAGGGGATTGATTGTGTTTATGTTGGTTTTGGTTCTGGTTTTAATCTGAATGGGTCTGCAACTTTATGGGTTTTACAGCGTATTATGAACTCAGGTAAATTATAGATAATTTTGAATACTCTTTTTCCGTGTCCTTATATATTTGGAAATCTGAAGTTACGAAATCTAATTTCTAGTTGGGTTTAATGGATTTTTGAATTTTTTGATATTTATGATACAAATTAGGATTCTCGATTGCGTTTTTCCTTTTATTTAAATTCTGCTTTTATTTGTTTTTAATTTGTATCTTTTTTGCCACATCGAAGAAATGACACTCTTTTGCCCATATAGTATTAGATTTTAATTGGTGGATGAGGATCTGCTATCGGTTTTCGAGTTCTGCAACTCGGTTGCTTTTGAACTTTTGCCTATTTTTTTTTGGAAGAAAATTCCAGCAAATGACTAATGTATATTACCTGAATAACACTACCTTTCTTATGCTTCACTCTTACCGTTTTTTTGTTTTGTTTTTGCATAAAGTTTGTTTTTTGAATGTTGCTTCAGCGTATATGCTGCTATTGACTTACCTAATTTGAGGAACCAATTGGGTTTACAATGAAACCTAGAAATCAATACAAAGAGTTAAATTTGCAATGCTAACCAGTTCTTGCTATTCCAGTTCATTTGATTTATGCTTTAAAATTTCATTTGCAGGTGTAGTTTTTGTTGGCAGCTTATAGACTAAGCATTGTCATGGCTGATTCAGAAGAAATCAATTCATTATTTCCAATTTTTATTTTGTCAATGATTGCCTTGCCTTTAGTGCTTTATACAATTCTGAAGTTCTCCTGTGCTGCCTCAAAGAAAACAAAATGCATCAACTGCTAGTGTTCTGATTGCTCTAGATCAGGGAAATACCGTAAATCAGTTTTAATACGGGTTGGTTACCTTTTGCTCATTTAACATACTCTTTTATTTCCTGTGTAGTACAACTATGTTATATAATTTAGTTTCAAATTTTATTTTTGTAGATCATGAATGTCTCAACATGTGGAAACTTGACTCTTGTGCTTGGATTAGAATCTGGAGCTTTAGATTCTGATATTAAGAAGGCATACAGGAGACTTTCTATCCTATATCATCCCGATAAGAATCCTGACCCAGGTTCTTCTAATAATTAAGTTTAGATATGATACTTAAGTTCAAATGATGTAAATTAGAAATCTTGTTCCGCCTCACCTTAGGTTACCATTAAATATGATTATTTTGGAATTTTAGCTCCTCATAAGTACTTTGTGGAGTCCATATCCAAAGCTTACCAAGCTCTGACAGATCCAATTTCCCATGACAATTATGAAAAATATGGCCATCCCGATGGTGGATAGGTAAAATATCACTATGGGAGAAAATGTTTTCTTGTACATATGGATTGAAGTTGAATGAAAAGAAAAACCTGACATTAAGATTTCATGATGTAGGGGTTCCAAATGGGAATTGCTCTTCCACAGTTTCTTCTTAATATTGATGGCGCACGCGTGGTGGGATATTGTTAATTTGGATTGTTGGGGTCTGTATACTGTTGCCACTGGTGGTGGCTGTTGTATATCTATCAAGATCTTCAAAATATACTGGAAATTATGTTAAGAATGATACATTGTGTGCCTATTTCCATTTGACGAAACCTTCCTTGGCCCCAATGTATGTATTACTTTTAACATGTATGATTGCCATTCTTATAGGTAACTCTTGCATTAATTAGATTATGCATGGCTTAAATGTAAATATGTCTGACCATTTTTTAACTAAGAATTTACTTATTGAATCATCAAGTTATTGTGTCTTTCTAATTATTCATTAACCAGAAAAACTTGGTGAGTTTGAATTAGAGATATTCAGCTTTTTTATCAAAAATTTGTTGTGTTTTATTCAAATGGTCATGTGCTAATATAAGTTGAAACATAGTTTTCTTGTTCTATGCTTTCTTGTTCTATCCTGACTATGGTCATGTTCCAATTTGAATAGAGAGGTAAGTTACTTCACTAATGTTAGCACTTTGTTCACATAGATCTGTGTCAATTCAACATTGAAAATAAGGACTTTTTGAGAACTTTTGAGTTTCCTTTACTTCCACCTGCAACATTGCAACGTCCACATAGATCTGTTCACTCGGCTTGTAGTTTTGAGTCTATCTTGTAGTTAGGGCTACTGGAGTTTCTCTTTCTTAAACTCTAGAGGATGTATTTATCCTACACTCGAAAATCTTCTTATGTAGTTGTGGTGCTGTTTCAGGGAATTTCATTAAGAAGACTTTTTATCATTGACAAGGAAGGAGTGATTCAACACACCACCATCAACAATTTTATGATTGCCCAAGTGTTGATGAAACAATGAGAACTCTCCAGGTGACACTATATATATTCCACTACAATAAACCAGACTTCTGGGACTTGGTCCCGGAAAACCATGATGCTGTTTGGCACAATTTCATTAAAGTTCATAGGAAATGCTGTAGCAGACATATTTTCAGTGTCTGGTACTATAAGGTAGCACTTGGTTATGTTGCATAATGTTTAGCATTATAAAGTCAGCTTGGCCAATGGCGTGTCTCTTGCCTAAATAACTCGACAGACGACGTGGAAAATGGGAAGATTCATTCCAGAAAGTCTGAAAAATTGAAAACTGTTTAGCAGTTTGTCTTTATTAATAAACTAGGATGTTAAATTCATGGCCATTATTGCCAGTTTGTTTACTTGTATGCATTTTAGGAAGTTCAACAAGTTTTAATATATGGTGCACACTGCTTCTGCAGGCGTTGCAATGTGTGCCATATGAAGAAGGAGTTGGAAGAAGAACGTGCTATTCGAAAGGCAGCTGATGTAGTTCGAATTGAAATAAAGTAAAGAATGAAAAGCAAGTTAAATGTTGTTGGACAACAATTCAATTCTACACTAGAGTCTTGACATCATTCTATGCAACAACTATGTACACAAGTTCCTGGTTTCAATCTACTGCCGTTTACGCCATTGTCAATAGAAGATGATGCTATTGGGGGGGCGAAGAGAACGGCTTTAATGAAGACGACAATCTTGGTGAGGATATGTAGCATATCTAATTTACGAGAACAAAGAATTATATTTTTTAAGATGTATTATAATTGAAAGAGCTTATACTCTTTTTAAGTTGAGCTTAGTGAATGGTTTTTATTTGTATTTTGGTACAATATTATGAATTTAATGTTATATTGATTGACACGGTCTTAATTTAATTTGTTGTATTTTTTGCATTTTTATATTATTTTGAAGAAGGTAAAAAGAATTAACATAATATAAAAATTATATAAAAATAATTAATTTCTCCCTACAAATTCTATTATTGTTGGAAAAATAATTTATCTAACCTACAAATGCGCTTTCCCACAAAATATCATTTGTAGAAAAAAAAAGTAGAACTTGACCTATAAAATTTTTTCGACACAAAATTTATTTGTAGAGAAAAGTACAATTTTGCCCACAAAATAATTTTTTGCCTTTTGCCTACAAAACCTGTTTTGTGGGCTAAAAATAATATTAGCGACGAATAATTTTGTCGGGAAAGAATTTAGGCGACGAATTGTATTCGTCTCTAAAGGATTCGTAGGGAGAGACTTTAGCACACAAATTTCTATAATTTGTCGTCTTATACCTTTCCCCACGATGTTTGCCCCACAAATGTGCCTACAAAAAAATTTTGTCGGAAAAGGTTTTTCCCACAAAAATAACTTTTTCCTACAAATTTTTTTTGTATGCGGAACATAAATTTCTTGTAGTGTATTGACTGAGTATTATTTTCCTAGGATCTAGGGAAATGAAAGTTCAACGGTTGAAATTGTCAATGTCGTTTTACTTTGTCGAAAGTTGGTATCTCCATATACAGAAAAACGGGTTTCAAGTATAAATGTTCATTAATCTTCATCTTCATATTCTCATTATTAGATTTCTTCAAGTGTTAAGAGTAGTGGATGAATTGGAAGATTTTAATTTATTTGTTACCAAGAAAGTTAGAACTAGTAATGTGAAATGAGAACTTGACATATATTTGAAGAGCCAGTTTTGCCTAGATCTAGTGATTTTGATATATTAAATTGGTGGAAAGCAAATAAAATACTTTACAAAAACTTGCTAGAGATATCTTAGCCATCCATGTTTCTACCGTTGCTTCAGGTCTGCATTTAATGCAGTGGTAGATTTATGAGTCCGCATAGAAGTACACTTCATCCGAAGGCCTTTGAGGCATTGATGTCTGTTCAAAACTGGTTGTGGGCTGATGTTCATAACATAATAAAAAGCATTTAGTAGCTTTTATATCTACTAGTTAAAAACACGTGCTTTGCACGTGATTTTGTAATAATATCATGAATTTATTTTTTGTTAATATTTTTAAATAATAAAAGTTTGATAGTTATTTCTTTATTTTATCTATCCGACCTTCTATCAGTATCTCGGGTCACTTTAATTAGCACATCTTTTGTTTGATAACGGTTTCCATAAAAAAAATTGTTTAGAATTCGTAAAAAGACTTATTTGTCTGTCATATTTTTAAAAAAATAATAGAAACAAAAGTACGATAAAAAAAAAATTTCATTTCAAAACACGTAAATAAAATATCTCAACAGAAACCATCATCAATGATGAAATATGCTCATTAATGAAAGTTGAAGATAAAAATTCAATGACAAAAAGTTAAGAACATAATTACAATAATGAACAAAAGTTGAAGATCTTAAGTACAATTAAAATGTGGTGCACTTATAACAAATTGTAGTGTGAAAATAATCACCCTAAATATAATAAATGGAGATTTAGTCTTTTCAACTTCTAAGGACTATATGTGGTTATAAATGCTAAATTAGAAGTTTAATTATAACAATAACTCAATGACAATTTAGGAAATATAAAATATTAATGAGGGCATATTTTAGATTAGTATAGATTATTATTGACATTTCATTTATTGTTAACAAGTTTTATTTTATTGCTAGAAAACTTTCTCACGTTGTTATCATATATCGGATGTTGTTCTACTATCACTCGAGAGGAATCGATGACGATGTAATCTTATTTATTTTAAGGGAAATTGGCGCAAATGGTCCCTAACATTTAACCTCAATGCGCAAATGTTCTCTAACTTATGTGTTTTGATGCGCAATTGATTATTTTTTTATGAAAAAAATATATACCTTTATTTTTAATTAGAAAATTTTTAATTGGATTCCTAACATTTGTAAAAAGTACAAATGAGTTCGATACTTTTATTTTTATGAAAAATTAAAAGAAACTAACAAATTGATAATATACTAAATTATTTTGTATATTTTACTTAACTATTATAAAATAACTAAAATTTAAGCTCGTAATTATTAACAAACGTGTTAATTAAAATTATTTTCTTATTATTAAGTAATCATATTATTTAAAATTTAAACTTTAATTTTATTGTTACAACATAATAAATAACTTTCTCACAAACTTGATACTCGAGTATTTTCATTTAATTGAGTTATTTGTTTATTAACTACAAATATTAGAGCTCAAATTGTATTATTCATATTTTAATTTATTATTTTATTATCGCTCAAAAATAAAGAACACATAATGTGTAAATTAATTTTTATTAGTAGTTTTATGTTTAAAAAAAACATAATAATATTGGTTCAATTTTATAAAATTATATACGTCGTTTTATTATTTATTTAGCTTAATTTTTATTCAATTTTTTCACATCACATAGCAATTACATATACCTAAAGCGCAATAACTTTATATTTTTCTTTTATGAAAAATTTAATTGACACGTCTATAGTGATATATTTAATATGCCAAATTAAATATTATTTAATAAATATATCAAAATTATTGGGATTTTGGTGCAAATGGTCCCTAACGTATGCATATTTTTGGCTAGAAGGTCCCTAACCTATGCATTTGGTTGTAAAACTGGTCCCTATGGACGGAATCCGTCCAATTGTGCCATTAGTTGGGTTCGTACACTGAAATCTCCATTAATTTGTTTTGGGCTTTTGGTGCAAATGGCCTCTAACCTTTACCCTTAGTTTGGAATTGGTCCATAATGTTTATTTTTGGCATACATGTCCCTAACCTATGTGTTTGGTGCGAAATTGGTCCTTATGGGATGAAAAAGACAAATATGCCCTTAGTTAATTAGAAGAAATTGTATGTAGATTCCTAATCATTACAAAATGTGCAAATAGATCCAATACTTTTATTTTTTATAAAAAAAAAAAAAAAAAAAAAACTAATGAGGTATTTTTCTTGTAATTAATACTTTAATAATAAACATGTCAAATAAAATTATTATTTTTATTATTAAGTAATTATATTATTTAAAATTTAAACGTTTATTTTATTGTTATATAAAAAAATAACTTCGTCACAAACTTGATATACAAATACTTTTATTTAATTGAGTTATATGTTTATTAACTAGAAATATTAAAGAGTCAACTATATTCTTCATATTTTAATTTATAGTTTTATTTTTGTTCAAAAATAAAACACATAATGTGTGAATTAACTTTTATTAGTATTTTTATGTTAAATACTAATAAAATAAAATCTGGTAAATAAAAATACTAATTTTTATCACTCACTACGACCTGCCATCATGTCGCTACCAAACTATAAATTCTGGTAAATAAAATAATTTGGAACGTGAGCATTCAAAAAAAAAAACTACAATAGTATGTACACACTCTATTAAGAAAATTATATACCCACAATCACACGACATGTAAAATAAAAATAAAATTTTTATTACATTTTTATTAAATAAAAATTAGGGATAATTGCATGAAAGGTCGGGATGAAAGGTCCCAACCTTTCAACATCGTTGGAGATATGCCCCTAATCCAAAAAAAAGCACCGAGACATCTCCAACATATGAAGAAATAGGCATCGTGGGTCCCTCTTGTGGCTTTACGATTTCTCCGTTAATCCCCAAAATTGGAGTGCACGCACTATCTCTCCCAAATTAAGCGATTGGAGAAATTATTCACCGAATTTTCCAATTCATCACTCTCGGCCATAAAGTCGCGCACCAATGGCGACCTCAAAGGAGGAGCATCACCATTTTCACCACCACCGGCAAGAAAAATAGGTGTGGTTTTGAAAAAGTGAAGCAAATGAGGAGCTTGTCCACAAGGCGGTGGAGAAATTAGTTTTAGGAAACTAGAGTAAGGTCAATCGCAAGTAGTTGAGAGATTGCGATAATTTGCTCTCAAACGCAAAAGGTACTCTAATGTTAGTGCAAATCGGCGACAATAACAGCGACAAAGCAACGAAGAACATCATTTCTTCTGCGCACGAAATCGGAGATGAGTTCATTTGCGGTTACAATATGTAAAGCTTTTGAACTGCGACCTTTCAATTCTTCTTTCAATTCTGAAATTCGTTACGATCTGGATAAGGTGATGTTGGAGATTTTTTCTAAGGTGGAGTAGAAGTGGTTGTACCACTATGAAGGGAAAAAGACGTGGGTCTTAAGCATTGACAGCGGATGAACTACTAGCATTGTTGCCGGTGCCGCCTTGGTTCACCTCAACCTCGGATCCAAATGAAAGACCGATGATTCCCATGCGTGCATTGTGGATTTCTTCGATATCATCGTTGCACGGGAATCGGTGCTTTTCTCCCGCAATACTTGTTCACGAAGCGATGGTGCTTTTGCTCTCTTGTTCTCCTCGAAAGACGCCGAATGAGGCACTTAGAAGGGAAGATGAAAGGTTTTGACCCTAAAGGACATGTGTAAGCCTCAACGATGTATCAATCTCACTTCTATTTTTTCTCATGCAATTCCAATCGCTTAATTTTGAAAAAAAAAAGCGTGCGTGCAGTCCAAATCAAAACCTTATCGGAAAAATCGTAGCTGTCAAGAAGGACCTCGATGCCTATTTCTTCATACGTTAGGGATGTCCGGTGCTTTTGTTTAGATTAGGGTATATCTCCAACGATTTTAAAACGTTGGAGACCTTTCATGCAATTATCCCTAAAATTATTACATAACTTGAACTAATCTTATTACATTTTATTTATTATAAAATAATAATAAAATTTAATTTACACATTATGTGTTTTATTTTTGAACGAAATAAAATGACAAATTAAAATATGAAGAATATAGTTGGATCTCTAATATTTGTAGTTAATAAACATATAACTCAATTAAATAAAAGTATTTGTACATCAAGTTTGTGACAAAGTTATTTTTTTATACAACAGTAAAATAAAAGTTTAAATTTTAAATAATATAATTACTTAATAATAAAAATAATAATTATTTGACATGTTTATTACTAAAGTGTTAATTCCAAAAAAAACTCATTAGTTTTCTTTAATTTTTTATAAAAAAAAAAATAAAAGTATTGGACATATTGGCACATTTTGTAATGATTAGGAATCCACATACAATTTCTTCTAATTACCTAATGGCATATTTGTCTATTTTATCCCATAAGGACCAATTTCGCACAAAAACACATAGGTTAGGGACATGTATACCAAAAATAAATGTTAGGGACCAATTCCACACTAAGATTAAAGGTTAGGGACCATTTGTGCCAAAATCTCAAAACAAATTAATGGAGATTGCAGTGTACGCACCCAACTAACGGCACAATTGGACGGATTCCGTCCATAGGGACCAGTTTTGCAACTAAATGCATAGGTTAGGGACCTCATAGCCAAAAATGAAAGGTTAGAGACCAAAACCGCACTAAGTGCATACGTTAGGGACCATTTATGCTAAAATCCCAAAATTATTTACACATTTTACAAATGTTAGAAATCCAATTGTAATTTTTTAATTAAATTAAGGGCAATTTTATCTTTTTTATCAAATAATGATCAATTGCGCACCAAAACACATAAGCTAGAGACTGGTGTGCCAAAAAATAAAGGTTATGGACCATTTCTGCACTAAGGACAAAGGTTAGAGACCATTTATACAAATTTCTCTTTTCTTTTAACGTAAAGTGTGAAAATTTATTTACATTATAATGATATTCAACATACATATTTGTCTTACTCATTATATATGAATCATTTACTTCGAGTATTTCATAACTATGCAAGGGAAGAATGAAGATTGCAAATTACAATTTTTCATTATCTGAGAATCATTTACTCAGATTTGTCAATTTCAATTGTTATTATTGTTAAACTTTGTGAATCGTGTATTACTCGAAACAATTTGATTGTGTTGGGTTGTATTGTTCGTATTTTTGTTGCGATTTTAATTTGATATTTTGAAGATTGGAATAGTTGTTAGTTGTTACGTTGTATGCTTGGATTTATGATTTATCTTTTGTTTTTTTTTTTAATGTCTAAATTATAATTTTTTTATGTGGGAATTGATTTAAAACAAATGAATGAAGTTTGATATTTATGTTTTTCCAATTTAATTGTTAAAAATTTAATGGTTTGTTTGATAAGTTTTTAAACCAAATGGTTTGTTTGTTTTCAGTTTACAATTAAAAAAAAAAAAAAAAAACCGAGACGAATAGGCATCAGGGGCACTCCTCCTCGCAAATTGGCAGGTATAGTGGCGGTGTAAGGTTAGCCGTCCTATTGTCATCCCTATTCTTAACGGCCTTTTTAAATTGAAATATATATCAACGATCATATGCTCTAATTACTAGAAAGTTGAGGATAAGAATACAATGAAAAAAGAGTTATGGACATAAGTACAACAATAAATAAAGATTTGAGACTTTTAGTTTAATTATAAAGTAGTATAAAAATTAAAAAAAAAAAAAGTAGTGTAAACATAGCGGTCCTATATACAAATAAAAGATTGACAATCTTCATCGCAATTAGAATGTGGTGTAACAAACAAAAATTGTGATATAGATATGATTAACATACAAAAAATTGTGCTAATGTAAAATTTGTTGTAAGAGTTTAATTTTAATAATACTGTAACACAACTTTTAGATTAGTGTAAAAAATTACTCATAACGTTTTTGTATTGGCAAATTGAACGGTTAAACTCTTTCTATTAGATCATCTGCAATAGTTTATCTATATTTAAAGAACATCTTTAGCATTTTAAAGAGCATCTATATATTTAAAGAACAATTTTTTAAAAACATTCCAACATCCTCTTTATCTACATGTTTTTTATTTTAGTTCTTAAAATAAACATTTAATATATTTCCCTCACCTTTTTTTTTTCCATATGCTTCCCTCCCAATCTGTATATACTATTTAATTAAAGTCGATATATCAAGTACTGAAAATTGAAATTGTTTCAATGCATTTAATAATAGGGAGTTGGTTTGGCTCTCTAACACTCTCTAAATTAAAATGTTAAATCGGAGAGTACATTGGAGTAGAATTTTAAGATTTAACTTTTAAATTAAAGAACATTTTATATTTTAAGAACTTGTTGAAGATGCTCTTAGTTTGTTGAATATAGAGGTATTTTGCTTTGCTCATCAAACATTTTTTTTTTTATTTGTTTCAAATTAGTTATTCAACTTTTACTTCTATTTCGGTTTAAACACTTTAGCTTTGATCTTCGAATTAACCACGTGATTGTCATAAAATATGATGGAGTTAAATGTTTCATTGGTCACTGAACTATTACTTCCGTTTTCATTCACTCACTCAACTTCAAAATGTTTCTGAGTACTCACTGAACTTTCAAAAATACCTCACCGTTACTCATTGAAGACTATTCTGTTACAACCAAGTGACGAAAAATCCACATGCTAGATGGAATATATATGTGGCAGACGGAATCATCCACCAAGCATCTGAAATCGTCCATGTCATCCAAAATCGCGCTCCATATCATCATTTAAAAAACGTTTTCAGATGAATAAATTGAGTGAAAATGTTTTATAAATGATGACATGGCATGCGATTTTGGATGACATGGCACGCGATTTTGGATGACATGGACGATTTTAGATGTTTGGTGGATGATTATGTCTGCCACATGTATATTCCATCTGCCATGTGGATTTTTCGTCACTTGTTCGTAACAGAATCATCTTCAGTGAGTAACGGTAAAGTATTTTTGAAAGTTCAGTGAGTACTCAGAAATATTTTGAAGTTGAGTGAGTGAATGAAGACGACAGTAATAGTTCAGTGACCAATGAAACATTTAACTCAATATGATGAGACCTCAAGACTCAATTAACACTTGATGTCCATTAATCACTCAACTTATAGCGACTTCAAACGTCGAACATTTTTTATTTTAAAAAGTAAATTACGTTCAAAGTCTCAACTTTTGAAAGTTGTCTCAATTTCATCCACATTCAATTCACTTTTATTAATACTAAAATTATTTTTTAAGTATTTATAAATTATGGATCTTATAGAATGTGTGAATAAAAAATATGTTTAATTAATTTAATCAGCTTAAATTATAAGTTAAGCACAGACAAACAAACACTCAATTTTATTCATACTTATCATCTCTAACATTTCAGTAATTCGTGCAGATGTCATTTCTAACAATTTTGCACACCAACTTAAGTAAACTAAAATAGGAAAAAAATAAATAAATAAATAAAAGGACAATTTGCAGTAGAGGTCCCAACCCTTTAAAAAATATACAGTAAAGTCCTAAACTTTCTAATTCTAGCACCAAAGTCCCAAAAAAGAAAAGAAGAAAGTAAAAATAAATAAAGAAAAGATTTTAAAAAAGGAAAAAAAAATGTTATTCTTCCCAATTTTCCCACCACCGCCCAAACACCACAAATCGATAGTGAGACAGGCGCCATTTTTGCATTGTCACCAAACCACGAGAGATTTTTTCCCTTGGTATCCATCCCAAATTGCCCAGGATTTTGCGTAAATCGTGGAGATCTTTCCTTAGTTTTCTCAATCAAATGTAGGGCTCTCTCCCACGTTTCCAACCCAATTTGGGTCGAAAACCAATGAGAAACCCCCTCCCCCCAGTTGGTGACACTGTGGGGGTGTGTGTAGGGTTGGTTTCGTGTTTCTTATTTTTATTTTTATTTTTACGAGACTTAAGTGTTTGAATTAGAAAGTTTAAGACCTCACGATATATTTTTAAAAAGTTTGGGACTCTACTGCAAATTCTCCTTTTATTTTTCGTTTTTGATGTCAGAAATGACAATCCTTGCGAATTACTAAAATATTGAAATAATATGTGCAAATAAAATTGATTAGGGACAAAATTGAGACAACCACAAAGGTTGTAGACCATGAACGTATTTTATCTTTTTTAAATTACTCATTGAACTTTCATTTTTGTTTTAGTACAAAAGAATAGGCAATGTTTTTGTGATTGTGTTGACTGTATTGATCACTCGATTGCAATTAGTTTTGTTTACCGATGCTACCAATTGGAGGAGGAAGAGGAGAATACAAAATGTTGTTGACCTTGTAATACCCACGTGATCATTACAAAAGATCAAAAAAAGGGTTACAAATTAAAATGTTGTTTATTGAAAGAAGATCTCCTTTAAAAAAGTAAGTTATAAAAGAAGGCTACTTTTTATTTTCTTTCACTATTTTGGTCCTCTCTAGAAAATTTCCTTCCATCCGTTATATTCCATTTCTTGATTTTGTTGGTTCCCTTTCAACCATGTCCATAAAAGTTGTGGATGAGAGCATGAAAGCATGATTTGGAAAAAGTTTTGAGCTAAAATTTAATATCGATTAAATAATAACTTACATATAAAGGACTTGACTACTCCTTTAATAAAATTGATTTTTTAAAATTGAACTCAAATTTTAATATGATATCACAACTTGTTAAGATTAAGAAAATTAATTGGAATGTCTTGACTTGTTAAGTGACACGAGCATGTTTAATAAGTGATTGTAATCATTTTTATGTTATTGTTTAATGTCATTAAAGTGAATTCTTATTGTAAAGCTATATATCACTTGATTTAATTTAATTATTAGATAGTGTCTTTTAACATTTTTGTTATTTTATGATTTTTTGCCATCAACAAAGTTTATATTGGAGTGATCACAAAAAACATTCATAATGAACTGAGTTTATATACGTTTGTTTGGTAAGGGCAACTCTACATTACATTTTTTTTTAAAAAAAAATTGAAATATAAATTAATATATTGTTCTATTACTTAGTACTACATACCAAACGTGTTCTTAATAACTCGAATAATTTGTTCTTGTTTAACTTTAAATTCACAATCCAGCGTTCTTCATAAATGATTTTTTTAATTTAAAAGAATGGAATCATGTACTTAATTGATGTATTTATAAAATAATGAATATTTGACTCATACTAAAAGTATAAGATGTCCATCATACTTTTGTCATTAGAATTTTATTATAATAGTAGATTAGTTGGATTAAAAAAAAAGATATATTTGTATAGATATGTCAATAGATCGAGTCAAACTAGCTCGGTAAGCAAGTCGTGCTCGGCCCATGAGCTCAACTCGTACGGGATGAGCCGTGCAACTCGTGAGCCATTTTTTTTCTTAAATTCTGAAAATTAATGGCTCGTTCTCTATGCGTTTCAGTTTTAAGTTTTGGATTAATTTTCAATTTTTTGCTTTGAGAGTCTCTTTTAAGATTCCTGAAAACACATTTAGTTTGTCATTTTAAAAATTTATTTCTCAAAACAGAAAATTAGAAAACTCTTTTTTTGTTTGAATTTTGAGAAATTATTTTATGACATTTTACTCAATGAAATTGATTATTCGGTGAAATAAAACAAGTTTATGTTAATATATTATCAAGTAATATATATTTTAAAGTTGTTGAATCTTACAATTTTTTTTTCAGCTACAAAAATAAAATACTAACAAATAATAAATTGACAAAATATGAAATAAAAAGATAAAAACTAATGACATGGACAAAGAATTTTACTCTATTTTTATTTAAATTTAATTTTTAAATTTTTTATTTAAATAACCAATAAGGGCTTGAACTTAGAATCTTTTTCTAGAATTTTTACTTTTTTAGAATTTTATATTTTTCAAGATTTTTTTTTTAGAATTTCTATTTAAATGCTTATTTATCCCTATTTTGGTAGTTCAATAAAAAACCTAAAACATCAAGAACATATTTTAAGTTTGGGTAATTATATTCACAATACTTTTTTTTGTCAAGTACCACACCATATTTTAATTGTAATAAAGTTTCTCAACTATTGCTCATTTTTGTATTTATGTCCTCACTTATTTTTTATCACATTGTTATCATCTACCTATTAATTTTCACATCTTGTCTTTATTTTTTATGATGGTTTTTTGTCTAAACAATTATTAGATACAAACATATATTTTGAAATATTAAATTTTTAAAATAGATTTTATAATGTGTTTTAAAGATTAAAATACACCACAAAACTCATTCTTTTACGTGCTTGGGACCAGTTATATAATTCGTATGCACGAGTTAAAATTATATATGAATCAATTATTTAGGTAATGTTTTTTTTTTTAAATTAAGTAAAGAAAATAAATGTATTAAAACGTACAATTTAATAACTTAAATATTCGTCAAGAATGTAAATGTTGAAATATACAGACAATTGAGTTGTCAATTTTATCTTAAATTCAATAGTCTACATATTGCTAGTCCTTCAAGAACGTTAGGCTCTCAAATATATCTTTGATGATGGTATCCGTCCAAAAAAAAAATTATTAAAGGTGTATAAAAAGATTTATTTGCCTCTCATATTTTTAAATAAGAAAAGAAAACCATCAAATATAAAAGTTAAATAAAATATTTGTTCTTTATTTCAAAGCACGCTAACATAATATTTAGACAGAAATTGTTTTCAGGATCAAGATGTGAGTGAATGTCAATGATAACAATACAACGGAAAAAGCGTTGGATGCATAAATGCGACAATGAAAAAAAATTAGAGACCTTCATTATAATTAAAATGTAGTGCAGCAAACAAAAACAAGACGTAGATGACTTTCCTTTTTCATCTCTCTCGATATTATTTAGGTTGGCTTTTTACAGATTTGTGTGTTTTTTGGTCTTTCGTTTCGTATATGTAGTTGTGCGATTTAAATCCCGCAAGTGGACGGATAGTTTACAAGTAATATAATGATGTGTAGAGTGTCGAACCCACGAGGACTAGATACCAATTTAACGAATTAATTTATAATTCAAACTTTAACAATATGAATAAACACAGATTTAAAATTGTGATTTTGTGATTTTAAAACTATTTTAACTATTTTAGTTAAATTGAAAATAACAATACGCAACTTTAAAATATGAGAACAAAATCAAGAATTACTAACCCTAGGATTCACAAATCCACCAACACTTTCCTTAATCAATTATCCGTTAATCACTTTTTAGCGTTTAATTACAATGGATTGAAAATCGGCGTTCCTAAATTAATCAAAAGCTTAGCTCGATGGTCAATCAATTCTATATGTTATGCGAACCTAATTATCTCTAATTAAGCTTCGAACATAAACACATGCATTAAAATCTCAAGAACACCTACATGGATTTCATAAAGTATAATAGTAATCTCTATCTATTATTGTACCATATGTTATTCAATACCACGTGCTTAATCTATATTGAATCTCTCGACTTCAATATAGATCACAATATATTCTAATGGTGATCAAGCATTAAAATAATGTAAAAACTGAATAAAGAATAATCAACCCAAGAGCAATCAATTACTAAAAAGGAAAAACTTCTAATTAATTAAAAACGCGAGGTTTCATCGTTCATCCTAGAAAAAGTAAATTAGCCGGACATGATTATGTAGAATAATACAAGTATTGTATAAATCATGATCCGGCGAAAGAAAAAGAAAAAGTAGATAAAACCCGTGATCTTGACTGAAGAATCTTCAATCCCCGTGCCTCGATCTTTGATTCTCATTTTGTATCTTGTTCTCAAAATTCGTCTCCCCCTTGTTCTGGCCCTTATTCTACCTTTTATAACCATCTTTCAACCCTCCAAGACGTGTATTAGGTAGTTGAATCAATATGGACTTGGTAGTGTTGTAATCCAATCAGGAATCTATCAACTGCTGCCGCATATGCCTATGCGATCGCATGGTTACCAACCTTGCGATCTCATGGTTGGTGACCATTCTGTTTTGCAGCAATTCTAGACGCCTTGCGATCGCAGACAAGTGTAACCATGCGATCGCATGGTTAACTTATCTGCAGATCCGTTTTGCTTTCTTTGATATTTGCTTGCCAAGTCCTTCATGTCTCTTTGTCTGTTCAATTTAGTCCTCTTTTCTTCTGTTTGCTCTCTTTTCATCCGATTGACACTTGAATTTGATTATTTCCTAAAATAACGAGAAAACAGCGTGCAATTAAACTGAAATCAAATAATACGACCAATAGGTACAAAATTGTACTTATCAAATACCCCCAACTTGAACTTTTATTCATCTTCGAATAAACTAGCTAAAATAATCATGCACTTAGTAAAATAAGCATTAACATATTTATAATATAAATAGCTTGCCGCTCTTGATTCAGCTTTTGCAAAAAGAAAAACTTATAATTCATGACGAGTGTTCAGGTTATATAGTTGTAAACGTGATTCTACTTAAATTATACTTGAGATGTGTGTGAAAGCAGTTAATCTGATCAACTTAAATTCTATGGTGGTAATTGCCCAACCACTTGGTCAAATTTTTATTTCCCTCTCGTAAGGTCCACTTCCCCCAATATGATTGTTTTCTCTCAAATCTCGAGATTTTTGGTTAAAATGTTACAGATTCACTCATAATTTTTTCTTGGTTGAGGTCGGTTGAGAGCTAGCAATCGTGACAACCTAGGTTTGTGACGATTCTCTAATTTATGAGCACTTTTGACTAGAAAGTTTCTACTAAGTAAGTCAAACCCATTAGTCATCTAATCCCCAAATTTACTTTGCAAAGAAAATTTTTGGACAAATAAAAAAAAATAATTGATATTTTTTTTTTGATCTTATGAGCAAAACTCAATCCATTAAGCTTTCTAAATAACTCATGTAACGAGCTTGAGGTCGATAACTCCTGTGTCTTTCGAACCTTAGGGCATCGGGGTTTTGAGAAACCCCTAGGGATCTTTTCACTCGAATCAAATAGGCTACGAAAGGAGTTATAAGATATTAATAAGGTGCAAAACTCAGTCCATTAAACTTTCTAAATGACTCATGTAACGAGCTTGAGGTCGATGACTCCCAGGTCTTTCGAACCTTAGGGCATCAGGTTTTGAGAAACCCCTACAGACCTTTTCACTCGAGTCAAATAGGCTACGAAAAAAGTTAAGCAATAGTAATAAAAATTTTGTTCCTTGCATACAATAAGTTCATATTAGAGGATTAAATTCCTAACATTCGGTCAATACCTAGCTTCTTCTAATTGGTCTAAAGTGCTCCACACAATTTTTTAACATACATGGAATCAATCATAACCTAGATAGCCACCATCACCGCTTATTTACTACAATCACTCACTCTATATGTTACTTAGTTGAGAAACAGATGATTCTAAGGTTTAGATAAAGGTATCCTCTTGTTTTCAACTTAAGTGCACTAACATAGCTACAAATCATTTTAACCGCCACACAACACAATATCACGTAAGATTAAGTGGCCTCACATTTAAACAAAAGTATACCCTGTTCACAAGTCATGATTTAAAGCTAAAATTTAAATGAAAAGTTGCATCATTAGCCGGGAAGGCTATTTATATCACAAAATCATGTAAACAAAGATAAATAATTTTTTATTTTTAAATAATAAAATCAAATAAATATCAAATATCAAATATCATTTATCAAGTTAAGAGCAAATTTTCATACAGCACTCCCAAACTTAATTCATACATTGTCCCCAATGTCATGCAAAATAAATAAAGCACATAAGAAAATTTAGAAACTTCTAAGATGTGGATCCGGGGCGGTGAAAGGAGTGTGGAAGGATCAACCGGTGCAGTGCGAGCATGGGTGTCGGGCGGCAAATCGATCATGGTTGTCATCAAGCTTGCCCGCACATCCGCTGCCGTCTCTTGACCTGGTCGCAGTCGGCTCGAATCCGACTCTGCTCTAGGCTCGACTGACGCTGAGTGATCTCCATACTCATCTGAGTGTGTCAGACTGCATCCACTCGAGATCTCATCGTCGACAACTCCTGTTGTACTTTGCGTAGCTCAGTCCGCGTCTTGATAATGAGCCTGGTCAGCTCAGCCTGACCCTCTAGAAGGTGACGTAGCATGGATGCTATGTCTCTTGGTAGTGCGGCATGCTGGGGTGTAGCCGGCTGATCTTCTTGAGGTTGCTCATCTACGGTTGGGGCTGCCCCCTCAACTCGTATAGTATGCCGTCTCGCATTTTCCAAAGAAAATCAGTTGATAGGTCCCTTTGCTTTCGATCTGCCTCTGCAGTGAAATCAAACCCGCTACCTCACAAATACCACCGATTAGCGCTGGGAAGATGGCGGTGTGCCTCTTGTCCGTCTGGAAGCCCAAAGATCTTGATCGAGGTGTAGATGTAGTTCCCCAAGTCTATCTTTCTCTCGTGAGTAAGATGATATAACAGCCAAGCCCTAGCATCATTGATAGTAGTACGATGCCGGGTCGAGTCAATGTTATGGTTCACAAAAACATTCAGGATAAGGAGGGAATTTGTCAGTTTGCTGTGCTCTAGGTCCCTCCCGAGCAGTGGCCATGCATCATCTCGACCAATAGAAACTGGGCCACCTCACCCATATCCTGAATGGAAGGCAGAAGGTGAATATCTTCAGTGGTGAGACCGTAGAAGTCCTTGATGACCCTCGGGGTAAACATTAACCATGTACCCCGTACCCATATCTGCCAATAATGCTTCGTCCCTTGAATGTCGATCTCTTGGTTGAAATTTGTGTAAAATTCATGGACAAGCTGGGAGTAGACCTTATGAGGTGTATCAGTTACCTTGGTCCATCTGCAAACATCAATAAGATTATACAGCTCGGAGTGAGGAAAGTTGGCGAATGAACTCTTCGCTCCCCAAATGGTCCAATGGTTAATGACCTTGGTGAATCTTTCCTTGTGCTCTTCGAAAAGATAATGGCGGAGTCGGTGGTCTCTACACGCGTGCCCTCTTCGATGTCTTTGCCGGTTGCCTTCTTCTTCTTTTTTTTGGTGATCGGGGGTCATTTTAGAGCCATAATCAAAAATGAACAAAAATACGTTAGATGTGAAAAATAACATATATGGTTCAAGAAATCACCCCAAACTAGTTTAAACATTAGGTAAAAATTTTCAAAACGTGTTAGACAAATCTACTTCGTGCTCCGAGAAATCTACCTAAGAATTTGCAAAAGTGAAACAGACAAGGGTGGCACGAAAGTGTATGATATGGTCTACCACATAGTCAAATTTCACATGATTTCAAAGTCATTTGGGCCAAACGGATGGGGACAAAGGTGCTAACGAAGGCAGTCATGTAAGCGTGCACGTGCAGGTCGCCATGGCAGTGGTGCGAGCCATATGGTCACGTTTGGAATTATCCCGTGATAAAAATGTGTTCAAGCCAAATTGGATGACCCTAAGTGTTAACATTAGTCCAATAAACTAACCTATGAACCTATTATCCCAAGCTTTTGCAAAGGTCGTGGTTGGGGCAATTTATCAAACATGTAGTATGCATAGGTTGTTTTTCAAAGGTTTGACAAAATGGGGGAAATCGAACAAAACCAAAAAATTTTCCAACTTATACATCTAAACCCAATCCAAATATATTTCCCGAACCGATTCAAGCCTAATCTAAGCAACATTCTCTACATTAAGCAAAATGCATGAATTTAAACCAAGAATTGGTGAAAATTCAAATTCAACAACAAAAGATTGTGAATTTACCTTTAGTTCATGAGTTTGATGAATATGAATGCTTGATTGTGTGAGAAACGAAGTTTAAAGACGCTCATTTGGTGTTTGGAGGATTAAGGATTTGAGAGAGATCAATTTTGGAGTCCAAGATTTGAGTTTTTGAAATGAATGGCTGATCCCGGTTTTAAGTACGCTAGTGGTCCATGCGATCGCATGGAATTAAGTTCTAACGATCGCAGAATGCCAAAATCTGGGCGAATGTAATCGCTTGATCTATCGCGATCGCAATGGTTGTAACCATGCGATCGCATAGTCCTAAACCTTATTTCAATTTTTTTTTTGAAACATAACTTTAAAATAAGTAACAACATGCATATGCAAAATGATGATGATAAAAACCTCGAAACCTAAGAATTAAAAACCTATTCCAAACTTAAAAACCTAAGACATGCAAAAACGTGATTAAACTCCTAAAACGAAATAATGCCGAAAATTTAAATAAAAGGGAGAAAAATAGGTTGCCTCCCATTGAGCGCTTGTTTAAAGTCTGTAGCTCGACTTTGTCGTGGTGATTACTCTGGATTGCTCAAAGCGGTAAATAACTTTTCTTTCGAAAAATCACCCTCCATGTATTGTTGTAGCCTTTGTCTGTTTACTTTGAACCTGCCTTTCGTGTCATGAGCTACTTCTACTACTCCATGTGGATAGACTTTCACTACCGTGAATGGCCCAGACCATCTTGAAAGTAGTTTCTCAGGAAAGAGCTTGAGTCGAGAGTTGGATAAAAGAACTTTTTGTCCCGCTTCTAAACCTGCCTTTTTGAATATTTTTGTCATGCCAATTCTTGGTTTTCTCTTTGTACAGGTTTGGCATTTTCATAAGCCTCGAACCTTGAATTTTTCCATTTCGTTCAACTAAAGCGGTCTTTTCTCACCGACTTTTTCAAGTCAAAATTCAACTTCCTCAATGCCCGATGAGCTCGGTGCTCCAACTCAACCGGGTAAATGGCACGCCTTCCCAAAAACTAGGCGATAAGGTGACATTTCAATTGGTGTTTTGAATGCAATTCGATATACCTAAAGGGCATCATCCGGTTTTCTCGACCAATCTTTTCTCGAGGTACTCACCGTAAGCTCTGGGATCCTTTTCAACTCACGGTTGGAGATTTTCACTTGGCCGCTAGTTTGTGGATGGTATGGAGTAGCCACACGGTGCTTCATACCATATTTTTCTAACAGTAGTTTCAAACTTTCATTGCAAAATGCTTACCTCCGTCACTTATGATTGCCCGAGAGTTCCAAACGCGTGAAAATATTCTTTTGAGAAAATTCACGACCACCTTGCCATCATTGGTTGGTAAGGCCACAGACTTCTACCCATTTAGACACGTAGTCCACGACCACCAAAATGTAGGAATTTGAGAATGACGGTGGAAATGGTTCCATAAAGTCAATCCCCATACATCGAAAAGTTCAACCTCTAAAATGCTTGAAGGGCATTTCCTACTTTCGAGATATATTTCCCGTCATTTGGCACCTGTCACACACTTTTTACCGTGATCAGTAGGCATCATTGAATAATGTCGGCCAATAAAATCTGGATTGTAAAACTTTGGCTGATATTTTGGTAGCACCGAAATGACCTCCGTATGGTGAAGAATGGCATTTCTCTAAGACAGTCTTCATTTCTTCTTCAGGTAGACATCTCCAAATTACTTGATCAGCTCCTTCTATAAAGAATAGGATCTTTCCAAAAATAGTATTTAAGTTCTAAAAAGAATTTTTTCGACGTTGATGATCATAATCAGGTGACATGATATTGCTTGCAAGGTAATTCACATAATCTACATACCACGGTGCACTTCCCATCCGCTCTATCCCAAAAATCTGCTCATCTGGAAATTTCTCATTTATTTCACCTTCTTCATTCCCTTCTGTCTACTCTATTATGGACAAGTGGTCGGCTACCACGTTTTCAACCCCTTTTTTATCCTGAATCTCCAAGTCAAATTCTTGAAGAAGTAAGATCCACCGAATAAGTCTTGGTTTTGCATCTTTTTTAGCAAAAAGATATTTTAATGCTGCATGATCCGTGTGGACTATTACTTTTGATCCAATGAGGTAAGATCGAAATTTTTCGAAGGCAAATACTACTGCTAGTAATTCTTTTTTTGTAGTGGCATAATTCATCTGAGCATCATTGAGAGTTCGGCTGGCATAATATATGACATGCATGACTTTTGCTCTACGTTGCCCCAAAACTGTCCCGATGGCAAAGTCACTTGCATCACACATAAGTTCAAACGGTAGATCCCAATCAAGTGGTACAATGACAGGTGCTGAGATTAGACTGCTCTTAAGAATGTTGAAAGCTTTAAGATAGTCTATAGGAAATTCAAACTTAGCTTCTTTTTCCAGTAAACTGCACAATGCTTTAGTTATTTTTGAGAAATATTTTATGAATCTTCTGTAGAAACCCGCATGTCCCAGAAAAGATCGAATTTCCTTAACTGTTTTCGGAGGAGGCAGTTTCTCTATAACCTGAATCTTTGCTTTGTAGATCTTAATGCCTTTCGCTGATATCCTGTGTCCCAACACAATGCCTTCTTGAACCATAAAGTGACATTTTTCCCAATTAAGTACCAAATTGGTTTTCTCGCAACGCTGAAGTACTAGGGTCAAATTTTTGAGGCAATCGTCGAATGATGCTCCAAAAAGCGAAAAATCATCCATGAAAACTTCAATGAATTTTTCGACCATATCTAAGAAAATAGACATCATACAACGCTGAATGTGGTACTGGGCGTTGATAGGCCAAATGGCATACGCCTATATGCAAACGTGCCATAAGGGCATGTAAATGTAGTCTTTTCTTGATCTTACGCGCGATATGAATCGATTGTAGCACGAATACCCATCAAGAAAGCAATAATGAGAATGAGCGCTAATCGTTCCAACATCCGATCGATGAAAGGTGAGGAAAATGGTCTTTTCGAATGGCATCATTCAACTTCCTCGTAGTCAATACAAACTCGCCAAACCCGGTAGTCAATCTGACCGAATGAGCTCCTTATTATCATTCTTCTCAACTATGATCCCTCCTTTTTGGCACTACCCAAGTACTATTTGAAATAGGATAGATAATCTGGCATCAAGTAGTTTCAACACTTCACTTTGACTATTTCTTGCAAATGAGGATTCAATCTGCGTTGATGTTATACTGCTGGTTTATAAGCCTTTTCCATTAGAATCTTGTGCATGCATATGGATGGGCTGATACCTCTGATGTCTGCTATAGTCCAACCGATGGCTGATTTGTAATTCTTCAAAACTCGAAGTAGTTTATCTTCCTGATCCTTATCAATAGAATTTGCAATGATGACTGGAAGAGTAGATGACTCCCCGAGATAAGCATACCTAAGGTGAGAAGGTAACTGTTTTAACTTGAGAATTGGGGCCTTTTGAACTGAAGGGGGCTGTTGAGGAGGTGTGGTCCCTAGATCCATATATTTACTTCTTCTTTCCATCTGTTCCACTCCTTATAAATATCTGGCACACTCTTCAAGAACTGGAGAATCAGAATTTTTGTCTTGAGAATGCATAATACACGCTTCCCATAGGTTTGAAGGATTTTCCAAAGCAAATGTGTTAGCTGCCTCGTGATCAATGATATCAATCAGAAAGCATGAGTCGAGGAGCTTGATCTTGAATTGCCTTGAACACGTTGAAAGTGACTTGCTCCTCATTCAATCTCAACATTAGTCATCCTTTTTGCACATCAATTAGAGCTCGTCCATTAGCTAAGAATGGTCGTCCCAAGATAAGTGGCACATCTCTATCCTCCGCCATATCCGGGATAATGAAGTCGGTGGGAATATGAACTAGTCT
>CM042672.1:46944036-46967053 GCA_023638005.1 Forsythia suspensa | reverse complement strand
TTTATAAATCATGATCCGCAAAAAGAAAAAGAAAAAGTAGATAAAACCCTTGATCTTGATCAAGAATCTTCAATCCCGTGCCTCGATCTTCGATTCTCCTCTTGTATCTTGTTCCCAAAATTCGTCTCCCCCTTGTTATGGCCCTTATTCTACCTTTTATAACCATCTTCCAACCCTACAAGACATGTATTAGGTATTTGAATCAATATGGACTTGGTAGTGTTGTAATCCAATCAAGAATCTGCCAACTACTGCCGCGTGTGCCAATACGATCGCATGGTTGGTGACCATTCTGTTCTGCAGCAATTCTAGACGCCTTGCGATCGCAGACAAGTGTAACCATGCGATCGCATGGTTAACTTATCTGCAGATCCGTTTTGCTTTCTTTGATATTTGCTTGCTAAGTCATTCAGGTCTCTTTGTCTGTTCAATTTAGTCCTCTTTTCTTCTGGTTGCTCTCTTTTTATCCGATTGACACTTGAATTTGATTATTTCCTAAAATAACAAGAAAACAAATAAGGCAATTAAATTGAAATCATATATTTTTTTTTTCATTTTTGGTTGGAATGTTGTATATGATGTAAAAATATGAAAAACAATATTGATGACCATAATTAATATGTCTTACTTACTTTACAAATCTTTGAAACCCTATATATATGGGTCTATCATTATAATAAAATATACAATTTTTCTCTATTCTCATCTATTATATTCCTTAGTTTATAACACGTTATTAGTACGATGTTTTAACCAATTAGGTAAAGTGAGGTTATTTTTCTTTCGGGAAGAAAAAAATTGGTGGAAAATTTGTTCGAAATCCAACCTAATGTTTTCTGGACGATCAATTGGTGGAAAAACCAAGATTGTCACTTGGTTCATGGACCATAAATTTTTTGTGTGGATTAAGAGGTTTAATTCTTTTCTATCTCTGCATTCTGCATATCTCTCTCTAACACTTGTTTGGATTTTATATTATGATGAGAAGGTAATTCATAAGGTAGTACAAATGATATCTATGTGAAAATTGTGATTTAAATGCGTAATTTATGAATTAATGTTTATTTCCGCATATAACTCATGTCATATTGATATTGATTACTGCGACTCCTTAATTCGTGACGATTGTCTTGAAAATATAGATTAATTTATTTTAACGCTTAGTATTTCATTGGTCTTCATAAAGACTTACAAATCAAGTATATAAATAATATAAATGAATATTGTGTTGTTGTTCTTTAAGAAGCATGACTTAATTAAATGAATATTATATGATTGCTCTTGAAGTAGCATAAGTTTTTACATATTAATATTCTAGAAAAAATATTGTGTTGTTGCTCTTGAATAAGTACAACTTTACAATTTCGTATTATTATTTGTGTATTAATATTAGAGTATTGATTCACTCAAAAGAAGTCAACGTTCACTATTTCGGATATGATAAAACTCAAAGTATATTTTTCATATTTTAATTTATCGTCTTATTATCATTCGAAAATAAAATAACACATAATTTGTAAATTAATTTTTATTTGTATTTTTTTATGTTAGAAAAAAAATTGGTTCAATTTTATAAAATTGTATACGCTCATTTTGTTATTTATTTATCTTAATTTTTATTCAAGTTTTCACATCAAATAGCAATTATATATACTTAAAGTAGAATAATTTTACATTTTTTCTCTCACAAAAAATTTAATTGACACGATTATATTGATATATTTAGTACGCTAAATTAAATTTTATTAAATAAAAGTACTAGACTCAATTGTGCATTTTATAAAGGTTAAGAATACAACTATAATTTTTTATAATTAAAATTAAGGGCATATTGATTTTTTTCATCAAATAACGACTAATTGCGAATCAAAACACATATATTAGGGATGTTCGTATCAAAAAAAGTTAGGGACTATTTTGGCACTAAGAACAAAAGTTAGGAACCAATGAGCCAAATTTTCTATATGTATATATGTATGTGTATATAAATTTTGGTGGCGGTAGTGTTTTTAAGATATATTAGGTTGGTGGTGGTGGTGACATAGACGGTGTTTATAAGTAGTGGCAGTGGTGGTTGACAATAGTGTAAGAAGAAGATAATTTTATTTTATTTTATTATATTTCTTGCTCACTTTTTGGTTTTCTTCTTTATATTTTCTTACTTTCTTAGGTGTATGTCATGTCATTTGTCTCTCTCTCTCTCTCTTAATCTTATTTTTCTACTTATTTTATTTAATTAAATGTAAGGACAAATTAATAGTATTTTAATTAAAAAAAATTGACTTTTTAATGGTCAGATGAACAAAAATTGTCTAAAATAACTATTTGCACAGTTAATTAGTAGGTTAGTGAGTTTTGCACCAAAATTTAAAAGAAAATTGGCGTAAATAGTCTTTAACATTTGTCTTTCAGTGTGTGATGATATAAATAATGACAGTTGATGTATGTTATTTAGCTATAGTGGCACGCCTGCCTCAATGATTTGCCCGCTTCACCGGCTTTCCCACTTTGTTGGTCTCATTAGCACGCTTCTGACAGATAGACTGCAATAACCCAACTGTCATCAGATTAGCCGTGCAGGCGACCCATGGAATGACAATTACCACCAGTTATCGAGAAGACGAAACATCTCTCAACAATTGTACAGATGAAATATCCCTCATTAACTCCTAATAATGAGGGAGATGATGAAAGGACACCCGTTATCAAATGAAGGAGATGAAGGGACACCTATCATCAATAACTGCAGGCCATCCCTATAAATAGAGGCCAACACCATAGGTAAAAATAGAGAACACACAGCTCTTATACACTCTATATGATTATTCTGCATATCTGATTTTAATCATATACTGATTATCACACCGAATTGGCCACGGGAGAAAAAAATCCCGCCACCTTTTGTAGGTTTCCACCATTGTCGCAGCCGTGCTCGGAAGAAGAAAAAATTATTTATCATCAATTGGCGCTGTCTGTGGGAACTGCACAAGAAGTTATGGCTCGAACCAAAAGAGCTAGGAATGTAACCGCTCCACCAGCCCCCGTCGGGGATGTAGGCACTGAGTCCAACGCCGCCACTAATCACCCACAACAAGAATTTTCCTCTGTCGCTCAACTTGCGGCAATGCAAGCTCAGGTGGCTACTTTAATGGCTCTACTCCAAGATTGAAACGCTACAGTTTCTCGGCTACCACGGGGTCTTAACCTCCGCCAAGAGGATCTTCACTACCGTGGCTCTGCCTGTGGTCCTAGACATCCACCGATAGGGCCCTCACCGCTAGGGGCTCCTCCCTAGACTTCTAACTATCCAACAATGGAAACACCACCAACGGCGCACCCCACCGCAGGCTTCCAGTTTTTAGCTCCACATTTCGCACCCCACTTCCATTCATTGACATCTAGCCTAAATCCATACTGGAGGCAACTATCATGGATGCCCACGCATACGCTGGTTGAAACACCAGTGTTAAGCCTGGAATAGAGATTAGAAGAAATGATGGGTCGCAAAATAGCTGAGGCTCTGTATCCATTGTGTTGGAAGAAGACCCTTTTTTCCAAGAAGTGATGGCGGGTCCTTGCCACGAGACTTCAAACAGCCAAAGATGGAAAAGTACGATAGATCATCTGATCCTGTCGATCACCTCAGATCTTTTGTTGACTTGATAAGGTTACAAGCCACCCCTGATGCGATTATGTGCAAGACTTTTTCGTCAACACTTAGGCGGGAGGCCAGGGACCGGGTAGCCACCATTCCTCCAAAATCGATCTTTACATTTGACAATTTTCCAAGAGTTTTGCTGTCCACTTTGCCAGCAGCAAACGTGTTAAGAAAACTACTATCAGTCTGATGCAATTGACACAGGACAAAGACGAACTGCTAAAATATTTTATTGCCCGGTTTAATAGAGCAATACTAGGAATCAAAGATCTGCAGATGTCTACTATAGTCACTGCCATGATGAGTGGAACTAGAAGTCGTCCTTTCAAGATGTCACTCTCTAAAAACCTGCCAGACACGATGCATGAGTTACTCAATAGAGGGGATAAGTATGTGGGCTACCGAAAAAAGCATATCTCATTACTAAAAGTATAAAAGATCGATATGAACCTGAGTCTAACAAAAGGGAGAACCAGGACGAGCCCGAACTTCAAAATAATAGAGGCAAGCTCACCCAAGACGAGGCGACCTCACCCAAGTCGAGGCGAAGTTAACCCGAAGTAGCTCACCTGTGGGGGCGACCTCAAGCATGAAAAAAAAAGAAAAGAAAAATTGCCAAGGCGATCTCAAGCATGAAAAAAAAATATTTAGGCAAGCTCACCTAAGGCGGGTGAGGTGACCTCACCTAAGGCGGGTGAGGCGAGCTCACCCAATCCAAGGTGAGCTCATCCAAGTTCCAAAAAAAAAAAAAAAGAAAAATTAGAAAGGAACGGATGTGATAGATTATTTCTATGAAAGATAGAGGGGCATACAAGGCCAAAAACAATGACAGCTGCTACTGTTTGAGAATTAAGGCGATAGCCACTATTTAAAAATCAAGGCGATGAGCCTATGTTTAAAAAATAAGGCTATCGCCACTATTTAAAAATCTAGGCTATCGCCACTATTTAAAAATCAAGGTGATAGCTACCATTCAAAAATAAGGCGATAAGCCTATGTTTAAAAATCAAGGTGATAGCAACAATTGAAAAAAGGCGATAAGCCTATGTTTAAAAATCAAGGTGATAGCCACTATTTAAAAATTAAGGTGATAGCCACCATTGAAAAATAAGGTGATGAGCCTATGTTTAAAAACAAGGCGATGAGCCTATGTTTAAAAATCAAGGCGATGAGCCTCTATCCGAAAAACAAGGCGATGAGCCTCTATCTAAAAAACAAGGCGATGAGCATTTGTTTAAAAATCAATGCGATGAGCATCTGTCAGAAAAACAAGGCGATGAGCCTCTGTCAGAAAAACAAGGCGATGAGTCTATGTTTAAAAATCAAGGCGATAAGCTTTTGTCTGAAAAAGTTAGAGAAGAGCAGGTGCAGTAGTTTATTTCTACCTCTCATTGACAACAGTCTATGAAAAGTAGTCTATGGGAAGTAAAGGAGCTTATGATGATATAAATAATGATAGTTACTGTATGTTATTTAGCTATGGTGGCATGCCCGCCTCAACGATTTGCCCACCTCACCGGCTTGCCTACCTTGTTGGTCTCATGAGCACGCTTCTGACAGATAGACTGCAATAACCCAACTGTCATCAGATTATCCAGGCAGGCGACCTATGGAATGACAGTTACCACCAGTTATCGGGAAGACGAAACATCTCTCAACAATTGGAAAGATGAAACATCACTCATTAACTCCTAATAATGAGGGAGATGAAAGCACACCCGTTATCAAATGAAGGAGATGAAGGGACACCTATCTTCAATAACTGCAGGTCATCCCTATAAATAGAGGCTAACCCCCCATGTAAAAACAGAGAACACACAGCTCTTATACACTCTATATGATTATTCTGTATATTCGGTTTTTAATCATATACTGATTATCACACCGGAGTGGCCACGGGAGAAAAAGCCCGTCACCTTTTTGTAGGTCTCCACCACTGTCGCAGCCGTGCTCGGAAGAGGAGAAAATTATTTATCATCATTGTGGAAATGGTCTTTAAAATTTATTTTTTTGACACAGAAATTTCTAACATCTGTGTGTGTAATTGATCCTTATTTCTGAAAAACAAAGCGATGAGCCTATATTTAAAAATCAAGGCAATGAACCTCTATCTAAAAAAAAAGGGCGATGAGCATTTGTTTAAAAATCAAGGCGATGAGCCTCTGTCTGAAAAACAAGGCGATAAGCCTCTGTTAGAAAAACAAGGCAATGAGCCTATGTTTAAAAATTAAAGCGATGAACCTATGTCGGAAAAACAAGGCGATAAGCCTATGTTTAAAAATCAAGGCGATGAGGCTCTGTCCGAAAAACAAGGCAATGAGCCTATGTTTAAAAATCAAGGCGACAAACTTTTGTCTGAAAAAGTTAGAGAAGAGCAGGTGCAGTAGTTTATTTCTACTTTCTATTGACAACAGTCTATGAAAAGTAGTCTATGGAAAGTAAAGGAGCTTATGATGATATAAATAATGATAGTTGTGATTTGCTCACCTCACCGGCTTGCCTACCTTGTTGGTCTCGTAAGCACGCTTCTGATATATAGACTGCAATAACCCAACTGTCATCAGATTAGCCAAGCAGGCGACCCATGGAATGACAATTACCACCAGTTATTGAGAAGACAAAACATCTCTCAACAATTGGAAAGATGAAATATCACTCATTAACTCCTAATAATGAGGGAGATGAAAGCACACCCGTTATCAAATGAAGGAGATGAAGGGACACCTATCACCAATAACTGCAGGTCATCCTTATAAATAGAGGCTAACCCCCCATGTAAAAAAGCAGAGAACACACAAATTTCTTATACACTCTATATGATTATTCTATATATCTAATTTTAATCATATACTGATTATCACACCGGAGTGGCCACGGGAGAAAAAAACTCCTCCACCTTTTGCAGGTCTCCACCACTGTCGCAGCCGTGTTCGGAAGAGGAGAAAATTATTTATCATCAGTGCGGAAATGGTCTTTAACATTTATTTTTTTGACACATAAATTTCTAACCTCTATGTGTGTAATTGATCCTTATTTGATGAAAAATAAAAATATGTCCTTATTTTTAATTAAAAAAAATATATTTGGATTCCTAACCTTTGTAAAAAGTACAAATAGATCCGATACTTTTATTTTTTATTTTTATCAAAAACTTAAAAGAAACTAACAAATTGATAATATAGTAAAATATTTTTTTATTACGAACTATTATAAAATAACTAAAATTTAAGCTCATAATTATTAACAAATGTGTTAATTAAAATTATTTTTTTATTATTAAGTAATCATATTATTTAAAATTTTAACTTTAATTTATCGTCATAACATAAAAAGAAAAATAACTTTGTCACTAACTTGATCTCAAATATTTTTTATTTGTTTATTAACTACAAATATTAGAGCGCTTTTATTATCATTCAAAAATAAAGAACATATAATGTATAAATTAATTTTTATTAGTATTTTATGTCAAAATAATATAATAAGATTGGTTCAATGTTATAAAATTATATACGTCATTTTGTTATTTATTTAACTTAATTTTTATTCAAATTCTTCACATCACATAACAATTACATATAACTAAAGCGCAATAATTTAATATTTTTCTCTTATGAAAAATTTAATTAACACAACTATAGTGATATATTTAATATGCTAAATTAAATATTATTTAATAAATGTATCGAACCTATTTGTACATTTTGCAACCAATTCAATTTTCTTTAATTAAAAACTAATGGTATATTTGTCTTTTTCATCAAATAAGGACCAATTGTGCACCAAAATACATAGATTAGAAATTTCTGTACAAAAACAAAGGTTAGGACCATTTTTGTATTGAGCGTAAAGATTATGGACCATTTGCACCAAGTTTCCAAAGTTAAATGTTAGACGAGTTGCGCACAAGTTCTATAGGTTAGGGACTAAATGTGCCAATTTTTCTTCAAAAAATTGTTTATTGATTCTTTTTGTCCAATTATTACTAAGAATGTTAATGGGTAAATAACACGAAAAATCTCTATTCTTATCGATGTATATTAATTTCATCCCTATTCAATTTTATTCGCATGTATTATACTTTATTTTTTAATAAATTCACGCATACACATATGATGATTTCTGATAATTTTACCATCTAACTTAAATATACTATAATAGCAAAAAACAAAAAAAATAATAAAAATGAAAATTGCAGTTAAGATCTCTAATTTTTTCAAAAGTATAAATAAATCACGTTCCTTTTACCTTTTTACATTTTTCCACTTAAATCAATTTTAAAACAAATTCATGTGATGTGCAATTGAGTCCCCAACCTACAAAACGGAGCATATGGATCCCAGACCTTTTAATTCTTTGGCAACTGTGGTCCTTTTGAACGTCTAATTGGCCGTCAAATTGCCATGTGAGGCGAAAGGAGAATAATATTTATTACTATTATAACTACTTTTTAAACAAAATAATAGAAAACATAAACTACAAAAATAAAGATAAAAAGAAAAAGAAAAACATAATCTATATTTTCTTCCAACCACGTTGGCTAAATGACCGTGTCAAACAAGTCGAATTTAGAAAGCGCTTAATTTATATAATTTAAGTGAAAATACTTCTTTTACATAAAAAAGACTTAATGTCCTCATTAATAAAGTATGCTAAGAGATAGTCCGTTAAGAGATGGTTTTTTGACAGTCTGTTAACAAACCACAAGTCTGTTAATGCCAAAATTGGCCTTAACAGACCATGTATGTGTTAAGGAGAGTTTATACATTTTAAATTGTATTTTTAATTAATCCACTTTAAATAGACTCAGATTTAAAGAAATTTAAAGAAAAAAATCACAATTCATATTTAAATATATAAATATTTTTATGATTTATACAATAAAATACATAATTTCTACCGTGAATTACAAGAATAAGATAGAGAAATGAATTTCTTCATTGAAATGAGATTTCTTACATAGATGAAATATGTTGGATTCTAATCTTGAAATGTGTTAAGATTCTAATTTAAAAATCTTCTTTTTTTAAGCAGACAGAAAATAATTTGAAATCATTTGAAATCATTTGAAATGTTATAAGCGAGAAAGAGAAAACAGTGTTATATTTGATTTTTTTATTTTTTATGTTTTGCATAGTTAGAAATTTGTGCTTCGGAAATATCTACACCACCATCTTGAACATTTTTTGCTTTTCCTATAACTCTTCAACTTCTGTGCAGTCACTACTTATAAGGATTCAAAAAATCATAACATAAATATTTTGCTTATCTTTTTCTTGTTTGCCATGGGTTAAATTACATGGGAAATGTGGAGATATAAATGCCACATCACACGTGTTTTGTGGTAATTGGACAATTACTTGTCACTTTTTTCTCATCCAATAGTCATAGAACACGTATTCTTTAAGATCATTTCACTAAATTACAATTTCATATACTCAATTAGTTCAAATATTTTTTTTTATCTACATATTTTATAAATTCATAATATACTATTAACTTATTATTCATATATATTATGTAAGATCTACAATTTATAAAAAAAATAATTTTAGAATCATCAAACATGCGCTAAAAATAGTTTTTTAAAATATTTTGAAGAAAATTGGTGAAATATGTAAATGAAAAATTGAAAAAAAAGTATGAATTACATGAAATATGTACTTGATAATAAGTTAAAAAAAAAAATCAAGAATTTAAAAAAAAAAAAACACTCCAAACACGAAGTCTTGCATTTTTTTCATGTTAATTTTTAAAATTAATTTAAGTCAATATTTTGTTTTTGTTATTTTAAAGGGTTAATTACACTTACAGTCTTCATGATTTCAGCTTTGTAACAATATCATCCCCATTTAATTTTATTTGTAGATATAGTCATCATTCTTTTATTTATTCGTACAAATAGTCTCCAAATTAGTTTTTAATATTTTTACTCATAACTTAAATAAATTAAAATAATAAAAATTAAAAAACTTAATAAAAAAATTACAGTTGAAGTACTTAACTTTTTCAAAAGTACAAATAATCTATTTATATTCTATTATTTAAAACAATTAAAAAAATCATCTTCTTCGCCCAACCCAACCCAACCCAATCCAATCCAATCCAATAATTTGCTATCGTGAAATTGGCGCAAATGGTCCCTAACGTATCATGTTAGTGCGCAAATGGTCCATAACCTTTCATTTTGGCGCAATGGTCTATAACCTATCCATTTAGGTGCAGAAATGGTCATTGTGGACGGATTCCGTTAAAAATCCGTTAAACAACCTTTCATTTTGGTGCGCAAATGGTCCCTCTCAATGTTTTTGTCTTTATTAGTGGGGTAAAATTGTCAAATTACATCTTTCTTTCAATTGGGCGCCAAATGGTCCCTAACCTTTACCTTTTTCTGGTGCAAATGGTCCCTAACCTATAATTATATTTTGGTGCACAATTAATCCTTATTTGATGAAAAAGACAAAAATATATTTACTTTTAATTAAAAAAATTTGCAATTGGATTCCTAACCTTTAAAAAAGTAAAAATGAGTCCGATACTTTAATTTTTTTATTAAAAAAAATTAAATAGAAATATGCTAATGCTTATTTCTTGTGCATGTTTTTGTGATAGATAGATGCTGATCAAGGTAATTGTAGATTTAGTTTGTCTTATAATAATTGAATTTTTGTTTTAGTTTAATTATATAAAAATATTATAAAAATAAAATATATCTTTTTACTATAATTAATTTGTATTATCTTATGTATAATTGTAAGATCTAATTTGATAGTTTCTCTGGGGAATTATTGTACAAGCCTCAAATTCTATGAAATCTTAAACATACAAAAAAAATAGTCATTTTTTTGCAAAAGGGTATATTTGATATTTTGTATTTAAAAATGACAACATTTATAAATATTATTATATTTTAAATCCATCCCATACTATTGATCAATTTTTAAAAATCTCCACAGTAGTATGTATATGAATGTTTATAAGTACTTATAAACTGATTAAATATTATTTTTATTTATATATTTTATAGAACTTATAATTTTGTCTATATATTTCGTACAAATCACTATTTATTACTTAAAAAAATTTACCAAAAAAGCACTTAAATTCTATCTTTTGGATCTTTTTCAATTTTGGCTTTTCACCTCTATTTGTCCTTTTAGACATACTAGTAATGTATTGATAATTAAGAACGTAACAGTGTTTATTATATATTCTTCTTTACGAATTGATTTGATATTGTTAATTTAAGTGAAAAAAATAATTAAATATTAATAAATCAGGCGATTGAAACCTAAATAGCATACTTATAACTTAAAACCTAGTTTATTAAAATTCATTACAGTAGATGACTTAAACATATGATAAAATTGAATTCAATTTACTTCATAAAAGCCACTATTCTTAAGTACTATTTTATCCGAATTTGTATTCCTGCTTGAAGCCTGAGTTCATTTCTTTATAATATTTTAATCACGTAAGGAAAGCTGAGTGCTTTTGCATTAAGAAATTTTGGACCATAAGTATCTACAACATCATCTGCACATTAATTTCAATTTTTTTTGAATTAACTTAAATAAAAGATAAAGAGGGGGTTGAATTGAGCTTACATAATCAAATATTTGGATTTTCAAGAACGGCAAATTAGACTTCTTCGGTAAGTGTACCAATTCGATCATTACAATATTTAGTGGCATAATAAAAAATTTATAAAAATCTTCTTTATTGCTTTAGACGAAACTCTGGAGATAATCAATAAGTTAATTGATCAAGTCGTTTTATGGTCGAATTAAAACTCTTAAAACAACATAATTTCTAAAAGTAAATAAATCACTTTGCAATTGTTAATTAAGCATGCTATTGAAGTTGTATATATTTGATGCAAGTCAAGGATTGTAGCAAAAATGGGCTATGAAAGTATAAAAAAGTAAACAAGTCAATAAACATATTAATTACAACTAAAATTGTTCCACAACCACCCGTGTATAGAAAATAGCATCTTAAATACAATTTTCGAAGCACTAAGTAGAGTTTGCATTGCTAAAGTGCAAACAAGTCATTTGCGAAATAATACCTTAGAGCTACATTAATATTCAAAAGCAAAATGACAATAAGTTGAGACATTACAAAAATGTTGCATTTCAAAACCCTATATATAAACAAGTAATTTTCATTCAAAGCTCATGTAGTTCAAGAAATGATAATATTATTCAATTATAACTAAACAAACCAAATTCTAAATTAAATAATGTCTCAAATAATAGTACAATTTCAATGACAATCAATCAGAAGAAAATTCCAAATTAAACAATGCATCCAAGTGACAACAAAACAAAACTAAATTTTTTAAATTTAAAATTATTGAATAAAACTATAAAGTGTCTTCAATGAACACAAATCTCAAATTTTACAGAAATAGAAACTAATAAAACAAAATTTGAAATATTTTTCAAAATAATCAAATTGCAAATTTAATAGTCTAATAGACTTTAAAAGTACAATTCTTCCAAAATTCAAACACTTAAACAAAAAATAAATTAACAACTCTTATGTTTTTCAATTTGAGTAAGAAAATGTAATTGCAAGTAAAAAACACGACAAAAATTCAAAACAAACAAGACTATAAAAGTAAACAACAAAAAAATTTTAACTTTCTAAAGTAATTAAAAAAAAAATGCAAATATAATAATCTAATAAATAGTAAAAATACAATTCTTCTGAAATTCAAACTTCAAAACAACTAAATACCAAAATCAAAACTCATATGTCGTCAAATTTAACCAAAAAGTTGTTCAAAATTTCACAACAACTTTGAATTTGTCAATTATTTTCCTTAATATTATTGTCGTTTCACTATAAGATTCAAAAATCTCTTACGTTTTGTTTTCCTTGAAATTGGATTTTACGAAAAATGAATTCAAATTAATGACATCATTTCTAATTCTAATGTCAGGCACCATTAATCAGAACCATTACAATGTCTTGAAAACTTGGAATAATCATAACTTAGTTTATTCAAAACTGATATAAAAGTATCCAAAATTATACTAAATATACATTTTGCTTATTTGTTGTTAGCAATTGCAACACGATGCAGCAATTAACTGGTGTACTATATAATCGATTGAATTCAAATTCAACGAAAAACAAACAGATAAGTAGATATGGATTTAAAAACACTCAAGTTTTACTGTGTGAAAAAAGTCAATAACATCAAATATTTTGATTATATTACTATAGTAATCTTGGTCTACTAATCCCTCTTATAATGTGTTCTACCTTATTACGATACTAATAAGATACTTTCTTTCGATATATTCAAATCAAGCCACAATTATCTTAGAATTTGCATTCGTAGTTGAAAAACTTTTTGATCAAGTCCTACAACTTGTATCCGGCATAACGATGCATATGAAGTTCCTCTAGAATTTCATTTTACACAGGTTTGTTTGGATTAGTGATGGCAACGGGGCTGATCCGATCCGTCCCGCAATAATTATAGGATAGCCAAATCCGACCTACGATCCGTCATTTTTCGGGGTCGGGTTAGAGCCCTGATCCGTATACTAATCCGTTTTTTTTTTGAATAATTTATTTTTTTAGCTAACTCCAACCACTTCTAAATTGTAATTTAAGCCCCAAATCTTTCATTTATTTATTATTTAATTATATATATTTTTTTTCAAATGGGGCGGATCGGATCGGATCGGATCGGACTGATTTGCCCCTACCGCACTTGCCCCACCGATCTGCGGATCAAGATTTTTTCGCCCATTCGGATCGGGTATCCATCGAGTTCAAGGCGGATCGGATATTTTACTATCCCTAGTTTGGATTTCAAAATGTATTTTAAATTCTATTAATTGACGTTATTTTGGAGAATATTAATACCTCAAAGCAGACATTTGAATGATTTGGGATCCTAGGTGCTAAAAATTAAAGATGTCACAAAATTTAAAAGTTAAGGATTCCTAGTGCTATTTGTCCTAAATTAAATAAAGGGTAGAATTGTCATTTCGATAAAAAATTGATCACTTAATGGTCAACTCACATTTCTCTCATAAAATGACCTTAGGCTCAGACATTTGAAAGGTTTGGGATCTCGGGTGCTAGAAATCAAAAATTCGAAACTCTATCGTAACAAAGTTCAAAAGTTTAAGATCTCTATAACTATTTACCCTAAATATTAAATATTTCTCCTCATTCTATTTTAAAAAACTCAACAGACTCTTAGATTTGATTACAATCAAAGCAATAAATTAGAATTTATTATTTTCTTCATTGTAACTTGCAATTATATCTTTAATTTTAAAAATCCAAACATATCATTTTCTCTTATTTTCTTGTAATATCAAAAACGACTTCTCTCATTGTCCTTGATTTTGATATTTTGACTGTATATTGTAAATCTAGTTTTTGAAAACGCCCCTGCAAAACTTGTCACTGAAATTGCTCGAGTCAATTCTGGATTCCACTTTCAATGGTCTTAAACAATAACATAAAAATGATTAAAAGCAATAAGAGAATGCTTGGCTAATGAACAATACCATTTATCATTAATACTATTTATCATCAGTGTATGTGATGTGTCTAATAAATACAAATGCATTTCAATCTACATAATTTCATTGTCACATAAATTGGTGATGAACATGACTGATGAGAAATTCCATTACTTTTGGTTAAGCGTTAGAAAAAGTACTTTTTTTTTTTTATATTCAAACATGTTTGAATCACTTAGTTTTAAGTACCAAAAAATAATAAATTATGGTTAAAAGTAATTATTGTCTTACTATTAAATTAAATAATTTACTTATTTCTAGTTTTCACTAAAATAAGATTTTATATGAAAACTTGCTTTTTTAAGTAAAACTTTTACGATTAACATGATGGTGTCATCGTGCTTGTTTCATTAGTGGGTCCTATAAAATATATAGATAATAAATGAGTAATAAAAATTCTGTTTAAAAATAATTATTTTCTTACTATTAAATTAAATAATTTACTTATTTCTAGTTTTCACTAAAATAAGAATTTATATGAAATCTTGCTTTTAAGTAAAATTTTTAAGATTAACATGCGCGCGGGTGTCATCGTGCTCTTTTGGTTATGTTTTTAAGTTTTTATAAATAGTGTGTCCTATAAAATATATAGATAATAAATGAGTAATAAAATTTATGTTTAAAAGTAATTATTATCTTACTATTAAATTAAATAATTTACTTATTTCTATTTTTTTTTTTACTAAAATAAGAATTTATATGAAAACTTGATTTTAAGTTAAACTTTTAAGATTAACATGCTCGTCACTGTGCTCGTTTGGTTATGCTTTTAAGTTTTTATAAATAATAGGTCATATAAAATATGTAGATAATAAATGAGTAATAAAAATTATGTTTGACCAACTTAAATTTTTTTTTTTTACCAAACTTAGTGTTGACAAGTCAATACACCAACACAAATTTTCTTAATCCATTGACCAAATTGTGGACGCTATGAAATATAGGCCAAGATTTTCCAAATCCCACGTCACTGATTATGTTAATCAAGAAAGGTAAATAAAAGGATAAAACTGATATAAAAATAAATATTGAGGATTAATATAAAAAGTTAAATAATGTTATTAAATTTTTGTTTGGTCCATATTAAAAATATGTTCAAAAATTATGGTCAAAATAAACAATTAATTTTAACTATATATTTTATAGAATTTACAATTTTTATTAACTTTTTAACCATACATTTCATCAATTTCGTATCAAAATCTACTAAAAAGTTTTATCAAACAAACTCTAATTCGAATACTAAGACAAAGTTTTTAACTGGTCAATTTGTCAATACCAAAAGTTACGAGTCTTTTTTTGACATTAATTTAGAAGTTGTGTTATCATGTCATTAATATTAAATCCCTAGGGCTAATTTGACATAGCACATCACACGCAATTACTTGTATATGGAAATGATCTACTCTCCATGGTGGGGAGTAGATATAAAGGTGTCCGGTGGCTATTGGATGAGTGCTTGACTTTTATATCAAGCACTTTTTCATTACCCAATGGCGTGTCCGGTGGCATTTATATCTACTCCTCATTGTGGGAGTAGATCACCCCATCTATTGAAAAATGATCTACTCCCCATGGTGGGAGTAGATATAAAAACACCGGACGCGCGTGTTTGGTGGCCATTGGATGAATGCTTGACTTTTATGTCAAGTACTTTTTCATTACCCAATGGCCACCGGACACGTGTAGATCGAAGATAAACCTGCTTCTTCCACATTATGCTACCTACCTTCTCCCTCTCCGGCTTAATAAGCAACACACAAACGGCGGCACCACCACCACCAAAAGAGAAGAAACGAAGGAGCATCGGGCCGAAGGAGGACTTACCCTCGAAGAGCTTAAGGAAAAATGGCAAATTTTGCAAAAGAAAGAGACCGGGATCGGTTCCATAGCCCCGTAAATCTGCTTTTGGCAATCGGTTTTGTACCATTTTGTTTTCATGTACAGATATTAAACCGTGTATCTATAATCTATCTAAATGGATTTTTGCGCATTATTATTATTTTCCTCTCTTTTGACGTTATTGAGGTTGTCTCTGTGTTTGTGTTGTGTGTTCTTCTTATACACGTAAGTATGTATGTATTTGGTTGTAGTATTGTATAAAGTGAAACGAGTGGTTGAATTCTGTGGATTTCATAGCCAAAGTACGGCCCCAAAAGGTCCAAACTTGCGATATATGTAAACACATATGCCATAGCCATTGTCTTGTTAAAATGGTGGAAAGTATTTTGTATGGTGGCCCAAGTAATAATACTACACCAGTCTTCTTCTCAATAAATGTAGAGTTAGCCCAAGCGACCAACGGCTTTTTATTTCCCCATAGGAAGTTACGACACAACCGAGTGATTCTATCAATGACCGTGGCAGGGATAGGGAAGATGGCAATCCAAAAACATTCAACCCCTTGGAGGACCGCCCTTATCAACTCTGCCCGACCTGCATATGAAAGCGTTGTGTTGGGGAAAATAGTTCACCGGATCGTTGATTCTTGCAAGAACAATTGACATGGCTCGATTAATATTGTCCAACTCCACAAAAGTAACACCAAGTTAAAAGGACAAACTAAGAAGGACCTATTTCACCAAAGGAAATAAAGGGAGAAGGGATGTAATTTTCACAAAGAAAATATATAACAATGTCAATGGTCGGCTCTTTTCTTGGTTTGGCTTTTCTCGTGACTTCTGCCTTTTCACGTGTGTGGTATAATATTGTGATTAATGGTGATCAATTCTCTGCCCAAAACCAACTAATATATATATAGTGTAATATATATTATATATATGGTATAATATATATATTTATATATGTTAATAATATAATAACCCATATTATATTATACCCCATAATATATATATATTTCCTAAACCTAGCCGTCCCACTTTCAACCGGGTCAAACACACTGGGCCACTGAGCAACGACCCAAAGGTACATTAAAACCTCCAAGTGATCCACACACGTCCTTCATTAATTTGGGCTAACACACTTGTGGAGTGAACTATACAATTATCATTCAATCTTGGGCTCAAAGCCTATGAAGATATAATGGGTCTATTAATCATCACTGCCCCGAGTTTATTTGAGATCACAAAAATTCCAACAAACCTCCACCTTGATCCAAATATACCTGCAAACCCCAAATGTAAAAAAAAATAGCTTAGTAGTTGTTAAAAAAGGATTCCAAACAAATTGGAACTTTACATACCTTTACCGAAGTTTAGAAGTGTCAGCCAACTTCTAAACTTTACCATTGTGAGCACCTTAGTGCCCATATTTGCAAGGTTATAAACCTTCAAATACTTAAACAACAACTTTAAAGCTTTCCAATATTTGGGACTTGGATCAAATATGTACCTGCTTAGAACACTAACAGTAAAGGCCAAGACTGGCCTAGTGCAAACCATCAAGTACATAACGGAGCCAATAACATTTGAGTAGGAGTTTTTACTCATAAACTCCTTTTTCTTATCCTGTTCCTCAGGCAAGATAAATTGGTTACCAAGAGGCACATAAGTGGGTTTGCAATTAACAATGCCAAATTTCTTAAAAAATTTAAGCACATACGGAGTTTGATACACAATTAAGCATGAATTTGACCTATCTCTATCAATCATACCAAGGAACCTTCTAGAATGTCCTAGGTATTTCATGTCAAATTCTTTACTTAACTCAACACTTATCTTGTTTACCACTTTCATGTTAAGGCCATCCAATAACATGTCATCCACATAAAGTAACAAATACACACAATCATCATTTGTGCTGTGGTTCAGGTAATACAAGCAACTATCAAACTCATTCCTCTTGTAACCAAAAACATGTGAATCAAACATTTTATACCACTTACCCTTGGCTACTAGCCTAGCCTCAGATCTCATGGTGCTCACTCTCGGTGGTACCCTTTTCACCTTATAAACCCATTTGCATCCCACTATGGATTTATCCTTAGGTTTAGGAACTAAATCCCAAGTTTGATTCCTAACAAGAGAACTCATCTCTCCTCTCATGGTACTAAACCATTCTATGGACTTCTCACTCTTTATAGCCTCCACAAAGGTATTTGGCTCTTTATCAACTAGTTCCTGATAACTAACATAGGCTATAGTGAAGTCGAATAGTCTTTGGGGTTCCCTACATGGTCTTCTCACTCTATCTCTGGCCAATTGATAATTAGCCAAAGGATTTTGGTCAACGGGAATTTTCTCTATCACATCCTCGTTACCTTTTACATCTATGTTCTGCTGATTTTGATGTGTGTCACTCTCTAAGGGTGATGGGGATGTGGGTACTCACTTTCTCCACATCAACTAGGGACTCTTCCCTAATAGTTTCTTGCTGTTTTTCACTCTCTAAACAAGGCATATCTGACTCATCAAAAATGACATCCTGACTAATGATGATTTTCACACCCTTTTGGCTTCTATCTCACAACCTATACCCCTTATCACCTTCCGGGTATCCTAAGAAAACACATTTCCTAGTCTTGGGATCTATTTTTGCCTCACTCTGATGAAAGAAAGCAGCACAGCCAAAAGTTTTAAGTATGGAGTAATCAGCACATTTACCATACCATTTTTCATACGGTGTATCACCATTTAAAACAATAGAAGGAGTCATATTAGACAAATAGCAAGCAAATATAACAATTTCACCCCAAAACGATTCGGGCATACGTAACTCAACATCATACATTTAACCTTATCAAGCAAAGTATGATTCATCCTTTCAGCAACCCCATTCTGTTGGGGAGTGTAAGGCACAATTTTACATCTAGTAATGCCACACTCATTACACAAATTATCAAAGTCAGCATTGCAGAATTCAAGA
Organism: Forsythia suspensa; assembly: GCA_023638005.1. NCBI lineage: Eukaryota > Viridiplantae > Streptophyta > Magnoliopsida > Lamiales > Oleaceae > Forsythia > Forsythia suspensa. The sequence goes on along the minus strand of CM042672.1, from coordinate 46,948,012 downwards.
CCATTATCATTACACAAATATTTTATCTTTTTACCTGTCTGATTCTCCACCTGAACTTTCCAATTTTTAAATTTAATGAAAGTTTCACTTTTATCTTTCAATAGATAAACCCACACACGTCTGAAGAAATCATCAACAATAGACAAAAAATATTTGTTACCACCAAAAGTGGAATTGCTCCCGGGACCCCACAAATCAGTATGAATGTATTCTAACACTCTACTTGTCTTGTGTATGCTAGATGAAAACGATATCCTACGATGTTTTCCAAACACACAATGATCACAAAATGGGATGTCAGACACTTGATCCTTACCAAACACACCCTTGTCGTTAAGGAACTTAAGTCCCTTAACACTAATGTGAGCTAACCTATTGTGCCACATTTGTGTGTGATCAGTGTCAATGGAAGAGATAGTGGAATTTAGACCACTCATCACTTCAGCATGTGTAACATGTATGCCATTTCTCCTAGTAGCTTTAAAAGCTCTAAGTGCACCCTTACACATTCTAATCATGTCATCACCAAGCCTACCCATGAAACTTGTACTCTCTAACTCCCCTATAGAAATCAAATTCCTACCCATATGAACATATCCGATTTCTCTTAATGTATGCACAAAGCCACCATCAAACTTAATGCTTACATTACCAACACCAAGAATTCTATATGCAACTCCATCCCAAGCAACTACATGTCCATGATCGACCTCATGCAAATGATCAAACCAAAACTTATTTGAAGTGACATGAAAAGATGCACCGAGTCAAGAATCCACTCATGTATATGGGAGTTCATAGATGCATTAATCTCACCAGTGCCTGAATTTAAAAGCATGTAAACCTCACCAGGCTCATCACTAGAGGTCACTACATTTGTCTCTCTCTCGATCTTCTCCTCTCTGCTTGTTCTTCTCTTTATAACACTCACTAATGAAATGTCCTATTTTCCCACACCCGTAACATTTCTTTCCTTTAGCCCTCCCATGTGACTTAGAAACGACTTCTACCATTTCTATTGTTACCACCTGTTTTGCCCACCTCCGGTTCCACTCCCATCCCCCACTGAGGTCTACCTCTCACAAAATGGACTTTACTATTTTTCTCTTTTTCTCGAACTTCAATTCTCTTTCCTTAATTTTTAAAGAGTCTATGACAATGTCGGTGTAAGGGTCTCCTCCCATACTTAATGGCATTCTTAACTTCCTTATATGAATCGGGGAATGGCATTTAACAAAATGATAGCTTTGTTAATTTCGGGACCGTTTCACCACAGCTTTGTAATATCTTGCACAAGCTTATTAAAAATATCAAGATTGTCATCCAAATCCTTGAGGGATCAATTTTGAAGTCGAAAAATTTTCAAGGAGATAAATTTTATTTGGAGTGGATTGGATTAAATAAAGCTCTTCTAATTTTTTCCAAAGCTTTTCCGTGGAATCAAATTTTCCAACTTTTCGCAAAACAGGGTCTGACAAATGCAATATAATAGATGTGTAAGCAAGTTCATCAAAATCCTTTTTCTGATACTCAGTAACATTAGGACCATAAGAATTATCAATAGCTTTTGAAACATTTTGCTGAACCAAAATACCTTTCATTTTTTGTTGCCAAATAGAAAAATCACATTTACCAGTAAAGACACTCAAGTCAAAACGATGTGCAGACATCTTAACAAATAAGAATACACACTAACAAGCACCTCAAGATAATCACGCGAAAATACCTAAGGCCTCAATATACACCGTTTTAGATTCCCAGGGTTTCGTGAGATTGGCGATCTCAGATAAAGGGAATTGTCAAGCGGGTAAAGTCCAGTGACAGTTCTAAATAATAATGCACAAAAATAAAGTATCGCAAATAATCGACACCAAACAAAAGCTAACACAAGTCACAATAATGGGCACATAAAATTCCTAGCAACAGTAATGGTTACCCCACACCAATCCCAAAACCCATCTGCCACCCCACACAATGACCGCTAGTACTTTCGAATGTAAAAGAGATTAGCCAATTTACCAGAGCGGACCAAATCTGACGGTCCGTATTAAATAGGAGAGATGCGAAACAAATTAAAAAATCCAGCGAGAATAGCAACCACACAAAGTGGAAAAAACTACGAAAGGTTTTGCAAACGCCGAATACATTCACTATCGAACCATTGTCCAAGCTCTCCTGACCACCAAAATTATAACCGACCACCACAGAAGGTCAGAAATAGGACGAGGATCACAACGCCGTCGCCCACTGTCGGAATACCCCTCACGCGCCTCCGCGCGCCGCCTAAAAGAAATCGGCCGAAAATCACGCGCTACCCACGCGAGCCTCCATTGCCCCCACGCCGCCGCACGCGCTCCACCGTCAGCTCCGTCTTGACGTCAGGAGTCGGAATATGGTCTCTGTTCACAAAGATGACGTCTGCTTTGGCCGGAAAATAGACGGACATATCTGGGCAGATTTGTGCTTCTTCTTCTTCGTTAATCTGACGACCCAAAATTAGTTTTCTTGCACTACGAAATACCACCGAGGCTCTGATACCAATTGTTGGGGAAAATAGTTCACCAGATCGTTGATTCTTGTAAGAACAATTGACAGGGCTCAGACAATCTTGTCCAACTCTACAAAGGTAACACCAAGTTAAAATGACAAACGGAGAAGGACCTATTTCACCAAAGAAAATAAAGGGAGGAAGGGACTGCAATTTTCACAAAGAAAATATATAACAATGTCAATGGCTGGCTCTTTTCTTGGTTTGGCTTTTCTGTGACTTCCGTCTTTTTCACATGTGTGGTATAATATTGTGATTAATGGTGATCAATTCTCTGCCCAAAACCAACTAATATATATAGTGTAATATATATTATATATATGGTATAATATATATATTTATATATGGTAATAATATAATAACCCATATTTTATTATACCCCTAATATATATATATATATATATATATATATATATATATATATATATATATATATATATATTTTTAAACCTGAGTCCGTCCCACTTTCAACCGGTCAAACACACCTGGGTCATCGAACAACGACCCAAAAAGGTACATTAAAACCTTCAAGTGATCCACACGTCGCCCTTCATTAATTTGGGCTAATACACTTGTGGAGTGGACTATACAATTATCATTCAATCCTGGGCTCAAAACCTATGAAGATATAACGGGTCTATTAATCATCATTTGCCGGGTTTATCTCGAGATCACAAAATCCCAACATGTTGCACTTGTCCACAAGCTAATATACTCAGCAATTTTATCAATAAACGGCATAGTGCATAACCATAAGTTTTTGCGCAGCAAGAGGGATCCCTAGATAACGAAAAGGCATGCACCCAGCAGGGAAAGCCGTGGCTGTCTGAATAAGCTCCAGGTCCTGGCCGAGAACTCCAGCTGTGTAAAGGGCTGATTTATTAGCATTTGCCTGGAGGCCAGATTTGGATCCAAACGTGGATAAGCAGTCCATGAGGATTTGAACGGATATAGGGTCTCCTCTCGAGAATAACATCAAATCATCCGCAAACGCCAAGTGGGTTATCTTAAGAAGGTGACATTTGGGGTGAAAATTGAAATCACTGTTATCTGTGCTCACCTTAAGGGATCTTGACAAGTATTCTATGCAAATGATAAATAGGAAAGGGGATAAAGGATCACCTTGACGAAGTCCACGCTTTCCTTTAAAGAAACCGAACAATCTTCCATTAATCGAGACCGAAAACGAAGTTGTTGAGACGCATTCCATAATCCAATTATATATTTACATTTCGATCAAAAATAAAAATTAAAAAAAAATGTATCGGCTCTGTTAAATTTTTTTGCAACACCATTCAATTCACTGCTAAAAATCTTTTTTGCAACACCATCCAATTCACTGCTAAAATTCAAACCAAAATATGTTTAAATCCCACCAAACAAATCACAAATGTGGACAAAAAATTATTATGAGGAATGTTAAATGAT
>CM042672.1:46883573-46943936 GCA_023638005.1 Forsythia suspensa | reverse complement strand
ATAATCACATATAGTCCTTAGAAGTTGAAAAGACTAAATCTCCATTTATTATATTTAGAGTGATTATATTCACACTACAATTTGTTATAAGTGCACCACATTTTAATTGTACTTAAGATCTTCAACTTTTGTTCATTATTGTAATTATGTTCTTAACTTTTTGTCATCGAATTTTTATCTTCAACTTTCATTAATTAGCATATTTCATCATTGATGATGGTTTCTGTTGAGAAATTTTATTTATGTGTTTTGAAATGAAAAAAAAAATATTTTATCGTACTTTTGTTTCTATTATTTTTTTAAAAATACGATGAATAAATAAGTCTTTTTACGAATTCTAAACAATTTTTTTATGGAAACCGTTATCAAACAAAAGCGTGCTAATTAAAGTGACCGAGATCTTGATAGAAGGTTGGATAGATAAAATAAAGAAATAACTATCAAACTTTTATTATTTAAAAATTTTAACAAAAAAATAAATTCACGATATTATTATAAAATCACGTGCAAAGCACGTGTTTTTAACTAGTAGATATAAAAGCTACTAAATGCTTTTTATTATGTTATGAACATCAGCCCACAACCAGTTTTGAACAGACATCAATGCCTCAAAGGCCTTCGGATGAAGTGTACTTCTATGCGGACTCATAAAACTACCACTCGTACTAAATGCAGACCCAGAAGCAACGGTAGAAACATGGATGGCTAAGATATCTCTAGCAAGTTTTTGTAAAGTATTTTATTTGCTTTCCACCAATTTAATATGTCAAAATTACTAGATCTAGGCAAAGCGGCTCTTCAAATATATGTCAAGTTCTCATTTCACATTACTAGTTCTAACTTTCTTGGTAACAAATAAATTAAAATCTTCCAATTCATCCACTACTCTAACACTTGAAGAAATCCAATAATGAGAATATGAAGATGAAGATTAATGAACATTTATACTTGAAACCCGTTTTTCTATATATGGAGATACCAACTTTCAACAAAGTAAAACGACATTGACAATTTCAACCGTTGAACTTTCATTTCCCTAGATCCTAGGAAAATAATACTCAGTCAACATCATTTTAAACTTGAGATCCAAAACAGTTGCTATAACTAATTTCCCGTGAATCTCATCTCAATATTTATCGAATTAGTCCATCATACTTAAAACTAACATTCTAATCTCAGAATAAGCAGAAGTAGTCCGAGTACGAATTGACAATTTTATTTCACAAATTTTGGAAAAAATTGATTTGGTGTAAGATACTTAGTGTATGTTTGGTGAGTTTAAAAATAGTTTTCAAGTAAATTTTGAAAAATTTTGGTAAATGTGTGGTTGAAAAATTAATAAAAATTTTGGGTCTCATGAAATATGTGGTTGAAAATAAATTTATATATATAAAAAAAAGAGTTTAAATTAAACTATGCCAAACATGCTCCGTTCCAGAAAATAATTCTGTTACTACATAAAACAACTTTAACCTTTCATAAATTTATTTAACCAACTTTCAATCTTGATCACTAGGCAAACTCTTATACTAAGTTTCTCATTGTTTCAAATGGAAAAAACATCAATGTATTCCGAAGATGAAACATGATTAAACAAAAATACTAATTTACCTTTCATATTTAAAAAGAAAAAAAAACAACAAATAATGGTGTGATAAAATATTTGTCCATCAGTTCGAAGTATGTTAAAAGAATATTTGAACAGAAATTATTTTCAAAAATTAAATTTTCTAATTAATGAATGATTGACAATAAAAATAAGATTGGTGAGACTAGCAAAAATTAAAAATATCTACTACAATTAAGTGCTAACCATATATTTAGGGCGGATGGAGGTGGACTTGGCCTAATTTTATTTTATTTTTAAAGTATAATATTTTTTTAAAAAAAAAATATTTTTTATATTTTTCATATATTAATTAATTCGATCTAATTTTTTTTAAATCTCGTCTACATCTCGCCCTCTATATATGTAGAAATTGTCTAAATGGCATCGTCAAACTAGCCTTACAAAGAAATGGTCTAGTGTTTTACAAATAAGTTGTAAAGGCCTCTTTTAAGTGCTTAAATTGCCCTTTAACTTCTTCTATGTCTAATTATCTTCTCGTCACTTAATCTTTTTAACAGTTTTAATTTAGTCTCTATAATATTTTCGAGTCTGACTAATAATTTATTTATTATTTTAGTTTGTTCTAGATATTCTAAAGATACTTTATCTTGGATATTTAATTTTTTGAATTCTTCTTCTAATAGATTACACACGTGATTTTCAAGATTATCGTAACCTTTTAAATTATATCCTGGTATTGGAGTTTAAGTAATCTATATATGCAGATAATTTCTTGAATGCGTTAGGATGTTTCTTTTGAGTTATCTATCCTAAAACAATTCCTTCTGATACTTCTTCTTCTAAATCTTTATATTCAGAAATAATATCTTCAATTCTTTTTATATTTTTGAATGTTTCTACAGAATTAATTCTTATATTATTTTTACAAGCAAAATCTATGCTAGTATAAATATCTTTGAGTTTAGATTGACCAATACAATAAATGTTTTCTAATTTATCAACCAGAGTTAATATAAACGAAATATCTTTATCATCTAAATACAATTTAAGATCACAATCAGTGGATGGGGATGCTTGTGCAGTGTTCATGAAAATAAGAACGTCAAACTTGGAATTATTCTTCAATAAAGAAAGCTAGGTTTCCCTCGAGTGTTCTTCTTCAAGTCTTTGTATATAAATGTGTGTATTCTCAAAACAAGATCTACTTTTGTCTATAGCTCATAAGGTTTTAACAGAAGGGTCCAACATGACTTCGGCTCATTTTCTTTTCTACTTCTTCCTCAGACCGATAGTTCAAGCTAACGGATATGATTTCAAAAGGATTCAATCACCTACGGAAATTTAGACTAGTTGTTTTCACCCATATCGTAACAAATCTTAACTTTAGAACCTACTGATTTTTCCAATGACACTCCAAACACTCCCAAACGAGGCAACACAAGCCAAAACGGGAAAACAAGGAGATTTAAAGGAAATAGCACAAGGCTATCTTACTACCACCGGGGACTGGCTATCAAAGGAAGTTTTCTTTAGAAAAGGAATGTTAAGAAAACATTTCAAATACTTTTATAGAAATCAATATGAGCATATTACAAGCTTATATCTTAAGTTTTAGAGATACACAATCGATATACAAAGACTCTTATAAGAAACACTCTTGGTACTTCCTAAGTTGAACTTTAGAACTTCATAGGGATTACCTTATTGACGCTCGAAGAAAGGACTGCTAGACTATGGTATGATAGTTTGGAGAGATATGAGAATACCTAGTGATTGTCTCCAACTTTCGATACTTTACAACTCGATATGTAAGTGGTATATAAAGACTCAAGATACAACTTATCTTCAATAATTGAACCTTATCAAGAAGGTATCTTCTTTTTATCTTGTCGGTAAGTAGGGACCTCAGCTTTTCAAAGTGATAAGATTATCACTGTAGGTAGTGAGTGAAGGGTCCTACCCAATCATCTTTCCCTCAAAGTAATCTAGTGGCATGTCGTCTTCATTGAGGGAGACGTGGTCGATATCTTCAATAATACAATTTGGACAGCTATGTTCAGCGTGACTCACCATTATCTTACACATGTCTTGAAGGAAGCTTGGTGATCCATCATTTTCATTATTCATTATTTTTGTCACACTTTGGTGGTCAAGTAGGGTCCAACCGTGATTACGAGTTTTTATGGTACAATCTTCACATGGGTATATCTAGATATTTTCATTCTTGCTCATGGTGTCTACTAAGAAATCAAATTGATCTTCGAATCCTTTAGCTCTTCTGAAATGTTCAATCTTCAAGATTTCCTGAGGAGTGACTTAATGAGTATTTTGACTGTTTGAATCGAACAATTTTCTCGTTAATTCAATTTTAATAATATTTTTAACTAGAATGAGATAATGATCATAAATATCCCATTCTGGAACCACAGAGAAGAATATGATATAGATACTGGTGGGCTTAGTAATTCGAACAAACTCTTCGATTGCTATTTTGATTCTTGATGGCAGCATGGAAATTTCTTTGAGATTTTGGCTAGTATATATACAGAGTATGTTTCTAATATCATACATATGGTGTGTTTCTAATATCATACATATGGTGAATCCAATTTGGTGGTGCTTCGGGATATAAATTCACTTGTTGTATTTTTCGTAGTTTAAAGTCTTCATCCATGACTTATTACCAAATCTCAATAAACCAGCAGGCCACAAGATTGAAAAGACATATTTTGTATTTATATCATGCTTCATCTTTTATCCCAAATGATAGGAGACTGTTGCAAAGCTGTATAACATTTGATTTGTTAATTTCAGATATATCTTGTATAATGGCTGGTGAAGGTTGAGAGGAGGAAGCCTCTTTATTTTCTTTGATATCTTGTCTGATCTTTTGAATATTTCGTGGAGTATCTTCTTTTTGGAGGTTTTTATTCTCAATTTTGTATATTTTCTTCCACCTCCTTTATTTTGAGCTTCATTGATTGCAACTCTTGCTTGATCTGCTCCATCCTTGAAAAGGAAATCAGGAAGAAAATTATTTTTACCACGAATATATTGAATATCAAATTTGAAGTTAGCCATCCAAGATTGTATTCTAATTAATGGCTTGTTAGCAACATTTGCCTCTAAATTATTTTTAAGAAAATACTTAACTTGAGTATTATCTGTTCTAATAGTAAATAATTTTTTAATCAAATAATATTCATATTTAGCAACTCATTTTTTGACAGCAAGTAACTCTTTTCTATTGGAGTTATATCTGGTTTCAACATCTTTGAAGGTTCTTGAAGTATATGCAACTAATTTTTTCAGGACAGGTTTTTGAACAATCTTTATGACATGGATAATTTTCTCCATGTTTTGATACTGCTTTTAAGACTGCTCCCCAACAATAATCTGAAGCATCTATTTCAAGAATAAAATAATCATCATCTTACGCAATAGATAGTTTAGGGACATTAGAACAATATTTTTAATATCTTTGGATCCTCTTAGTATCTTCATTGGTCCGATTCAAACTTGATCTTTTTGAGAGTATTTAGAAATGGCTTCTTAAGTAAAGCACATCCTTCGATAAATTGTTCAGGGTAATTTAATAATCCTAAAAAGCTTTGTAATTGTTTTTTGTTTATTATTTCGTCAGGGAAATCAAAATAGAATTACATTCCATTCGAATTGTCCTAAAGGATTAGAAGTGCTAAATGATGTTAGTTGTTTACTTTCTTCATCTAGACATATTTGGCAAAATCCGCTTTTACAATCAAACTTAGAATATATTTTGCTATTCTGTATGGCTTTTATGAGAATATCTTTATTTGGTAGGTAATATCCATCAAATTTGGTTTTCTCATTTAATTTCTTATAATTTATAACCATTCTGGCTTTATTTCTTTTTATTTCAGCATAGTTCCTCACCATAAAGGCCGAGCTACTATGAGGACTTTTACTTGGTCTAATAATTTTAGTTTTTAATAATTCTTTTATTTCTATTTCAAATTCTTTTATGTCTTCTTGACTATATGTCATAGGTTTGACTCTGATTATGACATTTGGTTCTATTAATTCTATTTTGGCTGTTGTTTTATTTACAAACCATTTTTCTAGTGCATTTTCTAAAAAGTTGTTTTTGAAATTATTTTTTATTCTTTCTAGCTTTTCATTTTCAGATTCACTTATTTGGAGGTTTACACTAATATATAATAGTGATTTGAAATTTTCTTTTTCTATTTTTGTATAACATCCACCATGCTAGGTTGAGGATCTCTGATGATTTATTGGTTTTTGAACTATAGATGTAGCTTTTTGTATTTGTGGTACAATTATTTTGTGATTACAGGGTGTTGTAAATTCAAATCTTGTAAGATTTTTATATTGTGTAAATGGTGTATAATCTTCTAGGAGGAAAGTTTGTCCTAAAAGAATGTCACATTCTATTTTGGGGACATAGTAGAGTTATCTAACTATGACTTATCTATTTCCTAATAAAAATGGTATATTTTCAAACATATAAAGAATATGGTTCAAATAGTCCACTAATTTGTTTGGGTATATATTTTTTTTTTAGCGTTTGTTTTTCGAAGAAAATTTGGTAAAACATTATATTGTCTTGTACATAATGTTGATCTGTATCAAGATAAGCATAGAATGTAATTCTACAATATTCTGGTAGATTGAGTTTTATTTCAACATAGGGACTTAATGGATTTGTCATGTTCTTGGTTATAGATTTATAACTAATCATCTTATAGTTAGTAAATCTTTTCTTTTCACTAGTAATCCTTGTGATATGTTGTTCTTCAAGATTGATTGTCATTTGTAATCTATTGTCTTGAATATTATATGATTTGAACATATCTAAAAAGTCTATTCCTAATAAAATTGGTGCATTGGTTTCTATCCTATTGGGATCTTTATGTATATCTATAGTTATAGGAATTTGTTCTCCTCTTATATTAGTAAGTATAATATTCATTTCGACGGATTTTCTAATTTCATATTCTATTCCATGATAATCTTTATATTTATATCTTTGAGGTATGTCTTGTTCAGGCAGCATGCTAATTATATTTCATTGAACATGACTTGATCCTGCTTCTGTATTGATTAGGGCAATCATTTCTTGTATTTCTCATGTAGGTTTTATCCATTCGGTTAGGATATAGAATTACTCTTCTATTCCATGTCTATCTAATTTGGCAAGTACTGATATATTCTTTTGTCCAATGGTTTTTGGAGTGGATGATTCTCCTATATAGTTCTTTCTAGGAAGAATGAGACTTCTTCTAGGAGGGAATTTTGCTATCATATTTCCTATTGAATCTATAAAAACATTTCCTCGTAGATTACTGGTTTGTCCAGTCTCTCTAATTTTTCTAATTCTTCTTTTGAAATCTAAAACAAATTCTTCGGATATATCGATTTCGTGAGATCTAAATTTTCTAGGTGGATTAGCTTGTGCTAATTCTTCAAATCCTTCTTCAATTTTTATTTCTTCAAAGTTTCTTCTTATTTCTTGATGGTGGCTTGTAGTAAAAGCAAATATAGATCTTATGGTAAGGCGTACTGCCTTAGATTTTTTTGGCATATCTATTCTATCTATTTTATGATATAGATTTAAAGACATGTCTATATTTTCATCTAATAAAGATACTGCAAATTCTGGTTTTAAGGTAACTATTAGTTTCTGGTTTACTAAATTACCCGAAATAGCTCCTAAAAGGGTGTCTATATGATCATGCAATATTTTATTATCCATACAAAATATGTTGACTCGTATATCGATACTTTGTCTAAAGAATCATTTCATAAGAATTTGATTTCTCCAATCTCTACATTTTTATTTTGTTCCTAATATCGAGGCTTTATTTTAGCCAGTTCTTCATTTATCTATTTCCTATTTAGTATAGGAATTGTTGTAGATCCTTTTACATTTTCTATATAAATAAGAACTTCATTATGTTTCATAACATAAATAGTTTTGTTTAGTTTTGACAATTATATTCCAAAAAGTTTTATTGTTGAAGACATCTTTTTGATTTAAAGATAAAAAATTCTTCATAATTTCATCATATTTTTCTTGATGCAAACCCACGAAGAATTAAATCTCAGATCATCCCTTTGCTGGTCTTTTGGTACATTTGGACAGCTAGGAATGATGTGAAGCATCGTAGGATTGGCATGGAGCCCAATCGTATCATCTGGCAGGTCTATCACACTATTTCTTTACTGCATATGGGAAGACTCTTTTGATTTGTGCATTGGCGTGGGGACCTTGATCTTGCCCTACATTTTGGTTTACTCTTACTTCTCCTACCCCCCCCCTACTTTGGTTTATTGGCGTGCCCATTGACTTGATCTACCAAGATCAATACCGATGGATGCGTCGGGGATGGATTTGCAGTGGCGGGGTGTTATCGGATATCACTGCTGGGCGTTGTATCGGGGCCTTCTCTCACAGCTACGGAGACATACTTATTTTGGAGGCGAGTTGAGAGCCATTTTTACAGGCATTGAGCTTGCCAAGCGGATGGGTCTTGTGGACTTATGGATTGAGACCGACTCTACACTCATTGTTCATTGCATTTCACGTGGTGGGGGCCGTGGGTCATTCGGTCAATACTCGAGACGCATCCGACATCTTATTTCATTCGATCGAGACACAATTTCCCATATTTTTCGAGAGGGAAACCGGTCGTGACTCTTTAACCGAGGGTGGGACCAAAGACATTATCGGAGTATGAATCTTGGACTTGCCTCGTCGTTCGCGTGGATCGCCGGGACCCAGATGATATGGCCTTCCATCGGTTAGAGGTCTTTAGTTTTTGTTAGTTTGGTTTCATTTGCTTTTGCTTTTGCTTTTCGTAATTATGCACGGAAGTAGTATCTCTTTATTTCTTTGTAGTTTGAGGAATTTTTCATTCGTTGTATGCTTGGAGGTCGGTTTATATCCCCTCCTGTGTACTACCAATTTTATATAAATACAAGTGGTAGGGGCATCAAACCCCCACCACTGTCTGGTAGAGGCCTAAAAACCATCTCGAGGCTGTCTTTGGTGCTTGAATAAAAAAGGTTTGATCCGAATCCCAAGAAAGCTAAAATCTAACCGCAAGAACTTGACTGATGAATTCTTGAATCAACGAACCAGAGTTATGAATGCCACAAAGAGATGCAAATTCTTTGATAAGTTTAGGTTAGTTCAATTAAGAACTCGGAAGAAAGTGATATCCCCATTTTGATTAATCTCACAAAAAACGTAATTGTCTATGTTTACAATGAAAATGTGCTTATATAGTAAACATGGAAATAATCCTAACCTAATTCGGAATTAAGTAAAACTAATTAAAATTAAGAGTCCTAAACGAAAAAGGAAACTAAAACTTGCCAAAATCCAGATTCCTCCAAAAATCATGCCTTGCGATCGCATGGTTTGACTCCATAACGTTCTGCTTTTGAAAAGCCACTCTTGCGATCGTAGCCTTCTATATCCATGCAATCGCATGGTTGTTTCTTCTGACTCTCTGTGATGATTTCCTTTAAACTTCGTTTCACGCTTATTTTGGTCCTCCAATGTTCCATTAGCCTCTGATATAATTCCAATATGGTCATTAGCTTGAGTCCAATGTAACAAAGGTCCATGGCTTGCCTGGATCGCATCATTTCTTCTTCGAAGGTAACAGTTTGACTTATTCCTTCAATATTATCTATGTTAGTTTCTTATATTTCCATATTTTCTTCAATTCTTACTTTATTCATAAAGTTATAATTTATGAATTTATTATCTTCTTCACTTTCTATTTCACTATCAGTATATATATATAGAAACTTCTGATTCGGTTTCACTTATCTCATATGGTTCATATTTTGAATCATATATAGCTTCTTCGTATACTTCTAAAAATTTTGAATTGATTTTATTTTTATGTTTATCTGGGCAGTTTGGTACTATATGTCCTGGTTTGACATATAAAGCATTTGCATTTTTAATATCTTCATTTTTAGGTATCCAACCTTTTGGTTTTGTTCTTTTTTTAAAAGGTTTTTTGTTTGGTTTCCAATTATCTCTTCTCTTCCTAAAATCTTTCTTTTTATAAGGCTTAAGAAATTTTTTGTATTTTTTCTTCTTCTTATATTCTTTTTTATAACATCCCCATTGATAAGTGTGAAAGATCTCTTGATTGCAATAAATGAGTTTTTCTTTGTCATCTTCTTTATTGCTTTATTATCAGCTATTTCTCTACACCATGTATTATTTGTATTGATAATAAATTATTTTCTATTACCAAAAGTTTCACTTATCTCTGAATGAGTCATGACAGACCTAATCTTTTCATATTATTGGTGTATTTTTATGCTCCAAGGGTAAGGAAGTTTTAGAAACATTATTTTGAAATAATTTAACTTTTCACTATAACTCATATCCTTATTTAAGGCTTTTATGTAGATTTTTCAAAATCTCTTAAGTATCCTTTTAGCTCACACATATTACAAATTTTTAGATTTTCTAATTCTATTTGTGCTTATTTCTTTCTCTATACTCGTTTCTTCTGCAATTTCTCCTAGAAATTGTACTCTCAAGTATTTTTTAATCTTTTTAATATATTCATAATTGTTTGGTTATTTGAATGTTCTCTTGAATCAGCTAAAATTTCTTCTCCATATTTTATATTACTCTTTATTTGGTTAGAGGTTTTCTTCCATAACTCTTCAACATTTCCTCTAAAGGCATGTTCAAGAAATTGAAAGTTGTATAAGTATTCCATCCTTTGCTAAATTGTATAGCAAGGCTAGAGGCTTTAATCCAAGCAGATATATTTTTATCTTTTTCTCCTAAATCTAGATCTAACTATATTCCTGTTGTTGGTATTGGTTCTGTTAGATTTTCCATAGGAGTTTCTTCTTTGGTAGTTATTTTGAAGTTGCCTTTTAATTTACTAGGATTTATTCTTCTATTTAGGTTTTCTACTTTTGGATTGAATTTATACCAGGTATATAACTCTCATTCATCTGTTGGATATCTATAACTATTATATTATTCATTATCCTTATCTTTATTTACACCACTAGTTTGTCTTGGTCCTTCATATCTTGGTGCAATGAGTGGTACACGACCTGAACATACTGTAGGATATATTCTTCAGTTTTTGGTAGTGCAGTAGGTGTAAAAGCAGGTTGGCTTACTGTAGGAGGGATAGTAGAACTACTAACTCTCGTGCTACTAGTATTCATCTTAGTATTTTCTAAACTTATGTTAGCCATTTGTATTTCTAGATCTTCTAACATTTTTCTATATTTTTCGGCATCTTCTCCCGAAGTTCCAAAGAATTTTTCTTCAAGATCTTGTTTGATTTCATTTATTAAATTATATACAGATTCTAGAGTTTGTGGTTCTTCTTTAGTATGGAGTTTTAATACAAAAATGCGATTAAATATTTGTCCCTTATTTTAAAGTACGCAAACATAATATTTGGATGAAAACCGTTATCAAGGACAATATGTGTTAATTAATGAAATATTGATCATAAGAATGCTACGAAAAAAGATGATGACATAAGTGTGATAATAAGTAAAAGTTAGAAACTTTTAATAAAATTAAAATGTGTTAAATTTATAAAAAAAAAAATGGTGTGAATAATATTCAGAAGAATATTTTTAATTGAATAACAGGCAATGAAAGACCGATTTTCTGAAATTTTCAGAAATATATGAGTTCTTAATTTTCTTATGAATGTTTTTTCAAATTCAATACGGTTGTTCTGTTTAGAACATATCAAAATTTTGTTTTATGATTGATTGTTTTTTTTTTTTTTGGTTATTATTAGCTGTTTTTATTATTATTTATGGCTTGTATTATGAAGTTAAATTGGGTCCACATCTTTTGCATATAGTGAATGTTTGAAAATGTTGAAATTATTTTTTAAATGCTTATAAATTATGAATTTTACGAAATGTGTGAATAATAAGTATGTTTAATAAATTTAATAAATTTAATTTAGATTTAGCTAAACAAGTTGAAAATCACTTATAAAGCATTACATACTAATATATGAATATTTTGTAATTTTGTATATTAATTAGTATTTTAAAAGGCGAAAAGGTGAGTAGGTGTGGACGTTGAATTTTAAGTCTTTCAAATCCGGACAAAACGCGTTGAGAGAACGAGTGAAAATGAGGCGTGATATGCGACTAAGAGAAGTACAAGTATACAACTATGTATTAATAAGATTGATATTAATTGTCAACCTCACCCTAAAAATTGTAGCAAATTTTAACTCATCTCGACAAGAACCAATACATGTATTCAATTAGAGGTGTTAAGACGGGCGGGTCGGCCGAACTCGCATCGGCCCACCCGCCTCGACCCAGAATCGCGGGCCGGCCCGTGAACTGGGCCGGCCGTTCACGGGTCGAGGAGGCCGAACCGCAGACCGTTCATGGGCTAAAGAGGCTGAACCGCGTGAACCGGGTGAGCTATTCACGATCCGGGCGGTTCGGCCTTTAACCACCAACTGCTTTTTTTTTTTTTTTTTTTTTGAAAAGAGAAAGGCGAGAAAATTCAAACTTTTATATTTGAAATGATATTTAATAATATAAATAAAAAAAAATGACAGCGAATAGTTTAAAGTGAAAGATGTGACATATGCGTGTTGTTTTAGTCTTTAAATATATATAAAAATAATATAAATTGAATTAAAAAATCAACAAATGTGAATTTATCTTTGTTATTTAGTAATTTAACACTTTTTTTTTGTTATATATATAAATATATTTTTTAATTATAATAAATAACTAAATTTTTTTAGTAATTTCAAAAAAAATTAATTTTTTATTTATATAGACCGAACCGCGGTCCACATGAGCTCGACTCGGATGGGCTGACGGGTGGGCCGGACTAGTGTTCAATTTTTGTAGGCTGAGTCGATCTGACACGTAATTCGCGATGGTTTGGACTTTTGCTAATACGGGCCATTGGACTTCATCAGAGGCGGCTGACTCGGATTGAGACCGCTATATTTAATGTGTTATCTCTGTAAATAAATTTCAATATCCTTCGATAAATGGCAAGCCGAAGAGCAAATTTGAATTGACATGTGTAATCCCTTTCCATGGCTGTCAATAATTTCAACTTTATTTTATTTCTTACGTCCTCTCTTACGTTAATCCTCCCAAATTATTATAGTCAAAAGGAAGAAAAGTGAGAAAAGAGTCGCTCCTCAGCAGCCATCAATGGCGGTTTTCTTTATAAATAAGAAGAATACCTGTAATTTCATTTATATTATTCCATTGTCATTAATAGACAGAGATTGCAGAAAAAACAAAAAGAAAAACCCCTTCGGATTCCAGAATAATGGCAGCAGAAAACAGTGTAAAAGTGCCTAGAATCAAGCTGGGTTCACAGGGATTGGAAGTGTCTGCACAAGGACTGGGATGCATGAGCATGTCGGCCTTCTACGGCACGCCGAAGCCGAAGCCCGATATGATCAAGGTTATTCATCATGCCATCAACTCCGGGATTACATTTCTTGACACCTCCGACGTCTATGGGCCGCACACCAACGAAATCCTCCTCGGCAAGGTCCTTACACTTACCCTACTTCCTGTCAACCCCACCCCTCCCCCACTCACACGCATGTTTGATCATAGAAGTCTGCAAGAATGCTATCTGCACTTAATTTCCGGCTACACTGACTGTACAATTTTTGAGCCGGATGCGCTTATCGGTCATCATGTTTGACAAAATGCTGCAACTGGGATTTTATGACATGGTGGCATGGAGCTCCGATGGGCCCTGCTTATCTGTTTTAATTTCACTTTACATACGTTATAACGTGGATTGAATAAACTAACATCAAACTATTTTCATTTTGCTGGAGAAGATAAATCTTTTAACACTGACTTGTTTATTTATTGTTCTGCACTTCTCATAGTGGCCAGTGTGTAATACATCAATGATAAATGTTTATGTACTGTTTGCCATCAAATTGCATAGGCTTTGAAGGATGGGATGAGGGAGAAAGTAGAGTTGGCTACGAAATTTGGGGCTAAATTTAAGGGTACCCAGATGTCTGTACATGGAGACCCTGCCTATGTAAGAGCTGCCTGTGAGTCCAGCTTGAAGCGGCTAGATATTGATTGCATTGATCTTTATTACCAGCATCGCATTGACACAAGTGTGCCCGTCGAAGTCACGGTTAGCTCTTTATTCTCTTTTGTATTTATGTATCTCATAATTGTATCCTTAATGTACTGAATCAACTGCCATTATTGGTATCAAACCAATAGAATTCATACAAGTTAGATCTTCTAATCGACAAATAGGCCAATGAAAGAACTTCAATTTCATTAATTGATTTCTTGATCACATTCCGAATCCAATTCCAAAGTAGATTACGTTCCTTAAATTTTTGATGTTGATCGAACCACTATGAATCCTCTTGTCATCATTCTCTTCTTTTTTTCCAGTTACAAAAGTCTTAACTTGCTCCTATCTGATTCTACCTTTGAGGTTATTTGATGAACTTATAAGATGTTGTAAGATCAAATTGAACTCATCTTTCTCATACTTTTGAAAATTGATATTCTACATAAGATCCCCCTCTCTTCTCTTTTTGGGGTGGGGAGGTACCAATTCTCGAACCCTGAACCTTAGCTGTGGGAAACACAATCCCTAGGTGTATTCTACATAAGTTGAACGCATGTAAACTTGAGTATTCGCTAGTGGCAATGTTAATATATAATCTGGATAGAGTAGAATGAGTTTCAAAATACATTTCAATTGTCATACTGCTGGGATCTGTTAGGCTTGATGCCTTTTTTTTTTTTTTTTTTTGGCTGAAACTGAATAGTTTGAACTTCAACATCATGATCTTTTATTTAATTAGGGATACATGACCGGATTCATGAGAAATTTAGTTAATTGAATTATGTCTTTCTAGGATATATCTATAACACACTACAGAGTCTTATAACTGATAATTTCATATTGGCATCGATCGATCTCACTGATGCGAAGTTAACATTTTCTTATCTGTGCATTAATCAGCTATGGCCAACAATTATCATTGTTCCTTACCTAGACAGTAGCATACTTGTTTTGTTTTCTTCTTTTTTTGTTTTTTGTTTTTTTTTTCATGCTTGTTTTGTTTGTTGATGATTATTCAAACAGAATTTGGTAATCTAGTTGAGATAAATCTCATGTAATTTTTGTTTTCCCTTTTGAACATTCTTCTTTTATCATATGAATCTATTAATTATGAAAATAAAAGGAGTCATTTATTTCTAGATCGCCTTTTCAAGGAAATAAACAAACAGATTTCTTATAATTACAAAGCATATAAAGACACTGTATATACACAAGTTTTGATGTCAAGAATTGGGAAGCAGAATAATACCTGCTACTCTTGTGTATACACAGTTATAGATCTCCTTAAGTATTTTTGACTTGATTCCAAATGTTATTTACTTGAGCCTCTTCTTATTCCTTTGGATATCTCTCTATGCAAGATCGGAGAACTAAAGAAACTAGTGGTAGAAGGTAAGGTAAAATATATAGGCCTCTCGGAAGCCTCAGCTTCAACAATCAGACGAGCACATGCTGTTCATCCAATAACAGCAGTGCAGTTGGAGTGGTCTTTGTGGGCAAGAGATGTGGAGGAAGAAATAATTCCCACTTGCAGTTTTGATTATTATTGTGATAATTTTTATATTTTGAGCCAGTAAGCACTATAAATTTCTAACTCTATTCTTGGTTCAATTGTTTAGAGAACTTGGCATTGGAATAGTAGCATACAGTCCTCTTGGACGGGGATTCTTCTCCTCCGGTCCAAAAGTGGTTGAAACTTTCTCTGAAGGGGACTTTCGCAAGGTTTGTTTGGTTTATACTTCGATCCCTTCTGAGCTTCAAATTCAACTATAAATTTTATTATGTATCTATTGTGCACGCCATCAACTTTTTCTAATTTATGATAGATATAAACTAAGAATCTTTGGAATTATGAATATTATTGAGTCCTTGTTTGGTCCAGATTAAAAATTTGCTAAAAATCTGTGGTCAAAGTCAACAGTTCACATTTCATGAGATTCTCAACTTTTATCAACTTTTCAACCACATATTTCATCAACTTTTTATCAAAATCTGCTTAAACGATTTCCCAAACAAGCTCTAAGTTATGCCCTCACTAGTAGCTAATGACTATTGCAAATCTCTCCCCTTGAAGTGTGTATGTGCACGATATTAGGCCAAAGTCTACCATGTCTAGAGGCCAAATTCATTCCTCTTCTTAAATGTAATTTTCTAGATACAGTCTGAGTAATTATCCACAGTAACTCTAGTATATATTCTCAAACTGTTTTTACTTTTGTGTGGTTATACTTTCGAGTTTGAAATATGTGCTTTATGATTTTGCAGTTACTACCAAGATTGCAACCCGAGAATATGGAGCATAATACAAGACTATTTGAGAGGGTGAAGGATATGGCAAATAGAAAGGGATGCACCACTTCACAGCTAGCTTTGGCCTGGGTACATCATCAAGGAGATGATGTGTCCCATACCTGGTACCACGAAACTTGCAAATCTCAATGAAAACATCAGAGCGTTGTCTGTAAAACTGACAAAAGAAGACATGGCTGAGCTCGAATCTATTGCTTCAGCTGATGCAGTCAAGGGTGATAGATACGGATCTGGTTCGGGTACGTGGGAACATTCAGACACACCTCCTTTGTCAACTTGGAATGCTGCTGCATGAAGACACCATCTCCCTATACTTAGTAGGGCTTGAAAGGCTGGACAATTTTCCTTTCCTGTCCAGTATTTTCAATCCAAGCCGAAATAGGAAAGGCCGGCTTTCGAGCCCAAGCCTACGTTTGCTTTTGTGTGCTAATATTACTTATTGAAATAAAATTGGCATTACAACATGTTAGGAGCAAGCAGTTTCCATTACTTGAAATTGTTTGCCTCTGTAATTTGCCATTTACCATACTTGTAGTATTGAGATTTCATTTACAAACTACTGTCATCATTGTGATTATATTTGGCTTTGTATTTCCATGATAGTGGATATTACATAATACTTCCCTTTAAGTTGGAGCGCGAATGTCAATCATGTTTAACTTGCCAAGAAGATGACCAAATTACTCACTAGTAATGGTTTGGTGAAAACATATGTAATTTGCTTTATAGTCTATTCATGTGCTATTTTGATTACCCCAGCCTGAATTTTTTCACGAATAAAATGGCAATTCAATTCAATATGTTTGGTTGGTTTATAAAAACACAGAATTGGCTGTAATATGAAGAGCGGCTTGATCATTACAGTGCAAGATAGATGGTGTGGAGAGGTTGTGTCCAAAATCATCCAATATGAATTTTATCCATTGTAAATGACAAGTAGCTTGGACCATAGATGTATAGTCTGATTCAGAAGAAGAAGGAGAAACACTTTGCTTCTTGGTTTTCCAATTCGAGAATAGTGCAAAAATCCACTTGTAGTACAAACGGGTATCAGCATGATTCGCCCAATATGAACATGCACAGGCAATTAGTTGTGAAGAACTTGAAAATGCTAGTAAAAGGCCTTCATCAGAATTACCTTTCAAATAACGCAAAACACCAAAAAGCTGCTTCACGAAGTGGTTGTTGCGGTGTCTGCATAAATTGCGGCACAAAATAAGAAAACGATCTCTCCAATTTATAAATCGTTGGGAGTTCACGTTCTCATCATCTTTGATAAAATTAAGTCCACCACAAATACATTGATAAACTGCTCTACTCAGTTACAAGCGAAAACAATAATGAAGAAATAAAAATTTAATAGCAAAGAGAATATATAGTCGAGTGATAGTTAAATAAAGCAAATTGAAGAATCAGACGAGTTCTCAAGCTTAACATTTTGCTCCATCAGTGACCTAGAAGTTCAACAACTCAACATCCCCATTATCTGTTCTAACACATTTAATGGGAAATACAAAATGCAATTCATCTAAATGAAAAGCAAGTGCGTCATCATTTTGTATTTTTCGTGTTATACTTGGTTGATGCAAGAGAAATTATTATTTTTTTAAATGTGTTGAATTTCAAAACTTCTGTTTCATCAAGAAACCCAAAGTACAACGACTAAAATCACCAACAATTGTCAAAAAATAATGTGCCAAAATTACTAGGAATGGAAAAACTACCCCAAATATCGCAATGAACGAGTTCAAAAGGTGAGGTAGTTTTTATATAATTTGAAGGAAAATGTGTTCTTGTATGTTTCCCAAAGCACATTCGTCATCATTCTTTTTATTGGAAAAGGAAACATTAAAATCTAAAGCATAAATGGACTTTAAACTATTCACAGAAGGATGACTTAAACGTTGATGCCAAATATCTAAAAATAAGTTTTATATTATTATAAAGATTTGTTGAATGGTGTATATGATAAAGACCATTCCAACACTATCCACTCAATCTTTCTCTTTGTGGTGAAGTCGTGAAACACACAATTACCACGAAAGAAAGTCATTGAACAATTAAGAACATAAAAAATGACGAGGAGCTCTCGAAAAATTATTGTTGGTAGAATCAACCATGATGCAATTTGAAATTGAGGAAATTGTACCAGATGTCATTTTTCACTAAGGGCTTGTTCGGTGGAGATTAAAATGGATTTTTTTTGTTACTTTTTGACTTTTCAAAAGTTTTGGTAGTGTAAAAAGATTGAAAAGTCAAAAATTATAAGTAAAAATAGATTTTTTAGATAAAATGACAATCGAACAAGCTCTAAGTCATTTGCAAGAATGTCACTTTTTAAAAACATTTGCAAAATTGTTTTAAGAAAATTGGACGAGAATACCCTATGATAAATTTCCAATCAGATATTTTATTGTTAAAAACTAATGTGATAACATGTGTAAACTGGGAATGAGAAACATTAATTGAGAGTTGACATGTCTGTATATCACTGTAGCAAAATTTAAAGTCCAAATCTACCTCCACCCACTTCTCTCTCCAAAACACGCCCCCACGCACCCACCCACCCTTCTCTCCAAAACCCACTTCTATTGAATTCCAAACCCACTCCACACCTCTCTCTCCAAAACCACCACCGACGAAGCACCATTTCTCTTCTCCACAAACTTTGTCAAAATCAATCAAAACTAACTTCTTTCAGAATAGAGGTTTGTTCACATCCCAACGAACTAGGGTTTTGTCAGAAAATTTTTGGATTTTCTTTGAAAATGTTAGATGTTGGTCTTATATCTGTGGTGGGCTTGTTTGGAAAATTTATTTTAATGTTGATTGTGATTCGTTTTTTAATCTATAATTCTCCCATCTCATTTCTTTGTTAATCTAAGCAAAAATTAAAGTATATTTTATTTTTGTTCCATTTATTGTTGTTGTCCATTTTATGATATTTGAATGTATAGTTGAATAAAAAAATTTCTTTATGATAGATGAATATACTTTTTAGATACTTATGGAGATGCATTTCCTTGAATTTATGGTGCAATTTTTTTGGTTGTGGTTTTGATTGTTTTATTTGCTAGAATTACATGTTGAAAATGATGAGTTTGAAAATTGGGTTCACGTAAGAAATGTCTTATTCCATGTTGTAGTTTGGACAGTTCATTAGTCAATCTAGACAGATGAATTCTAGAATTCTAGATAGTTTATGCAATTGACACGAACTGTTGAGAAATATACATATTCTACGATGAAGCAATGTCGTGTAAATTGGGATGTTAGTTTTTCATTTAATTGTTGGTTTCATATTGGAGAACTCAAGTTCGTAAATTTGATAAACACTTTCCTTTAGGACCTATTTGATGAATAAATTTTATTTTATTTTTGGAATATTTATAGAGATGCATTTCCATGAAATGTTAACTGCGTGTTTTAGTAGATGCTACTATTTGAGTTTGTTAATTTATTTTATTACTTCTTAAACTCATTGTTGACATAGAATTTTGTTGATGTTGATGGTGTAGATGGACTTCCGATATTAAATTCCTGAGAAACATCGGGTTCCACACTTGATGATATCATAAATGAGCAATCTGAAATATCTAAAAATCATGCTCAAGCAGGTTCGACGCACAATAAAAAGTGATTTTGAAAGAAAATAAGTTCTGCGTCATGAAGGTGGTGTCATAGCTATAGGAAAAAGGTGAGCATAGATGAGGAGCGGATATTAGTTGAGAAGGATCTTGGGTGGTGACGAGTCCGTCAATTGAAAATGAAGTCGAAACGAGCGAGACAACTCGAAAGTTACTAAAACTCGCCTATTGCGCATATAGATTCCAACAATTTGTGACTAAGGCGCTCTACACTAGGGGCAACAATTGTTTTTGGATTACTTGTTATGGAATATGTTTCATTCATTTTCTTCTTGGTACAATTGGACTATAAAATGTTTAAATTGTTTTATGATTTCTTCTTGTGAGAACAATTATTTTGTTGGATTGCTTGTTGGAAGGTCTATGTTCCAAGTGAGCGACTACTTGTGTCATCTCATTTTTCAAATTAGAATATGGAGTTTTTGTGCTTAATAGCAACTATGAAACCATATTTTATGGAGTTTATGAATTTATGGTATCGTTAGTAGCTTTCGTTGTGTGGAGTAAGAAGTTTTAGACTCTTAGTGATAACTGTCTGCTAGGTAAAATTCCACTAAGGTTGTGTTTGATTGCAAGTGGAAAATTTGGGTGGAAAGAAAATATTTTCCATGGAAATGAATTACCAAGAAAATTTGGATTGGAAAATGTTGACAAATTTTCCATGGAAAATAAATGAGTTGGAAAATGTTAACAAATTTTCCATGGAAAATAAATTCTCCTATCCCACCAAGAAAATATTTTCCTTGAAAACAAGGAAAATATGGTCAAAAGTGGAAAACATGGAAAAAATTTTCCATGGAAAATCAAAAGTTCCAATCAAACAAAAGATGGAAAATAGGTGAGAAAATACATTTTCCATGGAAAATTTTGCCAATCAAACAGACCAAAGATGGAAAATGGGTAGAAAATTTTCATTTTCCATGGAAAATGAAGGAAATCAAACACACCTAACTATCGAAAATTCTAGTAGATAACTGTCGAGACAGATATATGACTGGTCGGGAACATGTAGATATGAAGGTTCTTTGTACTACCAAAAGTTTATCCATCCCATACAAAACATTAATGCGTACATGGTTAACTTGTCTTACATTCGTATCCAGATTTTATATTACAAGCAAGTAAACAATATTAACCTACTTATTCCTAGTGTGATTGGATATGACACAAGTGGTCGGATGGGTCCGAACGAGGAACTACTCGATCAACCACTGGTTCAATGAATCTTTCACCGATTCCATTCTCGGACATCAATGACATTTTCGTGCCCTCTTATTCGGTTGCGAATGAGATTCATGCATCCTTTTCTATTACACTAGGTGAAAACGTATTGGTGTACATGTTACCGTACGAGGACTCTTCTGAAGTTGTAGCACACGGGTCCATTGAAGCTCAAAACTGTTTGTGTTGACAATGTTGGAAGTATATCGATCTCTTTTTGTTGTGTAATGTTCGTAAACCATCTTGCGTTATTTTTTGTGCATTTTAATTTTCTTAAATATTAGGGTTGTTTGATATGACGTGTAACTAATTTTCACAATTTCTTACACAATATATGGAGTACGCATTTTGAAGTTTTTTCGTCTTCGTCTTTACATTATTGAATAACCCCTATGCACAATCTGTTTGAAATTCGATGTCCAAACTATCGAGAATTACAGGAGTAAACTATCAAGACAGACATTTTATCTATCAAGCATATATTCAATCGAAGATTATGCGTAGTACAACAGTTTGATCATTAAAAGCTAAACGATATTTACACCAATATCATAAAACAAGGTTGATTCCGGTAAGTGTACACATATTGGTGGCTACCGTATTAATAACAAAAAAAAAAAAGATCCATCAACACACGCACTTTGTTATGTATTGGAATATGGTTTGTTCACACTTGTCTATTGTGTTGCCCACACCTGAATACATTTTTTTTGTCCTTTAGGTGCCTTTCGTTCGAGAACGTTTACGATGCGTGGGTGGTCTATGGGAAGAACGACATACATTTAGTGGCAAAATTCAAATGGAGCTTAATGGTTGTTTAGGAAGTTGTTAATGCTCAAGATAAGTGGCGAAATAATTAATTTTTGTTTTGTTTTGTTAATTTAGCTATTATCTATTGTGTAATAACATCAGTTATTGTTTAGCTTCTCCAACAAGGTACCACATTGTCTACGAATACATGCCTTTCATGTCTTGGCATTAAATGATGAGAAAAAGTAATGAAAATGGTAAAATATACTTTTTCCACCCCCAAAATGATATTTTTGCAAGTGTTTTTTAGTGTATTTTCATTTTTGTGACATCTATGCAAAATCTTGTTTGAAATTTAGAGCATATATGCTCTAATTGTTGAGATTTATTTCTTATGTGAGCTACATATTTAAAATATAGTTATATTATAAGCTATTTAATTTAATAAGGTCATATAAGTGATCAATTAATTTGGCTCTAGAAATATATACCAGTATGAATTATATAATCTGTAGAGACCTAATACTTGTCTAATTAAGGTTGATGAGAATCTAATTATTCAGTATATAATGATTACTATATGGTTAGGTCCCTAAGGTCAAATTATTAATTAGCTCATAGTTTTTCTACTCTATCCCTATCCAATGTCTCATTGAGCACTAAAGAGATTTAATGCTGAGAAGATCCTAACCTTCTTAATTTCAACGCAATGGATTCGGTATTCTTCTTTAACACACATTCTTGATAATCTAGCAAAACGATCTTGAGTTCTTTAATTATTTAATTATAGTTAAAGATTTATGTTTAAAGATCTAACAAGTGGTATAAGAGCAGAAATCATATTAAAATTTTTGGATTTTTTAATACATATTTTAATTTTGAATGAACTATAAGGAATTTTTAGGATAAAAATTATTATGTGTATGAGTTTTTGGCTTGATTTGTTGAGCAAAATAAATATATGAAGAAATAAAGAATTAAAGAATTTTTTTTTTAAAAAAAAGGGGTAAATAAAAAAAAGGGCGTTGTTATGGGGAGGCACTTGCTTGCTTGAGATCTAGGCTGGGTCGCTAGGTTTCAAACCCTAGTTGTTGAATTTTTTTGGAATGGTACCTCATGTGAAAATTTGACGAATTCAAGGATTATGGTACAATTTTTAATTCAAGTCCCTTAAGTTTTTGATTTTAAAATCTTAACCCTTTAAGTTTTAGATTTTGATTTAGTCCTTAAGGTTCGGATTTTAAATCTTAGGTCCTTAAAGTTTTGATTTTAAAATCTTGGGTCTTAAAGGTTTGGAGTTTTGAAATTAAGCCCTTAAAGTTTTGGATTCTAAGATTTAGTGCTTAAGGTTTTGGATTTTGAACCTTAAGTTCTTTCAAGTTTTAGATTTTTTGAATCTTAGGTCCTTAAAGTTTGGAATGTTCAAATTTAATCCCTAAAATATCTTCTCTTGAATTAATCGTCTTATATTTCAAAATAAATAAATTGAAATGATACGTTGTCAAAGTAACCTTTATCGCGTAGATTTATTTATTTTAGAATATTAAGATGTGTGTATCTGTTGTTTATGCGAACAGTGGTCGGCCCAAATGAAGGTTACTATTTGGCCAAATGGCAGATAGATTAGTGGTAATAAATATGTGACAATTATAAAGTTTTCATGTGGATAATAAATTGGTCAAAAGAAAGACTTATTGTTTGACAGAGTAATTATCAATATTTGATTACTACACTGAGAATACCATTTACAAGTTAATGTTTCTGTCCAAAGACTAAATATCAATATATTGCTAGGTATTTTGTGATGGGGACCACCGTTATATAATTTGTCATACATATGTTATGACATGATTATTAATTGTGAGCTTGTTATATTCTCTCGTTTTCAATTTTCTGGTTCTGCTTCTACAATACTTGCCAACATTAATTCCATGCATGTGCTTTATGGCACAAATTTCAAGAATTGAAAAGAGAACGTTATGATTATTCTCGGTTGCATGGATCTTGACCTTGCGCTTTGGATAGAACGACCTCCCACTCTTTAGCTGATGAAAGTTCCACTAAGGATAAAATGGACTAAAAAAATGGGATCGTTTTAACCGCATGAGTCTTATGATCATGAAACATTCCATTCCAAAAATATTTAGGGGCGCTATGTATGAGGAGGAAAATACTAAGATGTTCTTTAAGGAAATTAAAAAGCGTTTTGCCAAAAACGAAAAGGCTGAAACAAGTACTATTTTGGATCACATTGTTTCAATGAGGCATAAAGGAAAATAGAACGTAATGGAGTACATTATGAAAATGTCTAATCTCACTTCCAAACTAAATGAACTAAAGTTAGAGTTTTTTTAGGCTTGCTCGAGCATCTGATTTTGATTTTCCTTCATGTACAATACGGTCAATTTAAAGTGAGTTAAAACACCTAAAACGATAAATGAACTCTTAATGAGCTTATATCTCACTTTGTGTGCAAGAAGAGGAAAGACTTAAGCGTGAGTGGATTGAAATGACTAACTTATCAACCACTCCCCAAGACAAAAAAAGAAAATGGAAAGGAAAAGAAAAAGGAAAAGGAAGTTTGCAGATTTGGCACATTAACATAAAATGCAAAAGAAAGCAGGATAAGAAGTTCACTGTTATTTTTGCAAGAAGGTGGATACATGAAAAAGAATGCCTCAATTACGCTGCATGGCGTGTTAAGAAATTTATGCTTCTCGCTATGATTTGTTCTGAATTTAATTTAGCTTCTGTACCTAGACACACTTGGTGGATAGATTCTGTTGCTACCACTCACATAAGTGTGTCTATGCAGGGTTGCCCATGGAGTCGACAACCAAGTGATGTTGAAAGATTCATCTATGTGGACGATGTCAAAACAGTTGCAGTTCAGACTATAGGGACTTTTAGGTTATTATTAAGGACTGGTTATTATTTGAATTTGAAAAAGACTTATGTGGCATTGTCGTTTAGAAGAAATTTAATTTATGTTCGTGCATTGGACAAATTGGGTTATTATTGTTCATTTGGAAATAATAAATTCAGTCTCTTTCGTGATTCAAATCTTATTTGTCTTTGGTTCCTTATCTTTTAATGACAACCTATATTTATTGGATACAATTGCCTTGTATAATGAAACCTTGTACACTAGCTCACGTGGTACAAAATGCAAATTAACTAATGAAGATTCCTTTGCATTGTGGCACAAACGCTTAGGATATATCTCTAAGCAGAGAGAATTGGGAGACTTGTGTTTGACGGGATTACGGATCTCCTTAACTTGACACATTTTCAAGTGCATATTGAATGCATAAAGGGAAAACAAACAAACGTTGGGAAATTAGGTGCCAACACAAGTTTTGACGTCTTAGAAGTAATTCATAACGCGATATTTGCGAACTATTTCCTTGACTTCTTGAATGGTCAACATTATTTTATTACGTTCCTAGATGATTATTCGCATTATGGTTACCTATATTTGATTCATGAGAAGTCTCAATCACTAGGCGTATTTAAGACCTTCAAAGTCAAGTTGAAAATCAACTTGGCAAAAATCAACTTGGGCAAGAAGATTGAAAAGCTTTCAAAGTTTGACCGTGGTGGTGAATATGCTATAGCATGAATGGATATCACGGATCTAGTGAACAACGTGACCATCATACATCCTTAATAAGTTTCAAGCAAAGAGGATTACGAACTTTGGACATCAGATTATGCACTTGCATATTTGGGGTTGTCTATACATAATGCCGGAAAAGAAAACCTAGCATGAATGAGGACGAAATGATATGTATGGTGCAGCTAGAAAACTTTGTGAGTAGCGATCTAATGAAAATGGTATGCGTGATTAAAGAAATCTATTTATGGTCTCAATCAAGCTTCTCGTCAATGGTATTATAAATTTCATCAAGTCTATTATCTCGTTCGAATTTGAGATAAATGTAGTTGATAATTGTGTGTACCATAAGTTCAGTGGGAGTAAATATATCGTTCTAGTATTATATGTTGATGATATACTGCTAGCTAGTAGCTTATATATGTTTATTATAATAAACCAAGAGATTTTTAACTAAGAATTTTGAAATGAAAGATTTTGGGGATGCCTTTTCTGTTTTAGGCATATAGACACATTGAGATTGCTCTCGTGGTATCCTTGAATTATCATAAAAGAGCTATATCAAAAGGATACTTAGCAGAATCGGCATGAAAGATTGCGGACCGAGAAATACGTTCATTGCTAAAGGAGATAAGTTCAAGATATCATCAATACCCCAAGAGTGAGGTTGAGGTGAGAGAAATACAAAATATTTCTTATGCGTCGGCTATAGGAAGTCTTATGTACGCCAAGTATGTATGTTCGGATATAACGCTTATAAGAGATTATTAGATGATATATTGAGTAACCTTGGGATGGATCGCTCGAAAGCATTAAAAAGGTTATGCGCCATTTACGAGAACAAAAGATTTCGTGTTCACATATCGAAGTCGATCATTTGGAGAGATCATTCGGGTATTTCGATTCGATTGCTTGATGCCAAGACAAGAAGAGATCCACATCGGACTATGTTTTCTGTTGATTGGAGTGAGCTATATCCCAAAGAGTGTTAAACAGGTGATCATAGCTCCATCCACCATGACAATTGAGTTTCATAGCCTCTTATAAGGCAATCTAATCATGGGATATGGCTGCAAAACTTGTCACTGGGCTGCGTGTTGTGGATGGTATTAAAAGACCATTGTAGATATATTATGACAATAAATCAGCTGTGCTTTATTCCAACAACAACAGAAGCTCTACGAAGTAGAAGTACATAGACATCAAGTTTCTTGTTATTAAAGAGAGAGTTTATAGTACTCAGATATCTATAGAACATATTGGCACAAACTCCATGATTACAGATCCGCTCACCAAAGGTTTACCGTCCAAGGTGTTTCATGAGCATATAGCTCATATGAGTGTTGTATTGTTTGACGATGTGTCACTTAGTTTAGTAGGAGTTTGTATTTTGATGCTTTTCAATAGTAGACACACTTTATAATTATCTTCTGCAAAATAAAGTATAGTGGTTGTTACTAATCTCTAATTTAGTCTTTCCATTTGTGGTTTAACATTAAGATTGGAAAGCTTTGGTATGATCTCACTAAAGAATAAAGTTGGGCCAGTTGGAAATATGCATGTTTTAGATCACATTGCATGTAATTTTCATGCTATACATCCATACTTGATCTATATCATTGAATATGTTAGTGTGATGACCATTTTGATGGGTCCAGGTACTAATATGTGTGTAACGAAGGCCACTTTGATCTCATGCTGACATAGTATATGAACTAGATTGTAACTAAAGAAGTGTTTCAAGGCAATATAGCATTTTTGTGTACACATAGGTTATATGATATAATTGTTTTGGATAACGATGTGGCCCAAGTAGAGATTGTTGTGATTTATTTCTTATGTGGGCTACATATTTAAAATACAATTATATTATAAGCTATTTAATTTAAAAGAGCCATATAAGTGATCAATTAATTAGGCTCTAGAAACATATATCAGTATGGACTCTGTAATGTGTAGAGACCTAATACAAGTCTAATTATAGTTGATAGAAATCTAATTAGCTAGTATATAAGAAATACTATATGGTTATGTCCCTAAGGTCAAATAATTAATTAACTCATAGCTTTTCTCCTTTATCCTTGTCTTAGAGCAAGATCCCGTTGAGCACTAAAGAGATTTGGCTGCGAAAAATCCAAACCTTCTTAATTTCAACGCAATGTATTTAGATATTCTTCATCAGCACATATTCTTGATAATCTAGCAT
The DNA here is from genome assembly GCA_023638005.1 of Forsythia suspensa. Classification (NCBI taxonomy): domain Eukaryota; kingdom Viridiplantae; phylum Streptophyta; class Magnoliopsida; order Lamiales; family Oleaceae; genus Forsythia; species Forsythia suspensa. The sequence goes on along the minus strand of CM042672.1, from coordinate 46,916,477 downwards.
AATGATCATGGATTCTCTAATTATTTAATTATAGGTTAGAGATTTATGTTTAAAGGTCTAACACTCGTTACCATATCAAATGTCAAGAATTAAACAATGAAGTTTGCATTATACATATATTTTTGTCGTGACAAAGATAGCATATACAAAATGTTACAAGAATAAGTTATGCATTTCCTAACTTCTACAAGAAAATTATTGATTGTAACTCCTCTAATAAAACTAATTCTTTTAAGGAGGACGTTCCATCTACTAATGTATTTGACAAATAATCACAATTCTTAATTTAATTAATCTAATGGTCTAGATATATTAAAGTCTTTATTGAGATGTGCTTGGATGTGAGTATAAGGAAGTTTTCCACCAATTTTTTATTATTTTGTAACTATCTCTCTCTCTCATATATTTTTCCACTCTCTTTCTTCTTTCTACTCTTTCTCTTGCCACATAGATTTTTTTAGAAAATGTTTAGTGTTTGAGATCCTCTAATAACCACTTTTTGTGGCAAACTCGAATCCTAATATACACACATAGAGGTGTCAAGACTCAGGCGGAATGAACCCACATCGCCCACCCGCCGAACCGAAAAAAATTGAACAATTCCGCCTCGGTTCAAAACAACCCCAGTGGCTTCATTAGTGAACCGCTTTGATTTTTTTTTTTTTAAAAATATAGGCGTAAAATTCAAAATATTTGAAATGATATTTAAAAAAATAAAAAACACAAACAGAGAAAGAGCTTAAAGCCGAAAGATGATATACGTATGTGTGATCTTTTAGTCTTTAAATATATAAATAAAAATAAAATTGAATTAAAAATTAACAAATGTGAATTTATCATTGTTATTTATTTTTATTTAGTAATTTAACACATTTTTGTTATATATGTAAACATTTTTTTGAATTACAATAAGTAACTAAATTTTTTTAGTAATTTAAAAAATTAATTTTTATTCATACGAAGCTAAACCGGGTCGAACCGCGGCCCACATGGGCTCGACCCAGATGGGCCAACGGGTGGGCCGGGCTCGTGTTCAATTTTTGTGGGCCGGGTCAACCCGTCATGGCGTGGGCTTTTTCTAATACGGCCACCGGCTTCATCGAGGCGGGCCGTGACTTGATTGACACCTCTATACACACAGTTAATTTTCTTGTTTTCTGTGAAGATTTGTACAATTATAGTGTGTTTGGAAGGGCTTTTTTGAAGTCTAAAAGTATTTTTGGGTATTTTTATTGTTGTTTCATTTAAAGTCAACAAAGACTTTTGACTAAAAAAGCTTTAAAAAAAGATGTTTTAGAGAAGTTCAAATTTTGAGCTTTTTTAAAAAGCTCTAATTGAGATTTTACGGAAAATTGTAATTAACATTTAATGAACTAAAAAATTAACAAAATTACAATTAATACATAAAAAAAGATATTAATTAATCTACTACATTAATTACTTATATCAAATTGTCACTTCATATACTTATATAAAGTGAAAAAATATTGGTGTGTTAAATAATAATATAATACAAATTATACATAATATGTTTGATTTAAATAATTAATTATTCTTTAATCAAATATACTAAAATAATCATGAGATTATAATTAAATTATATTAATTTTAATAGTTATTATAGGATATAAAATATATGATTTCTTTGTAAAAATAATATGAGTTATACAATAATTAATTATTATTTAGTCAACTATAATAAAAAATCGTGTTATTACAATTAAATTAATATATTAATTTTAATAGTTATTATAGGATATAAAAAAATTATTTATTTTAGAACAAATAATATGAGATATATAATAATTAATTACTGTTTAATCAAATAAATATAAAATTTATACAAAAGTACATTTATAATTATACAACCAAGCACTCAATTTAATATTCATAGTACGTTTTGAATTCATATCCAAACAGTTAACAACTTTTTAAAAAAAGTTCTACTACTAAAAATTTTACTCACAACAGCTATACCAAACGTACCCTTAATCTTCAATACTTATTTAGCAAATACATTCTCAACCTTTCATATTGGACTTTTCATCTACCTTTAATTCCATTTGCATAGTTTGTCATTTTTGAATAATTCAATCAACCTTTTTTTTTTTTTTTTTAAGTAGAGAAAGCTTCGTAATCAAGTAAATCAACCATGTATCAAATTACTCGACATGCCATGCCAACCACCGAGGTTGATATAACAAAAAAAAAAATTAAAATTGCAACATAAAACCAAGTAAGCACATCAAATGAATAGACCAATTATTTCTTTTATATTAAAAATACACTTAAAATATTCCAACCACCAATTTTTTTTTGTTCCAATTTTCCAAGTATTGTGTAATCAAACCTTGATTTTTAAAATAAAACTTCCATTTTCTTGTTTTGTTCACTATTTTATTTGTATTTTAATGCCACCATTCCCGAAAGCTTTGGCCATTCCCGGCTTCGATAATTGTGATTGCCAATAATCAGTAAGAATTAATGTCCAAGGTCCAAATAATCGTATTTGGGACTTAATTACTTATCGACCAAATTAATTAATTTGATTAATTAATTGGACCTGCTTTATTGACGGGCTCTAATGGACTGTAACAGTAAGCAGTAGCAAATTCTACCTATATATAAGCGCCACAACAGATTAATCATGAGAAGTGTTGATCTTTAATTACACGGTGAAGGTAGCACAAGAAAAAGACAACCCAATCAATTTCTCCCAAAAGCTCGCTTTCATCCGTTTCGATCAGAAGTTCGTGATCCGTTTCACGCGCGATCACCATCAAGGTCGGACATCCGAACAAATGCCAGATTGAAAATCGCACCTCCAACTAATCGTAGAATAAGATTCAAGATATTCACTAAAGGTAATCTTTTCTTATCTCGAACTCATCTAAGACAAGGCCGATCCCGCCAGCCGAATCGAATATTTAATTTCGCTATGCACGATAACTCAATTCCTCACAGCCAGACGTGTTCACCTCATACTGTTGTAGTCATATATCTTGTTTTTGATGTAAATAACAATAATTGTTATTGTTGTATTAATTTTATTTGAGTTTTGACAGTAAATAAAATTATAAATTTTTTTTTTATACATCTGAATTTGATTTAGATTTTATTTTTTTTTAAAAAATTTAAATCTAAAATTGGTTTTAGATTTAATGGAATAAATTTTATTGGTCGGAAAGTACCACCGCCGGCGCATGGCGGCCGACGGTATGAGGAGGTGGACGCTGCCTTTGGAAGCAGCGGTCACTGCTGCAAGAAACAGCGGCCGATGCCGCTGCTTCTCGCGGCGGCAACATCGCATGCGCTGCGCTTCTGTTCTGCTAGTGGTGCTGGAGCCGATGTTAGACACCGGGGAGACCACCTTCATTCGAACGGCGCTACCTTGAAAAAAAAAAAAAAAAAAAAAGAAGGAGGTCTTCTGTGAATTGACGTGTGACGCTGAAACCATGAGGATTTCAGCGTGTTTTTTCCTTTTGGGGATGGGGCTTTTTTGCAATTTTAGAAATTTCATAGGAAGCCCTCTAATTTCAAAAGAAATAAAGTGCTCTCATGCAATTTTTGAAATTGCATGAGAAGGCCACTGCTTTAAAATCAGAAAAAGGTCTCGTGTGCAATTTTAGAAATTGCATTGAATGACCCATTGTTTTAAATTCTTAAGGGAATGACTTTGCAATTTTAGAAATTTCACAGTAAGTCCTCAAACTTTAAAAAAAAAAGGGTCTCAAATACAAATTTTTTTTTTTTGAAAACATTGTAATTATTAATTTTTTAATGTTGGTCAAATATTCAAAATTAAATTAAAATTGTTTTTAAACCATATTTTGAATTTTTGACCAGATTAAACTTTAACTTATTACTTTATAAAATTATAATTTTGACCTCTACAAATTTTATCTTCAATTATAGTATGACTTTAAATTGGGAGATAAAATAAATTTTGAAAAATCCCCTCTATGAATAAAATTAATTGATTAATTGGATTAATTGATTAATTTTATTATTGAAAAATTAATTAATTAGATTAATTATTTAATTCCGTCTAGTTTGTTCCAAAATGTCTAAAAGGTTTAGACTTATACTGTCAAAGCTACAAATTTAGAAATTAATATATATTTTTTAATATTGGATATTAAAATAGATGTTTAGTGGATGATTATGGACTCGACCCATGTGATTGGTTGTATGATTAATTATTTTTGTTGATTGTTGGTTGGGCCTGCGAGCCTATTATTTAATTAAATGGGCCTCATGAGCCTCTGTTATTTATTTGATTAGATTTTTGAGCTATTTATTTATTACGGCCCGCGTGTCCATTAATCAAGTGCTCGCGCGCCAACTAGTATAAGATACAAGTTGTAGCGTAAGATGGAGATGATTGCATTTAGCATTCGATGAACGAATGCAACGCCCCTTAGAATTGACCAACTAATCTTCTTTTTGGCTCAAGAAGATTAGATAGATAAAGTCCATAATCATCCACACTTATAATTATGTATGATTGATCGCATGTTCGATGTTGGTTAATATACATAAATATGACGAGACAAACCTCTTTATCAAAATATTAAATTCAGATTAAATGGTTAATATAACGTGTTTTCTATTGTTATAGTGAAAACCGTAGTCCATTATCGATGTCGCTTTGTTGAGTCACTCAAGGTCGCCGCTTCATGGATATGTTTATCACTACGAGACATTTGATATTTCAACAATGGGTCTAATTTAACTAAAATTTTATTTTTTGTTGAGCTACTCAAGGAAATAGAATTTTAGGGCACAATCAAGTAAACACATAAGATGTGTGCGGATAATAAGTTGTCTACTTGATGATCTAGGAGTCACATAGAGATGTGATTGATAGAAGTATCTACCTAGATGCTTTATTAGGATTTGTTGAGTCACTCAAGGTTCTAATAAAACAAAGGGATCCTAGCCCATCGAGAATCTCATTGGTTCTATTGATTAATGTTTGAGAGTCATTAATTCAATTTAAACAAATGGGAGTATAATTAATTTAATATAAGTCCATGTTAAATTAATTTTTTCGCATTTAATTAATTGTTCTATCTTGTAATTTAATAGTTGAATCATGAGTAACCATATAAGTTTGAGAGGCATATCGATGCCAACAAACATATCGGACCAAATTTTTGGACGCACCGCATCTCGAGAATTGTTTTCAAGCATGAAAAAGAAAAATTGGATATGTCAATAAGCAGCCTAATGCCTAAGTCTTATTGAGGAGGCTACGTTGGAGAACGTAAGCAGCTTACAAGAACATAGTGATAATAGTAACACCGCAACATATGATGCTTGCAGAAGATGTCACTGAGTTAGAAAAGCAAAGACGAGTGGTTTGGATGCTCATACCAAAATATATCATTTCAAGGAGTTGAATAATGAACAGTCACGGACTGAACAATATGAGACATCCAAAAGGTTATAAAGAGGTTTGATGGTAAAAAGATCTTCAATCAGTGCTCATGTATTGAAGATGATTGATTATATTGAAAAATTAAATCAATTAAGTTTTACCATGGACAACGAGCTAAGTGTCGACTTAGTTATACAACCTCCCTACCTAATAACTTTTGCGCTCATTATGAACTTCAACATGAATAAGATTCAGCAGTACCCTACTTAAGTCGCTAAACGGCAAAAAAACCGATAAGCCCAAGGAAATTGGTAAACTTTGGCCATTGATAATCTAAGGGCACCGAGAGGAAATCTAAATGGACCTTTAGAAAGGATCTAAGAAGGTTAACTGTTGGAAAACAAGCTTACAAAGACTAATCCAAATGATGATCCGTGTTTTCAATGTGGAAACAAATGGCATTAGAAGTGGAACCACAAGGCATAAAAGAGATAAAACTAAAATACTCATATCTTTGGTATTGCATATTCGGGTCATATAAATGAAAACGCATAACCAAGTTACATAAAGATGAATATTTGGATTCAAATGATTATGAATCATTTGATAAGTGTGAATTATGCCCGTTAGGGGCAAAATGACCTAGACCCTCTTTTCTGGAAAGGGAGACACAGTTGCAGACATTTTGGGTCTTGTATATACTGATGTATATGGGAAAATGTCTAAAGATGCTAAAGGTGGCTTTTCTTACTTTATCATATTTACATATGACCATTCTAGATATGGTTTTATATGCTTGATGGAATTCAAGAGTGAAGCCCTTGAAAAGTTCAAGGAATTCAAGCAAAAAAAATAGAAAAGCAAACCGAGAAAGATATTCTAACACTTAGATTTGATCGAGGTAAAGAATATTTGAAGGGTGAGTTTTTAGACTATCTAAAAGAGAATGGGATTCTCTCGCAAAGGACTCTACCTTATACATCAATACAAAATGGTGTATCCGAAAGATGAAACCGATCTTATTTGATATGGTGCAATTAACGGTGAGTCGCGCAGCTTATTCCAAAATCGCTTTTGGAGATATGCGCTAACACCGCATGTTATACACTAAACCGCGCCCTATCTAAATCGGGTCAATAAAACCCATACGAAAGTTATGGAAAGGGAAAATACCTAATCTTTCATACATGAAGGTTTAGGGATGCGACGCTTATGTGAAGCGCGCTGAATCGTATAAGCTATGAGCTAAACCGATAATTGTTTATTTGTGGGTATCCAAAAGAAAGTGTTGGATATTATTTTTACAATTCTATCGAGATGAAGGTCATCATATCGAGACTTGTCAGATTCTTAGAGAAGACACAAGGAGCAATGTAGATTTTGAAGAGATTTAAGAAACCACAAATAAAATTGACCAATTAGATATTCCAATGGTCGAGCTTGCATCCGATGAAGCACATATTGAGAAAGTGGGAACCACCCGCCTCCCAATGACACACCACCTTCAGTAAGCTTCCACTGCAGAGTCATTCATTTTTCTCTCGAGATACGATCTCCCGATTACTAGTAATGTATTACTTCATCATTTCTTTTAAGGTACGATTTTTTCGCTCAAAGAACACCATTTTGTTGAGGTGAATAAGGTGCAATGGTTTCTAGTGTGATTCCTCTTCGAGCACATAATTCAAAGAAATGGTGATTCATATTCACCACATCGGGTCACTTCGACACTTTAATTTTCTTGTCGAGTTGATTCTCAACTTCATTTTTGAAAGAACAAATTTCTATAGTTTCATCTTTACTTTTAAGTAGATAGACATAACAATATTTTGTACTATCATCAACAAAAGTAATGAAATATTTGTTGCCACCTCTTGTTTGTACAGATTTTGAATCACACACGTCAGTGTGAATAAGATCAAGTGGTTCACTTCTTCTTTCTATAGTTTGAAATGATGACCTTGTCAATTTTGCCTCAACACACATTTCACACTTGTGCTTAGAATCAATGTGGAATGCAGGTATGGAATTCAAGTTAATTAATCTATGCAAAGTATCATAATTAACATGTCCTAGTCTACCATGCCACAAATTGAAGACTTCAAGCAAGTAAGCGTAAAAATTATTCACTTTATTAATTTTCGCCTTAATAAATATTACCTTTAGCTTAAAATCCCATCGTATATATAACATTTTTCAACAAACACTATTAGACAAAATGACTTTATCTGACTCAAACACCATACGAAAACCATGCTTGTTACACAAACACCGTGTTCTTATGTAATTTCTAGCACAAAAAGCACATTGTTCAAAGTCAGCTCTTTCCTAGACGTCATCTTCAAAACCACTTTTTGCTTTGGCCTTTGATTTCGATGTAGCTGAATTTCCCATAAACAATTTTCTCTCCATTCTCGCTGTTTCAAAAGAACTCGAACATCTCTTTATCTAGCAAACACGCTGGTAGCAATCGATGTCAATCCACCATTCTCTTGGATTTGATCCCACTAGATTCACTTTAAATGACTACAATGAGGTTCATTTCGTGCATAACATCATGTGTGATGTCATCAACAACATTTGCTTCTTTTCTTGTTGTTCCTCTTCTAAGCAACCTCAAGACTCGACGATCTCGTGACCTAATATGTCACAGCTTGTAGCATTTTTCAAGAAATTTCTTCTTGGACACACCTCCTTTCGATCCCATCTTTGGCCCTTTTCAAACTTGTGTTTTGTTCATCTTAGAACTGACCGTGCTCCACCACGCTTGCTTTTGGCACACAGCAGATTGAACATCTTCTTTTCGTAACCTTGTCTTCTTCGATGCTAAGTCTAACAATTAATTCTTCAATGTTCATCTCATTTTCTTGTGTTTGAGATAATTTTGAAATCTTTCCAGTCAGAGGTAGCTTTTCAATAATAGTCGCCACTTGAAAGTTTCACTCAAACTCATTCCTCACAGTGAATCTCATGCAAGATCACTTGCAATTCTTGTACTTGATCGATCACGGATTTTGAGTCCATTATTTTATAATCGAGGAAGCGCCAACAATGAATTTCTTAGCCACCGTGATCCTCGCTTTTATATTTGCCGCCTAAAGACTCCCATAATTCTTTTCATTGCTTTCATTGTACTATACACATTGTATAGTGAATATGCCAAGCTATTCATGACATAATTTCGACATGAGAAATCGAATGTTTCCAAGATTCAACAACAAGCACACAAATTGTATGTGTCTCACACCTTGTTTGAGTTTTGAGCATCTTCACAAGAATCTCGCAATATTTAAGATGGTCGATAAAATAGCATTTTCTCGCGCCACCTTTGAAATTCAATCTATTGAACTTCTCGTGATTTTTCTCCATGATTAACCTGAACATTTATATGACCGCTGGTGCCAAAGTTTGGTCACATCAAAACTTGGCACTTGTGCCACAGCCCTGTTCACAGATGGACTTGGCATAGTAGCCACAGTTTGGTTTTTAGTAGCCACAACCTCAAGAATCGGATCACTGCCATTTTTCTGAAACAAGAAAAAAAATTCAGTTCAACTTTTAAATAAAATTAAACTTTTTTCAGTTTAGTCACACTTGAAGTTACAGGTAATTGAAATTGATTACCATTTGTTACACTTGCATACATTAATTAAATAGCAATAGAAGAACTTATCCAAGCATGTCAATTAAAACTAGAGCATAAACATGAATTACAGAAGCTGGAGCATAAACATGAATTATGAATTAGATGAATTATTACATAAAATGGACAAACATAATTAATACAGAAACAGTAACCACATATATGAAACTTTTTGATACCCAAATTAAATGAGTTTAATTAAAAAGAGTTGTTGAACCAATTGAAAATTTTCAAAATAAAACTTTTCAGATTACCGCAAAAAAAAAAAAAAAAACTTCAGCAAAAGTTACAGTCCAATTAGCTAACAGGTTAATAAAAAAAAATTGAAAAAAAAAGTACAAAGATGTAACCAATGACTACCTTAATCACTTAAAACATGTAAAATCGGGAATCACTGTAATCACTTAAAGCATGTAATCACAAAATATTTGGTCACTGAAATCTGCAAATTAATCATGGATTCACTGAAATCAAATTTTTTTTTCTCGGAAACAGGAATAAAGTAATCATTGTCATCAAATGAATTTTAACCCATTTGGGAATATAATGTAACCATTGAGATAAACAAATGTAATCACTGCTGGAAAAAGAAAACACGCTGCCAATTAAAAAAAATCACAGTTTTTAATATAATATAAGTTTAGCGAAGAAAAATCTGTTTTAAGATTGTTACAATCTCATACGTCAATTAAAAAAGACGTTAAACAACATATTATAATAAAAAGAATAATAAACAAATTGAACAAGGAAACTGCAGAATTAAAATTGAAGATGAATGCACCGAGGTCAGATAAAGACAGTTTTAAAACAGATTTGTCCTTCACCAGTAAGTTATGAATGATCTGCTTTCCTGTGATACAACGAGAACCCATTGTATCAAAGAATCGACCCACCGCTGTAACAATATCACCTCTAAAAGAAAACTTGATGAATCAAGGGAATAGAGGAAAAGCTGAATTTTGATGTGTTGAATGAGGAAAATGTACTTGTTTATATAGGCTCTAGAATGACCTTCCAATTCCATCATTAAAATGTGAGTTACAAGAGTTACAATACATGAAAGGGTTTAGAGTTGAGAAGTTGGAATGTGAGCTTTAATTTTCATTCACCATACTTATTTTCCAACAGGCATGCTTTGCCAAAGTCGCTTTTGCCTTACTCCCCATTCCATAAATGCCAATGCTTAATTAAGACCTCGCCATCCATTAATGATACCCAAATGTCATTGAAATTTTAGAAATTCTGGGCCTGTTAACAATATCTGGCCAATACTAACATTATCCTCAAGAAAAGCCCTCCATGAAAATTTAAATTCCCTTGCTCAACAAGTTCTGCCACTTCCTTGGTCATTCTTTCAACTAGTTCTGCCAAGTTTTGTTGTGAATAAGCGTGTATGTTGCTTTGTACTTTTGTTCTAAGCTTTCAAATTCTCTTATATTTTTTTTCGACATTAATCAACCAATCTTCAACCTCTCTCTTGCATTTTTTTCCGGAAAGATATGCTGCATTTTTGTAATTCATGCACATCTGCTTCTCAACTTTTCAACAATTCGATATTTTTATAAGAGTTTGTGTATTTTCATCAAAGCCTCTGATAGTGCTTAGCAATTGATCCATGTGAATTCCTGGAAATACCATACCAATGTAACGCTTTTGTTATTACCTTGACAAATTATACCACAGGACACTAAATTTGGTAAAATAAACTCAATCAAGAAATTTTCCAAAACATGAATTCCTTTTCAAATAAATTTGAACTCTAGTATAACCATTAAAAAAAGAGAATATTACTAATTTATAGGTTTAAATGGCCCTTTGTTTAAAATAAAGAATTTCTCTGTATGTTTAGATTTTTTACTCAAAACATTGTTCATGTATATTACTAATTAATATAAACGATTTGGAAGGAAGTGAATGTAAGAAATGAAAGAGTTCTAATTATGAGTTCTTGTATGTATATGAAGATAGAAACTAAGAAGAAGCTATAAGTGACTAGTTGGTCAAGTTTACCTAGTGCTTTGAATGACTCGAAAATCTCCTTCAATCGAATTGAGAAGTAATCAATACACTAATTCTGAGACAAGATGAGTATGTATACCCAAGAAGAAAGAAACAAATGATCATATCATTGAACTCAAATAAAAAGAGGAGATCAATGGAGAATTTACCTTGAATCGATTGAATCTTGGAGCAATTATGTTTAAAAGCTTAGCCTGCTTACAATCTCAATAAAGTAAAAGAAGAGTATAATAAAGCTGAATTAATGGCAGAAAGCTGTGGGTTGAGGAGAAGCACATATGCTAATTTAGTATGAAATCAAGGACTAGCAAAGAACATTTTCAAAAGTTTGTATTTTTTTTATTTTTTTTTTTCCTTCTTCTACTTCATCAACTTCTCATTTCACTGACTTTTTCTTCTATCTTTTCTTCTTGTTCAACACCATTTTGTTGGTTATTATGTATTGAGTGTTAGCATATATTGTATATTGGCATAATTGAGACGCCATATATTCTAACCCTATTTAGACTAGCTATGTATAGAAGAGTATATTGTAATTAGCATCTACCCTATTTAGACTAGCTATGTATAGAATATTATATTGTAATTAGCGTGTAATTGATAGGCGCTTATTTTGGTAAGCTATTTACCTTGCATCTATAGAAATGAAGGAACCTCACAATGAGAGGCATTCAAAACAAAACCCTTCTTGACATGGTATCGAGCCCAAGTTATTTTTTTCACGCTTTTCTCTTGACTTTGAATTTCGGGTTTATTATTAGAGTTCTTTTTTTATCAAGATCAAACTGTCTCAAACCTCTTCATAGGTTCCGCTTTGTAGTTTCTTCGCCTGCAGAGGATATTTTTTTTGGATTAATTTTAGGTGATTTAGTCGCCGTAATTTTTTTTTTATTTTCTCAAATGCCTTGTCTCGATTGTTGGGAGTCTTGATTAATCATACCGATCTTGTGACCGCTAGATCTATCGTGTTTTTCGATTTTATTTTTGGTGATTATTATGCCAAAGTAAAATTCTATTGTTCACTTTAATGGCAAGAACTACGCCAGCTTGGGAATTCCAATTTAAGATGTTTGTTAAAGGGAATGAGTTATGGGATCATTTGGATGTGTCTTCTACTTGCCCAACTCGATCCCAAAGAACTCGCTCATGGAAAGGTGGATGCCAAAATTGCTTTGGCTACTTAGCTATGTTGAAACCCATATGGTCAAAAATCTTCGCGGGTTTACTATCGTGGAAATGATGTGGGATTACCTTTTGGCTAATTTATTATCAAAATAATTATGCCCGAACGCTTTAATTGGAGTTAGATATCGCAAACTATCGCCAGAGGAACCTCTCGATTGAACAATTTTACTCATGTTTTCTTAATTTATGGAGTGATTATTCCGCTTGGTGCATTCTAAAGTTCCCAAAGATGCTTTAGCGGCCCTACAAGCGTTCATTCCGAGAGCCAGCCGGGATAAATTTTGTATGAAGCTTCGACCGAGTTTGAAAGTGCACGAGCCGCGCTAATCAATCTCACACATGTCCCTACTTTTGATGTCTACTTAGGCTAACTCATGAAGAACAACGCCTCGCCTCACAACTTGGCATTGCTCAAGACACTAATGGTACTGAGATGGTTAATGTAGCCTATGCTGCTCACGACAAAGGACGATATAGATCTCCGTCGCAGTGTTACCGTTGCAAAGAAGTTGGACACATTGCAAAATATTGCAGCAAGAAATTTCGCAATTATTATAAGAAGGAAGGCCATATCATTAAGGATTGTCGGTACGCCTCATAATCGATCCGCTTCCTCGCTTCATACCGCTATTCATTCCATTTTATGCTCGCTTCTTCTACTCAACCTCGTTGTTCCAAGTTCTTCGTCCAACCTTACCTCGAAAGGTGTTCAACATGTGATTATTTCGCCTTGGTCTCCAAGGTAAGAAACATCTTCTTCCTTCTCCTAGGTTAATTGATTATGCGGCTTTCAATCACATGACCGGCAACCGACAAAGTTGTTACATGATATTCGTAAGTATGATGATAAGCAAAGATATTCTGATCGTTGATGGCAGATTTTCCTATTATTGCGCTTTGAAACATGGGGTCTCTTTACTAATTTTTGTATCTCCTTTATTATCTACCGCCTCATTTCGTTGGAAAATTAGTAGAGGAAAATTGTTCCTTCATTTTGATCATAATGGTTGTCGCGCAGGATCGTTGTTCGGACAAGAGATAGCGGCGGGCCTAAAGTGGGACGCTCTTTTTCCTCTTCACCATTTTCCATTCCTCGCTCAATTTTCGTTGGTTATTCTCGCTATTGCTAATAATAGCCATTTTTGGCATAAGAAATTGGGACATCCCAACTCGTAATTTTGACACATCTTATGAGACATGGTTATTTGAACAATACAAATGCAAACTCTTCCTTGTCTTTTGATTATGTATCTTGTAAACTTGGTAAAAGCAAATCTTTACCATTTCCTTTACATGGTAGTCGTGTTTTACATATTTTGAGATTATTCATTCTCGATGTTCGGGGTATGAGTCATGTTCTTTCTCATGCTCAATATAGGTTTTTGTTACATTTATTGACGATTATACTATTTCACTTGGGTCTATTTTCTTCGCTCTAAAGTCGATGTGTTTTCGACCTTCCAAACTTTTTGTTGCCTATGTAGAAACACAATTTTCTATCAAGATTAAGACCTTACGCTCAAATTTCGAGAGAGAATATATGTCTCATGATTTTCAATCTTCCTACAATGTAAAGGTATTCTCTCTCTCGCTCGGGTCCTTACACCCCTCAACAAAATGGAGTCACCGAGCGTAAGAATAGACACCTTTAGACGTTGTTCGCACTTTGATGCTTGAATCTTCCGTCCTCTCCGAGATTTTGGGTAGAGGCATTATCTACGGTCGATATTTGATTAATCGCTCCGCTTTGTCCTACCTTGCATCTTCGATTCTCCATATTCTCGCTTTGTTTAGTGTTCCTCCCGATTATAATTTTTACATATTTTTGGTCAAGGCCTGCTTTTGTTCACTTTACCTCCTATTGAACGTCATGTTTTGTCGCCGAAATGCTCAATGTGCTTTTCTTGGCTATAGTAACTCTCATAAAGGGTTTGTATGTTATGATGCGGATGCTAACAAACTTCAGATTTCGAAATGTGATTTTTTTTTGAAAACCAATATTCTTTCCGCCTCGCACTACTCCTATTTCTTCCACTATTTTCCTTTCTCCTTTTGATGATGTATCTAGTACCCCTACTGCTTTCACCAGATATTGTGTACCAACGACGCCGCCTAACGCTTCTTCCTTCATTTGCACCGCCTATCCGATCCTCAGACAGTATAAGCCTCTCCGGTCTACTAGTGGTTTCCGACGACCGAATTGGTATGGATTTTCTTCTTTGCTCTTAAGGCTACTCTTGATACGACTTGCGCGCCTAAGTCTTATTTTCGTGCTTTTACTCAAGAGTGTTGGTGCCAAGCTACGCAGATTTAACTTCGTGCTCTTCAGACAATCCCACTGGGACATCGCCCCTCGCCCCTGCTGGAGCTAAGTTTATTGGGTACAATGGGTATACACCATCAAACCACGCATCGATGGCTCTATCGAAAGACATAAAGCTCGCCTAGTAGCACTCGAGAATCGACAAGAGTACGGGCTTGATTATGAAGAAACATTCGCCTCCCTCAGATGACTATTGTTCGTGACCGTTATGGCCATTGCTATTTCAAAAGGATGGTTGCTTCATCGATAGATGTGAAGAATGCATTTTTATATGGTGATCCAAGGAAGAAATATTTATGCCTCCTCCTCCCGGCATGTTTTCTCCATCTTCCGCTGAGGTTTGTCATTTGAAACGTTTCTTTGTATGGTTTGAAACAGGCACCGCGGGCATGGTTTGAGAAGTTTCGTACTACTCTATTGGATTTTTCTTTTACTCGAGACAAGATGACTCCTCACTCTTCTTTTGCAAGATCGCTATTGGAATCAAGTATACTTTTTGTGTATGTCGATGATATTGTGATTACCGGATCCGATCTCTAGTTAATCGAGAAGTCAGCAGCAGCTGCCTCAAATCTTCATTTCATATGAAAGATCTTGGTCCACTACAGTATTTTCTTGGACTTGAGGTCCAACATTGTCTCGAATGGCACGCCTACATCAACATAAGTATACCCAAGAACTTCTTTTGTTAGCCAGTCTTTAAGATAGTAATTTGTGTCTTACACCTATGGATGTCAATTTGAAGCTGCATCAAGTGGATGGTGATTCCTTATCTGATCTCTCAATTTATTGGCAACTGGTGGGCAGTTTGAATTATTTTACCATTAATAGACCCGATATCTCATTTGTTGTTCAACATGTAAGTCGCTTTATGCATGCTCTTTGTCGACTCATTCGACAAATTGCTCGTCGCCTTCTTCGATACCTCAAAGGGACATCCGGGTCATGGTTTGTTTTTTCCTTTGGGGAATTCTTTAAAGTTGAACGGTTTTAGTGATGCCGACTAGGCTAGATGTGCGGATACTCGTCATTCTGTTACTGTGTTGGTGTATGTTCCTTGGCGATGCTCTTATTTCTTGGAAGAGTGAGAAGTAGGCTCGTGTCTCCAAGTCATCCAATCGAATCAATATCGAGCTATGTCGCCTGCTTGTTCTGAAATTTTATGGCTTCACGGGTTGTTAAGTGAACTTAGTGTTCCGCAACTTACTCCTACTCCTCTTCATGCTGATAATACCAGTGTTATTCAGATTGCTTCTAATCCCCTTTTTCATGAGCGCATCAAACATATTGAAGTGGATTGTCATTCCATTCATGAATCCCTTGCTCGCCATGAACTTACTCTTCCACAAATTTTCACCGAATACCAAACCGCTGATATCTTCACTAAAGCTCTCTTGTCATCCCCATCGCTCATGATTGACAAATTGATGCTTCTTGATCGCCCAACATCAATTTGAGGGGGGATGTTAGCATATATTGTATATATGGCATAATTGAGACGCCATATATTCCCTACCCTATTTAGACTAGCTATGTATAGAATATTATATTGTAATTAGTATGTAATTGATAGGCGCTTATTTTGGTAAGTTATTTACCTTGCATCTATATAAATTGAGGAACCCTCACAATGAGAGGTATTCAAAACAAAACCCTTCTCGACATTCAAAATGATGAAATTATTTTTTAAAATCATTACATGTCTAAAATTAGATATTATAATAATATAACAAATTTAATCAATTGGAAAATTTCAAGTCGCTGGTTGCTCAAGTTACTTATACAGAATAATGATGGATATGATTCATCACGAGCCAAGATCACATAAAATATCCCAAGAATCTTAACAAAATATGCACGAAAAAGATAACAATAGAACACAAGAGATTTTTCACCCACTAACGAAGTTCGGATGTTCATGTGCTCTAAACGCTACTCTCCCGCTGAGCGCTCACCATAATAGATAAAGCTCGAATATTAGAATCGAAATCAATATCACAAAATTATTATAGACTATGAAATCCTAATGATTTCATTTGACTCTAATGTAAAGTCAACACAAAGTTAACCAAAGGAAAACACACCTTCTATCTATTATCATTGTACCATGTTTAGTACAATGTTTGGTTGACAAGACATTTTGTTAATCATCAAGAGTACATCTTATTTAAAAAATGTGTTAGTATACCAAAGATTTACAATACGCATAACTTAAAAAATCCAGAATAAAGGCCCCTAGTTGCATTAATTTGGATGGGAAATAAATGACTAAAAAGTGTGGCACGATATTGATCAAACTACAACTTTATTAGTATCTTTCTTACTTGAAAGTTGATCCCCAACCAACCATATTAACTATGCGTGTTCTATTAAAACCCCGAAAATAGTCTATGATTACTTTATCAAGTAGAATGACTTTTATCAATGATTTATTTTTATCATCACGACTGGTTTGTATAAATATAAATAATAAATTGATAGATTATTTTATAAGATTAATTATAAAACTAGAAGTTTGAATTAATTTAATTCTTCAATTATTCTTTTTGTGTTATCTACCCATAACTCTATACCATGAATAATACTTTCTTTTTCAAAAAATGTCTAGATTGTTCTTGGATTCATGAGTGGCTTATATTTTATTGCTCGATATTTTAAAATATATTTCTTGGATTTAATATTAAAATATAAAAGAAAAAGCTATTAGAATTAGTGACATGTAAAAGACACTTGTGATTTGTGAATGAATGGGAACTTTAATTAAAAATCAATACAAATTGCACCATCGAATCGATTTAGAAGGCAACAAACTTGACAAAGGGTTAAAGGAAATTGTTCGCAACAAGATGCTCCCACCCAATAATTCCAACCATTCTTTTTCTATTTGTACTACTTAGCGTGAAGGTTTAATAGTGTTTATATTTTAAGTTGTTAGTAAACGTGTTGATAAAAGTGGATTATAAGTTATGAGTTCTATAAAATGTGTTGATAAAAATAGAATTAATTTCACTAACGGTCACCGGGTTATCATCAAATTTCAAAATGGTCATTGAAGTTCAAAAGTTGCAAAATACCGGGTCACTAAAGTATATAATCATTTTTAAATGGTCACTCTATTAAGTTTTCAACGAAAATAGTGACGTGGTACACAATATGCCATTATTTATTGTATGACAATCCATGTAATTTATATAATATCCACTTCAGTTTTTATATTTTCAATTATTCAGTTAAGTCCTCCAAAATTGCATCTTAGATCCTCATTGTTTTTATCTTTACACTTTTGTCCCCAAATTTTCAATTATTCAAGAGTCCTCCAAAATTGCATCTTAGGTCTTTCAACTTTACATCTTTAAACTTTGACCCAAAGCCTTTATATTAATAGTCAAAATAAGTGCACTTTCAATTAAATCATTAACTTTACACTGAATTCTAGTGGTCAAAATAAGTCAAGAATTTAACCGAAGTGCACTTATTTTGACCATTAAAATTGTACTTATTTTTTCTACTATAATCAAGACTTTGGAAGACCAAAGTTTAAAGATGTAAAATTCAAGGACCTAAGATGCAATTTTGGAGGACTTAACTAAAAGATAATTTAAAATTTGAGGACCAAAGTGTAAAGATGTAAAACGATGAAGGACCTAAGATATAATTTTTGGAGGACTTAACTGAAATACAATTGAAAATAGGTTTTTTGCACAAATGGTCCCTATCTTTTGTACTTGCTGCGGGTTGAGAACCTATCTTTTCATTTTTGGCAGTGTAGCCTCTATTTCAAACTTTGTTGGCAACAATGGTCATTTCCGTCCAATTCCATCAAATTAACCGTTAGTTCTGACTTTTTTGCACAAATGATCCCAGCGTGCATTCCACTCATTTTATTTCATAAGGACATTTTTGACATTTTACTATTCATAAATAAAATTTGCATTAAAAATTCTAAATTTAAGGGGAAAAAATTAATTAAAAAGGGGAATACCAATAAATAGCCTTCCCCACAAAACATTTTGTCAAATAACCTTGACCGTAAATAAACTAATAAAATTAATGTCAAAATTGAATAATAGGTAAATGACCTAAATATCCTCATATCAACAATCCTTAAATGAATTTATTCCTCATTTTATTCATTTTACAAAGATTCCTTTTCACCCATTTTCACCCTCTTCCTTCTTCCTACAAAGTCGCTTAGCTATGAAATTTTGAAATCAATTTCGAGCCCAAAATTGCCGCTTTGCTCCTTCTTCCTTCCAAACAAAGGTCACGGCCCACACGCTTTTGATCCCTATATATATATATATATATATATATATATATATATATATATATATATATATATATATATATATATGTATGTATGTATGTATGTATGAATTTACTCCTCCATGTATTGGATTTTGGTTTGCAAAGAAATGGCCAAGCAAGGGATTATCCTCAAGACCGAGTATTAGGAATTTAACCCACCTTCAAACAATGTAAGTCCATCCAATTCTTTTGCATCTTGTACCCATTAAATAACAAAATTTTGAATGTGACCCATTTAGTCATGTTTGCTATGTGAACAATGGATGGAAAATTAGGAAAGTACGATAAACAAGAATTTATTTATTTTTTCTTGTTTTTATTGTCCCGCTTGGGGTCCAAAATATGTTGAAGTTCTTCCCTTTAGATAAAAATGCTTCTAGGTTTTGTACTATTATGCATCCTAATTTCGTAATCGGGCACCATTTTGGGTAGACAATCTTTTGTTTCTTCAAGTTTAGCACATGTATTTACTATTTAGGATGGTAGCAGAAAAACTTTTCTTTAGGGAAAAGTCGAAAGTTAATTTTGAAGTTAAAACTTGGTGGAATGAGAAGTTTGTCGATTGCATATAAAGTGAGGCCAATTCAGATCGATCGTATTCTCGTTAGTCGACTAATTGTTAGCCGCCCGCCATCTTTATATAATATTCAAGGTAATTTATTCATTCTTCATGGATGACGGCATCCTATGTGGGAGGAGTAGAAAGTTATTTTTAAACTTCAATTTATTTCATAGAAGCATTGTAATTAGTGCGCTTTTATGGAATTTTTATTATTCGCTTAGAAGCTCCTCTATATGTTTTCGCCCAAATTGTAGATTTGTGGATAAGAGCATAGAGGAGCTAGTTAATCAGTTTTGAATCAGACACAAAGATAAAAATTATGTAACTAACTTGCTCGACAATCTTGTAGTCCAATTTTATTTTTTTTGAATTAGTTATTCATTGGAATTCTTTCCGTAAAATATTATTTTTGGGTAATGCTCTCTTTTTTGAAGTTATTTAAGGGATACTTTTTGTTTCAAAGGTTGCAGGAACACCTTTACTTGTCGCTCATTCAAATTTGCATGCATATTCCCAAACCAAGTTAACTGTAATATGTTTACATCCTTGGCAAACATTTTCCTTCTGACAATTTATCATTTCATGGATAACAATTACACTTCTTGCCTATTATTAGTATGTTATAATCCAACTTCGCCTTGCTTTCTATTTGTAGATTGACTTTGAAATGGAGTATTTTATTGACGCTTAAGAAAGTGGTTCGAGGCAAAATCAAGAATAGATGTAAACTTGAGATTATTAATGAAGTGTATTATGCTTTAGATTCCAATAATCAAAAAATTTATGATTCGTGTTTTGGCCACTTTCTTTCTGCTATGAGATTAAAATTTCTCTTCAAATCGCTCACCAATGCATTGTTAGAGCGGTGAAGACATTGAAAGAGAATGAAGTTGGTGCAAGTTTGGAAACAAGATTGCTAGGTTTTCGTTAGAAGAATTTCAGATTAGTCATGTGCCCAAAAGTCGGAGAGTTGGAATCGGAGGATGAGAACTTAGGCCTAAAAAGTGATCTTATCCAAAAATACTTCAAGAAGAGCAAAGGAAAAGTGGTAAGAAAACAATTGTCGAGTGTATTCCAAGGTATGATAACCAGCCGACAAGTTTAAGATGGGCCTTCTCTAATTTTCGCATTTGTTTTGTTGAGTGCGGAAGAGAATACTAATCTCAACTTGTGGTGGTTTAATTTGGTTGATAATTTTGGGCTTATTCAACAACTATGCTTGGGGAAAGAGATCGATGAGTACACAATTGGGATGTTCAACCAAATAAAAGGAGAAACAAGAAAGAAATATGAAAGAAATGAACGATATCCCTACAACTTTCATGGTTTTCCTCTTGCAATCATGGTAATCAAGTAAATTATTTTCATTGTTTGTATAATATTCTAATTTATGAACCGACTAGCAATGTTTTTGCTTTCTACGATATGGGCGCTTGAAGCGATACTGTGTCTAGGAAAGCAGCTTTGCTCACAGTCGGAAGGTGATAGAATTCCAAGAATGTTGGGTGGGATTTTCAATGCATTAAGTCGGATGGAGAAAGTGTGAGCAAATTCTTGGATACTAAAATTCAAATCATGCATTTTAGGTGAAGTTTATATTAGTTTCTTCACATGAAGAAGCCGATGAAGAATTCTATCGAGAATGACACCACTTGATGATGTAGAAGACTCCAGAGTGGACAATAGCTTGGATGAAGATGAAGTAGAGGAGTCCGAGGAAGACTTAACCACATGTTTCCATGCACCACCGCCACGCTGATAGACCATCTTCCTCTCATAACAACAATGTCTTAGAGGTAGTTAGACAAGAAATGAGAGAACTTGAGTGCAGTCGGTGCGTGTGATAAATGGTCGATGTGATCACATTGAGACCAAACTTGATAGGTTGTCAAGTTGGTTGGAAGTGGTGTATCCCAACCACAAGGAGATGAGTTTCACCAGACAAGCGGTAGGTTTCAATGTAAAACTAGAAGATTTAACACTTGTTCACCTCATCATGAGGACAATATCCCTAAGAGAATAAGGGCTGGATGAAGATTGTGTTTTCGAGGTCGCAGCTTGAGAATTTCGTTAATGTAGAAGATTGCACATACGAAGAGGAACAAGTCACACCAATACAAGGTGAAGGGCTAAGGAGTGCTACTTGTCAAGCGTTGGTTATTTGGTCGTGATTTTATATTTTAGTTCCATAACGAGTTGAAATTAATCAAGTTTCTATTGACCTCCATTCATAGGCATGCTATCGAACCCTTCAACCGCCATAGTCGTGGTACCGAGAAATGCCTCAATATCGATCCCAAATTTAAGCACCGCTTGGGAGAACATGAACATGTTGACGCTAGGATGTCAATCAACCTGAGCAACCACGTAAAGTCATTCCCCGTAGGTATATAATCAGAGATTGAATACAAAATGTTGACATTCCGTAGAGAATGATTGTTGATTGAATAATCGATTGAATATATTTTAGATCAAGTCGAGAATCTTCTCGCTATTTTGCTTTGAGGACGAGACAGATGAGGAATCACCTAAAGGTAGAGGGCAAAGGAAAAGGAGGAAAGGAAAAGCATTATGCATCTGTGGACCAATCCCTTTAAAGAGGATGAAGTTCAAGAATGTCAATGTTTATGACCCATTCCGAGAAGTGGATCCTTCAAAAGTAAGTGACCGAATGAGTGGATGGAAAAGCTTCACCAAGGTAATTTGTTCTCTTCCTTTACCCGTGATCTAGCCAGGTTATCTTCCTTCAATGTAAAATCGATTTTTTGGTGGCGCCACCGAATGTATAGGATGCAGCTGCATCGGGCAATCTGGATGCCGGAGGACATTTTTTGAGGATCTTTGTGATCGAGTCGGTGGCTCACCGGTGATGTAAGTAAAAATCTTATCGCCTTTCAATATTACTAGGTCATTTCAATTTATTAACCGCATGTTTACGCAAAGATATAGACTCCCGGCATTATTTCATTTCGTAGAGCGAAAAGTTAAATATGCAAACCTCTTTTCGACAAGAATGTGTCGTTTCGACTCTAATTTTTGGCAACTTGTTGAAAATGCCTTCAAGATAGGGGTAAAGACCGCCACAATAACTCGCATTTAAGCGCTTGCAAAGATGTTGGTGCATTATGTTGAAGGGCAGCCCTAACTGGGAAACCTCGAAGATTTGTCGCTATCTTTATCTTTCGCATCGCGGTCCCGAATTTACATTGGTTTGCAAACGAGATTGACTTGAAGAGAGACTAATCAACATCTTCGATAGCTTGATTTAGTATGGTGCGTGAAAGCAACCCTCGCAACTACATGAAACCCTTAAAGGTGGTCGCATCACGCCTCATGAAAAAATACGCCAATGAAAACTATAGCACATCAATGTTCACGCATCATGTGGTCAAGAAGCTTCCCGCATAAGATAATGGGTAAGTTTTTTAGTTAAAGAATGGCTTCAATATGTTGATGGTTGGACTAAACCCAAAATATTATTTCTTTTTTCAGATCCGACGCGGACTTTTTACGGTCAAGTTCATCGAATTTTCTTTAGCCGCCTTGACTCGAATCTTGTTCAACCCAAGCATATGCTAATGTGGAGGCAGAAAATGGCAGCTGAGATTTTTGTAGGAGAATTTGACCCTTAGAATGAGTTTATGTAATTGATTTAGCATTGTTATGCCCATGTGATATTATTCGCACTTATTTATCGAATTTTGGTACGGATGTCGTGCATAGCAAAGGATACCAAGACATTGATCAAGATATTGAACCTATCGAAAGAAAGAGGTCCTGTGTCTCGAGGGAGCTAGCACCAATGTAATCGGGAGAAGCCACCAAGCACATAAGCCCTAAATGTAGCCTATTTTTCATATAGCAGCCCCACTAAATTATTGGTCATTAGATTGCAAGAAAGCGCTTCGCTTTTTGTAACTCTCGTCATTTTTCGTTCTAGTATGAAAATTTTTGAGTAAATGTAAAGGATAATGTAGTAGGAAAATTGGAAGAAAGAAATGGAAAATAAGTCGCTTTAGTTGAATCCTTGTCAAGAATGGTCGCTCATTTCTATAATAAATGATTGCTTGGTAGTCATTGTCGCTAAGACAGAGTAGTAATACTAAAGTAGTTTCCATAACGGCAGACATGCCGTTGTAATGATACCGTAACGGCATGCATGGGCGTTATGTCTAGAAATGAACCCAAACAGGTTCTAACTTCTTAAAGTAGTAAATTAAGGCACATTTCAATATCAAGGGGTGTTTGAGAGCCCTGACTAGAGAAACACACTTATGTAGTTTTCCATAATGGCAGGCATGCCGTTCTAGAGATACCGTAATGGCATGAATGTCGTTATGCCTATAAATGAACCCGCACAGGTTCTAACCTCTTAAAGTAGTAAATTTAGGTACATTTAAGTAGCAATAAGATGTTTGAGAGCCTCAGAATAGAGAAACACTTACGTAGTTTCCATAACGGCATGCATGCCATTCTAGTGATACAGTAACGGCATGCATGGCGTTATGCCTATAAATGAACCCGCACAGGTTCTAACCTCTTAAAGTATTAAATTTAGATACATTTAAGTAGCAATAAGATGTTTGAGAGCCTTAGCATAGAGAAACACTTACGTAGTTTCCATAACGGCATGCATGCCGCTCTAGTGACACAAGAACAAGAACCAAGATGCATGGCGTTATGCCTATAAATGAACCCGCATGTGTTCTAACCTCTTAAAGTATTAAATTTAGGTACATTTAAGTAGCAATAAGATGTTTGAGAGCCTTAGCATAGAGAAACACTTACTTAGTTTCCATAACGCCCATTTGACGTTATGCCTCAAATCTCATTCACAATGCTTTTTTAGCGCTTTATATGCTGTATTCAATAGTTATTATACCGATTCAAAGCTCAGTGCTTTAGTGATTTTCTACTTATTATGTTGATTTAATTTTCAGTCAAAACTCAAGATTGATGGAATTTGAGAAAACAAAGCATAATATGCTAAAAGCGACTTAAAGTGTATTTAAACTGAGATGGGATTAATCAAGAACATAAAGTTGAAGGATATTATTGCAAAATAGATCAACTTGAATAAAAGAACAATAGATTCAAATGACTACAATCAAAGGTTGAAGGACCATAGGCGCATACAAAGAAAAGAGAGCAGGTGAGAGCCTGAAGCTCAAAGCCGGGCAATCGCCCACCACATATCAAACGACCGAGGCAAAAAGAGAGCCAGGCGACGCCGAATATGCCTCGGCTGCTCGCCCAAGCATCAAAAGAAAATTTCGCGCTGTAAATTGGCCCGGGCGCTCATTTCCTGTACGCCTGCATCGCTTTTTTTTGCGGCACTGCTTTAATATGTAGTCGGGCGATCGCCTCTTTCTTTCTTTGTATCTGCGCATGTGGTCCTTCAACTTTAGACCGTAGTCATTTTAGTCCTCCTCGATTTATTCTTTTATTTCAAGTTTGTCCTATTTTATTTGCAATACAAGTCCTTCAACTTTTGTATGTTTGCGTAGTTGATCCCCATCTCTAAGTTTTTTGTACACTTTCATTCTTTTCGCCTTATTTTACTTTGTTTTTCTCAAATTCCATCCGATCTGGGTGTTGACCGAAAGAATTAAATCAACACATAATTAAGTAGAAAATCACTTAAGATAATTATACTTATTCTATGACATCTTATCTATCCATGCGCCTATTGTATTAACCTACTCAAGTTGTTTGCTAACAAATCAACTAAACTAAGCATCGTTGAGGTCATCTTAACAAATAAGGCACATATTAGCTTATGCTACAAAATAACATTGTTATGGCCGAATTATGCGAGAAATTAGTATTCGAGGAAGATAACAAAGAAGCTTCGCGTTATAGGTATCCATAACAAGCATTGCCGCCGTTATGTTTTTAAACCTGCTCAAATAAATTCAAGTTGATACACTAAAGTGGTGTTCTTTATGCTTGAGTTTTGTGTTTTGAGTTTTGAATTCATTTTGTATTTTGTGTTTTGAGTGTTTGTTTTGTGATTTTGAAAATGTGTTCTTTTGGTGTTTTTGAAAATTGTTTCGAAAATGTAAAAACTCGAAAACGCTTACTTGAATTTTTGAGAAATTTGACTTGGAATTAAAACAATTTAAACTTGAAATTAAAAACAATTATTATTTAAAACAATTTAAACTTGAATTAAAAACATGTAAACACAATTAAAAATATTTAATTATGGAATTAAAACATTTAAAAAGAATTAAAATATTTAATTATGGAATTAAAAACATTTAAAACAATAAAAATATTTAAACACAATTAAAAAACATTTAATTATAGAAATAAAACATTTAAAAACAATTAAAAATATTTAGTTATGGAATGAAACATTTAAAAACAATTAAAAATATTTAAACACAATAAAAAACATTTAAAAACAATTAAAATAATTTAATTATAGAATTAAAAAAATAAAAACATTTAAAAACAATTAAAATAATTAATTATGGAATGAAACATTTAAAAATATTTAAACACAATTAAAAACATTTAAAAGAATTAAAATATTTAATTATGAAATGAAACATTTAAACACAATTAAAAAATTTAAAAAGAATTAAAAAGATTTAATTATAGAATTAAAACAATTAAACACATTTAAAAAGAATTCAAAACTTAAAAAAAATTAAAACATTTAAAAAACAATTAAAAATAATTAATTATAGAATGAAACATTTAAAAATATTTAAACACAATTAAAAAACATTTAAAAGAATTAAAAATATTTAATTATGAAATGAAACATTTAAACACAATTAAAAACATTTAAAAGAATTAAAAGATTTAATTATAGAATTAAAAACAATTAAACACATTTAAAAAGAATTCAAAAACTTGTACATGAGCTGGGAATTGAACCTTGACCTTTTGTTTCCAATCAAAGCATCTAGCCAGTTGGACAAACAGCCACCATATGTCAAAAAGACGCTGGATATGATTAAATCATCTTTATTTTCGCCAGGAAAACAAAAAAAAAAAAAAAAGGGTTGGGGTGATTCAAACGCTGACCAAAACGGTTAAAACGTATGTTTTGGCCAGCACCCTTTTGTTCACAAACGCCAAAACGATAAAAAGGACATTTTCCGCTTTTTTATTTTTTTGTGTGTTTTTAAAATGCCTTTTGAAAAATGGTCAAAAGAACAAGTTTTGACTATTTTAAAAATACAAAACAAAATGGGTTGAAAACACCAAAGAGAACATGCCCTAAGCTTTTAGAGTAATTTTATCAAAAATAACATGTTTAATGCCAAAGTAAATAATAGATAAGACATTTGAAGGCTATAACAAGAACCCGCTGCTTTTAGTACTCCATAACTAATGTCACGCCGCTATGTTTTTAAACCTGCTCAAAATGAATTCAAGGTTGATACACTAACTTATTAGAGTGATTTTATAAAAATAACATGTTTAAAACCAAGTAATTATCACTTAAGAAATTTTAGTGTACCCATAATCTGCAAGCTCGTCGCCGCTATAGCGCACTCCATAACTCCAGATTGTCACCGTTATGTTTTTAAACCTGCTCAAATGAATTCAAAGTTGATACACTAAGCTTTTTAGAGTAATTTTATCAAAATAACATGTTTAATGTCAAGTAAATAATAGATAAGAAATTTTAATGCCATAACGGCAAACCCCGCTGCTTTAGTAGCATCCATAATCAATATCGCCGCCGCTATGTTTTTAAACCTGCTCAAATGAATTCAAGGTTGATACACTAACTTGTTAGAGTGATTTTATAAAAATAACATGTTTAAAACCAAATAATTATCACTTAAGAAATTTTAGTGTACCTATAACTAAGAAGCTCGCCAAGAGAAGGTGACTCCATAACTAAGCATTGTTGCCAAGTATGTTTTTAAACCGCTCAAATGAATTCAAGTTGATACACTAAGCTTTTAGAGTAATTTTATCAAAATAACATGTTTAATGTCAAGTAAATAATAGATAAGACATTTTAAGGCAATAACGGCAAACCTCGCTGCTTTATTGTACCCATAACAAAGATCGCCGCTGCTATGTTTTTAAACTGCTCAAAATGAATTCAAGGCGATACACTAACTTGTTAGAGTGATTTTATAAAAATAACATGTTTAAAACCCAAGTAATTATCACTTAAGAAATTTTAGTACCCATAACAGCAAGCTCGCCGTTATAGGTACTCCATAACGCATTGTTGCCGCTATGTTTTTAAACCTGCTCGAAATGAATTCAAGTTGATACACTAAGCTCTTAGAGTAATTTTATCAAAATAACATGTTTAATGCCAAGTAAATAATAGATAAGACATTTTAAGGCAATAACGGCTAACGGTTGCTTTATTGTACCCATAACAAAGATCGCCGGCCATTGCTATGTTTTTAAACCTGCTCAAAATGAATTCAAGGTTGATACACTAACTTGTTAGAGTGATTTTATAAAAATAACATGTTTAAAACCCAAGTAATTATCACTTAAGAAATTTTTAGTAACCCATAACGCAAGCTCCGCCGTTATAGTGTACCCATAACGCATTGTCGCCATTATGTTTTTAAACCTGCTCAAATGAATTCAAGTTGATACACTAAGCTTTTAGAGTAATTTTATCAAAAATAACATGTTTAATGTCAAGTAAATAATAGATAAGACATTTTAAGGCAATAACGGCAAACCTCATTGCTTTATTGTACCCATAACAAAGATCGCCGCTGCTATATTTTAAACTGCTCAAAATGAATTCAAGCGTCGATACACTAACTTGTTAGAGTGATTTTATAAAAATAACATGTTTAAAACCAAGTAATTATCACTTAAGAAATTTTTAGTACTCCATAACCGCAAGCCTCGCCGCTATAGTGTAATCCATAACGGCATTGTCGTTGTTATGTTTTTAAACTGCTCAAATGAATTCAAGTTGATACACTAAGCTTTTAGAGTAATTTTATCAAAAATAACATGTTTAATGCCAAAGTAAATAATAGATAAGATATTTTAAGGCCATAACGACAAACCCGCTGCTTTACCGTTATGCCGCCGTTATAAGTTGAACTCCCCGGTACATATCTTTTTCACTCCTCGTCATATATTGAATTTATCGCAACATACATTACAATAAACACCACCACAATAAATCAATAAAACTTCGACCAGAATATACATGGAAATAACATCGCTTTGCGCTTTGAGAATGAAAAATATATTACAAATCGAAATGCAAATTGCATACTTATCAAAAAGGATGTTCGATTACAAAATATGTTTAGTTCTTTTTGTAGCCGATAAAGCATTTGTACAAGTAGTCCGATTATGACCGCCTTCAAACACCTACCACATTTACTTGAGCACGCGCGGCTCTCCAATTGATTTTATTCGTTGTTTCGTGGACGCCCATCGTCTTTTTGTTAATGGATGCAAGACCATTCTTGATCTACCTTCATCGTGAATTTTCCACTCATCCTCATTCGGTAATGGATATATGAATTCAATAAGCTTGTCTCCAACAAATGTGGTATAGAAAGGAGAGCAAAGGCTATAACCATCAGACTCATCCTACCATGCGACAATTGCATGTTGGCAAGGAAATTTATCTAGATCAAATTGCTTACAAGTACACATGTATTCTTCCAAGTTAACAATGTATGATTCCATATTTTAACCACCGAAACTCATTTTGGGATATCCGAATCATGCTCCAAACCCATGCGACTCAAGTTATACTTTAAGCACATCTTCTTCCATAGGTGGGGCGAGTTGGGTAGTGCACTTTCCCGCTTCTATATGCCTTTCATAATATCATTTTCGCAACACCGCCGAATATACTCAATCAAACCAACTACAAGAAAATCTCAGCCTCCTTCAATGCGGAATTCACAGATTCTCGTTGTTTGTTGTCATGATATTGTATCGAACTCCTTTGAAATGTGCTCTACTCCAAAATGGAAACCACCAACATCCTTTTCCAAGTACTCCGATGCCTTCTTTTACCACAAAGCACCGCCATGTATGCCTCAAATCATTGTAGTATAAGCTCTCACGCTTTTCTCCAACAATGAGGATAAATCAACTCTTGGAAATTTAACCTTCAAGTTATTATTCATGCCATATACAATTCACATGATGTACAAACCGGTAGACATTTTTAAATGCATGAGGAATGCTTTTGCCACGGTCCCCAAATAATCACTACATCATCTGAGTCAAGTTATTTTCCACAAGTTACGAAGAACCAAGTCCGTGAAGCCTCATTCTCTCGAGTCAACTATACCACATGCAAGCGGATAAATTTGAATATTTCAGATCTTGGCAGTGTGGCTACAAGTAGAGTTCCTCGATATCTCGCATGTCATGAATGTTCCATCTACACAAATTACTCGTCGCATCAAGTTTGATATCCACGTATACTCCGCCCCAGAGCCATGAAAAAGTACTTGAAACGCATGTTATCATCGCTTCAATGACCGCAATGTGCCGTGATTTTTTGCTTCAAAACATGGCAATACGAAGGTAATTTGGCATAACTTTCATCGTGTCCTCGAACGAGTCCATAAGCAAAAGACTTTGTCAGATATGCTTTATTATAGGTTATACTTATGTTAAACTCTTCGCGAACATCATTGATGATGTTTCTCATTCAGAACTCCTTCCGCATCTTCAAACTTGGAGGCAATGTAAGTTCCAATAAGTCAATAGCTAGCATGTCGATGATCTTAACGATTTAACACTCATGGAGAGCATGTGTGATGGCTATAGTAGGTTCGAACTTGAAACATAACAGATTCTTTCATCTTTATTGCCCTTGACACGCCACTTACAATTTTTCTCCAAACGAACAACTACATAAACAAATTTATTTGACTTCTTCACTTTAAACTCAAGTGATACCTTAGTGCAAGCAAGTACAACTTCGATAACAAAGCTTTTTGGTAGAGAACAATTGTTTCACTTGCAAATCCACATTTTCGTGAACTCGATGATGGCCCCATGGGATTGAACTTATATCCGCCGTTAAATTCTCAATGTTGTTGTAGATAACAACTTCACGTGGACAATGCGCAACCATTATAGGAGATTTTTCGTAAATTTTCTTCTAGGGCTAAATGGAATTATATTCAAACCATCCCAATCCACAAAGTTTCGATCAAGAATTTCATCTCCTATATTTCCCTCCGTATATATAATTTAATTCTCGATTCATGTCTCCACATGTACCATCTTCGCTTGTATTTCACTCAATGAGTCACCATGTGATATAATAGTAGCATGTTCTTGGTCTCTCTTAAACCATCATTTTCTTCATACTCCTCAACACCTTTCGCCAAAAGTGTAACACAAAGAGGAACTTCTATAAACAGAGATACCACTTCACCCCGTTGTCACAATCTTATTGAGGAACCGAACGTTAGACATTCCAGTGGACAACGGTTACCATCTCTATATCATTTAACATAGAATCAACCCCCAAAACCACCTTCGAACTTTATCGCACAACTCCAAGATAGGTAGTGGTATTTGAAACAAGAATGGGAGTCACATTTGCTTGACAATTGCTTATATACTTCCATGTCCATCCACCGCCTTTCTTTTTCCACAAACTCAACGAATAACAAACCGATATCCACACATTGTCAAACGATCCATGACCGCAATTCAACATAAAACAAATAGATTTCAGCTGATCATATCACAAAATGCTACATTATACAAGTCAAAGTGCATATCAATAAATTTTACAACCAATACATTATGAGTGCTAACTATCGACCCACGCCCAATAGCACTAAACTAGTCTATACATTCAAAGCCAATTATCAAACACAAAGCTAGGTAGATGGTGATAGTCGACATTAGATAACGCCACTAGTCCCAAGTTATACATTGTGAATAATGGCATACTTGTCTTTATTTTAAATTTTACCGCACTCACATATTAACTCACTAAAACAAATATATATTTAATGAAAGTTATCACATTAAAGGTTATATGCGCATTGAAAGTGAAAATAAGATAACGCATATATGACGTTATGGTGTATTCTTAGGCAAATGCATATATCATCAACAATGCTATAAATGCCCAAAGTTATATACATGCCGGAAGTGGAAAATAAGATAACGCATAGATGCCATTATAGATGATGATAACGCATATATGACGTTATGACACATTCTTGTGCAAAATGCATATATCTCGCACAATGTCAGAATCGTAATGAAAATGGATGAAAAAATGGCGTAAATTGATATTAGTATGTACCTATTACCTTATCCAATTACAAATCTCAAATGTGGATGATTTAACAAGTTTCACACCACTCAAAACTACAATGGACAAAGAGAGAGGACAAAAATAAAGATTTTTGGAATTTTGATCAAGTGCAATGAAGATGGTGATGAGAGAGAGAGACATGCTCGCCATTTTCGAGAGAGAGAAATATGAGGTCGAGGGATGAAAATAAAAAAATAAGGGTATTTTTTTGCTTTAACCACCTTGGGGACATTTTGGATATTGTCTAATATTTTTTATACTTTATTTAATGAAGGAGGCTATTTACCAAAACATTGTGGAATGAGACTTATTTTACTAAATTCATTGTTTGACAAGTCCTTTTAACTCAAAACCCTTTATAAAAATACTCTTCTTCCCCACCCCACCCCATTTAAAATTAAAACGTTAATGCATCTACACAAACCCAAATTAAGTATTTCAAACTAATGAAGCCGATCTCCATCGCATAAAAAGATTCCTCATTTCCAACTCAAGAACCATATTTGAATCCGTAACCTTAACTTCAAGCATCAGATTCCAATCATATTGAATCAACACTTTGCTTCAATCCACCCATTTCATCAAAACCTGCTTTTTCCTCTTTTAAATCTTTGCAAGGCCCCTCTTCTCTCCGTAAAACTCACGCCTTTTAATTATTGATGGTCAACTGACGCACCCTTTGTTGAGAACCAAATTATTCCGCTTGTATGGTTTATTCGGCTTGTCAAAATTGAATGTTTTGTTGTTCGATGAAATTCTTGATCCAGATTTTCCATTACCGCTTGTGAAGAAGATGATAAATCCTTTTTCTTAACCATTTTGTTGGTTTATTAGGGTCCCAATTACTTGTTTTTGGTGGTCGATTCATTTGTGTGTGTATATATATATATATATATATATATATATATATATATATATATTCATTTTGTATCATGAAATGGAGTCTTAATTAGCATGTTGAATCCAAAATATGGAAGTCCTAATTAAACGTTAAAATAGCATATGATTCTTGAAGTGCTACCGTTGGAACAATGTGAAAGGGTTGATATCAATGTGGTAGTGGGTTGAGGGGTGGACATAGTGGTCGCTTAATTTAGGGCGGGGGGGATGGGATGGGTGGGGTGTTTTTTTTTTTTAATTATTTTTTTTCTTTAAGTTTAGGACCTCATATAAATTTTTATTTATGAACAAGAGAATGTCAAAA